>NQII01001963.1:253242-284204 GCA_002778355.1 Clitarchus hookeri | reverse complement strand
CACTGGGTCAGTGGGCTGTGGCCACGTACACTAACGAAAACAATATTTGGTCAGCACTTTATACTTGACGTGGGCCTAACCACTGCAACAACTCTTACAACATGGATATATAACGCCTAACCAGTGCTGAATGGGCCGCGATTTTAAGTCGTTTTTAGACTACTCACCTCCCACCAAGGCGAGCCGGGTTAGATTTACGGCGGACGCCCCCGGAATTTTCGCATAATCGTGCAGGATGATACAGCCGCTGGTAGGCGGGTTTTCTCGGGAGTCTCGCATTTCCTCCACTCTTTCATTCCAGCCCTGCTCCATCCTCACCTCTATTATCCCCCATCGGCTTTCAAGACCTCGATGTTAAGAGCTGCCCAAAACTCCTCACTCACTCATTCACCAGTGTTGAATTCTGATTTCAAAAAACGACTAACTTGCGACTAAACACGTATTACAGTCACTTGTGGTGAATTTTACTTCTTGAAGTGATATAAAAAAAAAACCCTCTCCAGAGATGGTAGTTGATAAAAGTGAAAACCGGCTGTAGTCGGAAAATGATTAGAATACAACGTCCAACATGACCCACCCTATGCACAACGAATGAGTTACAATGCAGTCTAAATCCCAGGATATTAATGGCTGTCCCATCGATTTTAGTCATTTGCGCGTAGCTATGTGAAGTAAAAATCCAAACTTTGACTTAACCAACACGTGAGTTGTGAAAACATGAAAACGTGCATTCTTGCTACTGTTACCATGCTATTAGCAAAATGGGTAATTGATTTATGTATACTGTGGGTGAACTGTTTATCAATATAATATGATAATGCTAATATATAATTCATCTTGCTGAATACAATGCAAATACAAATTTTAATATTATTTGCCAGTGTCAAAGTGTTGAAATGGTAATTATATCATAATTGAAAAAGAGAAAATTCACGTCGGGGAAATGTTTTTAAGTAATCTCTTGAGACTTACAGAATTCAAATACCTGATTACTTTAGTAGGGCTTAAGGGACCTCCCCAGTTAAAACATTTTTAACGCCTCGAGACCACGTTCGATTGTAAGGAAGCATTACGAAGGAAGTGGAGAAAATCATAAACAAGTTTCGCGCGTTTTCTGTTTTCTCAGAATTTTAAGCGGTGACTAAGAATTTTAATACATCCATCTGTTCAGGAAAGATGCAGATTTACCGCTATGCTTTTAACCACTGTTTTACATAAGAATAAATATCGTAAAACAGAAGGCTACTAACACCAATTCTTGTTGAATTTGACTCATTTATGTTTTAATAAGCAAATGTATGAATGTTGCAGCAAAATATCGACTTGAGTTCCTGCCCTGGAAAAAATAATTGAAGTTGAAATATGCCATGGTTTTTTTAAGTTAGATTAGACACAACTTCTTACCACGAGGCACATATGACAACTAGGGAGGATCTTTAAGGCGTTCGCCTACTTAGCGCTTGGACTGCGTTGTAGCATGTGTGAAATACGGTTTATTTTGACAAAGCTATTAAAGGTGTCCCCAATATTTTTAACTGCGAAAAGAAAACATACACCAGACACGGACGTAATATTACTTTTAATATGTCACGCNTGTCCCCAATATTTTTAACTGCGAAAAGAAAACATACACCAGACACGGACGTAATATTACTTTTAATATGTCACGCATGCTGTAAACACCAATCATTTTGGAGGTATCCTTCATTGTTAATAGTGACTCTTCCAGACTGCTGTATTTTAAAATGTGCTACTCGGAGACGAGCGAAACTACGAGAGGAGTCTGTGTTCAACTTTGCTACAGACATCTCATCAATTAAAATGTACAGTCACCGCTTTAAGTCCCGTGGGTACACACACAACTCGACGACAAACACTGCACGCTAGTTGGGGCCTTGAGTCTAGCGGCTATGGGGAATTTGATGCACTAGAAGTAAACGATCTTTGAGGACGGTACTATATGAACTGTAGTTACACTGGAATGTACTACAGCAGTATTACACAGCAACACTCTTTTACCACTTGAAGTCAACGGCCCCTCATTAGGGACAGTAACATATAAAACCACATGACCAGATCATTACTGCGTATAATTGTTTCCCGAAGCTCAATCCTACCTTGTAGAGTCAACAAAGTACTTAAATNATGACCAGATCATTACTGCGTATAATTGTTTCCCGAAGCTCAATCCTACCTTGTAGAGTCAACAAAGTACTTAAATTACATAATATCAGCCATCATTAGGTGATGAATAATTCTCTCCTGTAGTAATATTTATTTATTGTCTATTTTAAGGTTTCAAAAAAATGTGTTGAGGTGGGAAGGCAAATGCCGACGTCAAATACGCCAAATAGCCACTATCGCTCTCCCACTTCTCAATATAAAATATGAGAATAACTCCAGTTAGGTCACACCTTAAGTTTATCGAATAAGATATGTAGTCATTGCTAGTATCACCGTAATCGCCGTTCATACGATCGTACTGACGCTTTTATAAGTTTGATAATGATGGAATTAAATAAATACTTTAGTTATACTGGACAAAATCCACTAATATAACACATTTGAAGCGTACCGGAAAACTCATGTGGAGAGTTTGGCATGGCGTGTACTGCCGTGGTGTGAGTGTTTTATTGGGTTACTACTGATTCCTCTCGGGCATTCATTCCGCCACAGCCTCTTTTAGTCTCCTTCACCTCAACCATGCATCAGGTGGGAATGACGGGTGGATGTTTAAACTACACTTCAGTTGAAAACACAGACCCTGACTCGCAGGTCTTCGAGTCGAGTCGAGAGATTTGGGCGGCTCTTAACAAAGAGGTCTTGAGAAAACCGATAAGGGTGAAATGAGGTGAGAATGAAGCAGTGCCGGAATGCAAGAACGGGGGATAAGGGAGATCCCTGAGAAAACCCCGCTGACCAGCGGCATTATCTGGCATTATTTCCACTTGCGAAAATTCAGGGTGACCCAGCATGGGATTGAACCCGGTTTCTCCTTGGTAGGAGGTAAGCAGTCTAACCGCTCAGCCGCCGCAGACCCTCGCAGGTCCTCGGTGGATGTTTTTACGCTCTTGCGACTTGTCGATAACAACGCTAATTGTGGCCTGATGAAATAAGGACGTCCCGCTGTTAAATATTTTCTCTGCGAATAGTGAATGAAATAAATTCACGGTTACTTCCAAATTGTTTGAAACCCCACTAAAGTTCTACTTTGGGATATTCCTCCGCCTAATGTAAACAAAGTTTAAGCGAGTTTAGACAATTACACTATATGAACAATGCGCCAATTTCGTGGTCACTCAGTGTAATAATATTTCGCATAATAACTCTTTCTTATTAGGCATACCAATCCCCTTATATTCTCCCTGATTTTATTCATATTAGTTAGAAATGAAGTATTATTTTTATTGAAAAAATATAAGTCAAATTACATTCAACCAAAAAATTATGTTATTTTAGAAGTATAAAACTTTTGTGATAATGGCATATTAAGAAAACAACCAAAAACTGTTCTACATGGGGTGATTNTATACTTTTGGGATATTCCTCCGCCTAATGTAAACAAAGTTTAAGCGAGTTTAGACAATTACACTAAATGAACAATGCGCCAATTTCGTGGTCACTCAGTGTATTAATATTTCGCATAATAACTCTTTCTTATTAGGCATACCGATCCCCTTATATTCTCCCTGATTTTATTCATATTAGTTAGAAATGAAGTATTATTTTTATTGAAAAAATATAAGTAAAATTACATTCAACCAAAAAATTATGTTATTTTAGAAGTATAAAACTTTTGTGATAATGGCATATTAAGAAAACAACCAAAAACTGTTCTACATGGGGTGATTTTTCAAAGGTTCGTTTGAAAATATGTGAAGAAATCACGGATATATTATACCACGTATTCCTTTTTATAGATGATCTAGACCGAGAGCAAAGGTGGCGCGCACTGGTTGCTCAGTGGGCTCGTATTCCGGAGAACATGGGGTCAGTATTCGATCCGTTCATCTCGATATCGGGTTTGCTTCATTTTTCGAAGCTTTTGAGACGAGTGCTAGGATGGCTCTTACTAAATGCCATGGCCGATTACTTCCCCGTTCCTGCTTGTCTGAACNACTTTTGAGACGAGTGCTAGGATGGCTCTTACTAAATGCCATGGCCGATTACTTCCCCGTTCCTGCTTGTCTGAACATCTTGCTCCGTCTCTAATACATTTGCTGTCGACGAGACGTTAAGCCACAACCACCGCCAGAAATATCAAATAGCTTGGGATGGGAACCTCACTAACTATTTATAATTATTTGTGAAATATAAAAACAGCTGCATGTTCAATAATTACGATGATCGTGATCTCGTAACTTACTAAACGATATTGAAATCCACCGCGCGCCTAGGGTTCGCGAAGCCTTGCGATTGTACAGTCAGTTGCCGTTGTCTACGCAGCGCGAAGCAAAAATGATAACTAAACGCATTGTTTTTTTTTTGCCCGAGAAGAAGGTTTTCCACACCGGAAAATTTCCTCTTCTGNAAAAATGATAACTAAACGCATTGTTTTTTTTTTGCCCGAGAAGAAGGTTTTCCACACCGGAAAATTTCCTCTTCTGATCGGAATCAACACGGGACTGTGGAGCACCAGACCGAGGTCATCACCTCAGACGATAACTGGTCTCAAGTGTTATGGCGAAAAAATGATCGTCGCACAGGACTGAAATTTGCGAGATTTGGTGGTGAATACACCGCAGTGCGCTAGCCCAGCCGACACTGAAGGCGAAGGCCTTATTCTCGTTGGCCGTGCATTGTTCCGACACGACGCATGTTGATGCAACCTCCGNGATGCAACCTCCACCCGACAAAAAGTCCGAACGTCAGTTCCAAAGACATAAACTCCTGAGTTTATGCTAACGCTTCAATGATACTGACGGAGGGAATGCCAGAGTTCCACCTGTCAAACAGATTGCCAATGATTCCCTTCAGTCAAGGGGCGAATATCGTCACGCTATTTGCTGTACGTGATTACCTTGGGACGGTGATAAGGTTCTGCTAAGGCGCAGAACAAGCCCAAACAGCTTTTTTAAACGAAATAATGTAACAAATGTATCGCAACATATCACAGACTCTTCATAATCTTTTTATGCAACTGTGTTTGTAACAGTTATGAGAAAGTGAGGGTATTACGCAAAGAGGACAAGAATTTAGAAATAACCTACCTCATGTTTGGAAAGAAGCTAGCAAGGCTTATGAAAAAGAGATTACATTAACATTAACTTCGTGTTGTTGCAAATGAACGTAATTTATAGCAGCAAGTACTGTTCTTTGTCACCATCTGACGTAAAACTGATTTATTCTACTGTTTCTGCATATATGGGTGGTCCGCCTAACGTGGACACCCCTAAAATTTCCGGGATGGTTGCAGATCACGAAATGCGATTTTTACTAAATGAAATTACGTACGGGGACAAGTGATTTGCTGCAAAGTGACTATTCGTAACAAGTATAAGGACAGAAATAATTTAAACACATATGATTTCTCCCCTGGAAACATACATTTATTTCAACGGCATCTGAAAGAACGCACAAAGAGAAATTCAGTGATATAGCATATGCAAAGTAACACAGAAACGCCAAGAAATAATGTGCAAATATTATTAAGTAAGGTGGACCGGTAGCATGGGACAGTGGACCTGTACTCACAGCAGTAAGCAAGCAACACGCGCCGTGACATCCTGGTGGGGCCGCTTCCTAATAGCAGCGCAGCACATGTCCCCGTAATCTGTTATGGTAAGTTGTATTGCAGTGTGTGGCTGGACGTGCACACTGAAGTTAATGAATTAAGAAAGACTGGACGCTCTACTTATTTATCGTGAGTGTGGCAGAAATGCCAAGAAAGCCGTCCAAATGTATGATNTTAAGAAAGACTGGACGCTCTACTTATTTATCGTGAGTGTGGCAGAAATGCCAAGAAAGCCGTCCAAATGTATGATGAAAGGTATCATAATCGGACGCCCATCTCATGGCAAACGATACGAAGAATTTGCCCACGTCTCTTGTCACTACTTGATTGGAATTCCACAACTCAATTGCGACGAAAGACAACTACGGGCGAGACGCATCATCACGATGTTTAGGCCCGTGCCGATTCAAAACCCCGATATGGGTACGCGAGAACTTTCCAGGTTCGTAGGAATAAGTACAACAAGTGTGTTACGGATACTGCTCCAACGGANTATATGGGTACGCGAGAACTTTCCAGGTTCGTAGGAATAAGTACAACAAGTGTGTTACGGATACTGCTCCAACGGAAATTCTATCCATATCACGTGGCTCTTCATCAGGTATTTCATGAAGGCGATTTCCAGTATCGTGTCCAGTACTATAGGTTTTTTTCTGATGTCTCTAAGGGATGACTGCAATTTTCTGAAGAACATACTATTTACCGATGAAGCGACCTTTACAAACAAAAGGCACGTGAATGCACGAAATATGCATTACTGGGCGACGGAGAATCCTCGTATGGTCCGGCTCGTGGAGCACCAGCGACAGTGAAAAGTGAACGTGTGGTGTGGAACTGTTGGATAACACGTCATAAGGCCATACTTCATTGAAGGGACAATGACCGGCTGTACGTACGCTCATTGCCCCAGAGAGACCTTTACCAGCACTTCTGGAAGAAATACCGCTCGACCTACGTCGTGATATGTTGTTTCAGCATGATGGTTGTCCTGCGTATTTGGCTTTGGTGGCGAGGCAAGCGTTAAATGAAACGTTTCCAAACCAGTGGTTAGGGCGTGGTGTTGTAAGAAGGCCAGTTCGCTCGCCTGACCTCGATTTTTTCCTGTGGGAACACTGAAAGATAGGGTGCATAACACGGCTCCTACGACGCCAGAAGACATGCAGGAACGCATTGTGGCAGCTTGCAGAGGCNGAAAGATAGGGTGCATAACACGGCTCCTACGACGCCAGAAGACATGCAGGAACGCATTGTGGCAGCTTGCAGAGGCATCACACCAGAAACACTTCAGGCCGCTCGTCTCTCGCTACATGTGCGTTTACAGACGTGTATTGCTCTCGTTGGTAAACACATCGAGCACATTCTGTGAAAAGACCTAATGTGAAGCGTTTCAACCATAACTGTGCTTTTTTGTACAATGCATGCGGATGCGATTGCATTTCTCCTCAGGTTGGTTTGTTATATTTTTTATGTGCATGTGTACGCACACGTTACTAAGTACAGTTGATGGCTAAGAAACACATATATTGACTTACGCTGGTATCTGAATAAAATGTTGTGTAGTGAGATCAGACTGGCACTCACATTGCCCGTCTTTCCCTCCGCTGCGGGGCTCTCCTTTGTCCATTATCGGATTCCGTGTCCCTTGCCCCATTACGGTAAGCGCTTCGCTGCTATAAGGAAGCGGTCCCGCCAGGATGAGCCACGACGCGTGTTGCTTGCTTATATGTAGCTGTGAGTACAGGTCCACTGCCACATGCTACCGGCCTACTTAACTTAATCATACTTGGACATTATTTCTTGGCGTTTCTGTGTAAATTTGCATTGCATATGGTATATCACTGTATTCCACATTGCACGCATTTTCAGATGCCGTTGAAATAAATGTGTACACACGCATGGGATNTATACAAACGCATGGGATACAACATAGCGCGTGGTTATATTTAAAACTGACAGAAAATCAGTTAATGAAATAAACAAATTGAAAAACATTTCATTTAGTTCAGTAATTCATTGTGAATATATATATTATTAATTAATTTTACTTACATTGTGCCGTGAAAAATTTGCTAGTGACAAAAATTGTATGATAANGAATATATATATTATTAATTAATTTTACTTACATTGTGCCGTGAAAAATTTGCTAGTGACAAAAATTGTATGATAAAAATTTGAAAGTGTTTTTAAATATTTTAGGTTTACATTTTGAAGTATTTAATTGTGTTCTTTAATCAAACCTTTATTAATTGTATTTAATGTCTTTCTTCGATTACTTTATGGTTTTTCCTACTTACATAAATTATTTGCATACGTAAAAACATTTCATTTTAGTCACGCCAAAGAAGTATAACGCACCCATGTTTTTTTTTATCATGTTTACCAATTTACTTAATTCTGAGCACATAAGTTGCACAAACAAAACATTTGAGGATATTTTCTTTCTATTCCACTATATTGTATGACATTAATAACCTAATTCCTTACATCTCTACACATTATCAAAGGAGTAAAAGTTGCAACATATTTATAGCGTTCATAAAAAAACACGAAGTCAGCACAGGTTTAAAATTTGACGTTTTCTTTTTCGTAGAATTATAAAGTTAAAAGCAATATGAACTGTCACGTTTTACTTCGCGTGGGAGCATTTGTGCTCAGTATAAACCATTAAATAAACTTATTGTAGATAGATTTGGCTATTGAGGGAGTCTGCAATGCACACGCATACTTGATTACACCAACTTAGAAGTGGAAACATTTCAATTACAACCATTTCTTAGAAATGATTACAGCCCACAGTTTTGCAGTTACATTGGTCACGTTTTCTCTTTGTATACAGTCCACAACACGGGAAATGTGAAGGCGGTACTGTAGCGGACCCTCCTGAGATGGGAACGAAAAAACTAAAGTGGACGCAACATTCTTCGGAGCATACCGTAGAAATCTAATTAGCAAGTCCGATAAAGCGAAAGAAAGAATAACACAACAAATTTAATCTCTCGACAAGCAGCGCGTCTTCAACATGATTCTGATGAAAGGGAAATAAATATTGACACTTATTAGCATTAACCTCCTTAATTAATGCCTTCAGAAGCTAACACGTACCATAACTTACATGGCTTCTTCACTTTCCATTTAGGGACAACAAATGTTCGATATCTGATGGCAAGGCAATTTAATCGAAGATGCTTATGATCGGAGTGGAAATTACTGACAAGAGGGAAGTTGAGAAAGTGATTAAATAATTCTGTAAACACATCGGTATCAGTAGTGAAATATTGGGGAGCANACTCGAAGATGCTTATGATCGGAGTGGAAATTACGACAAGAGGGAAGTTGAGAAAGTGATTAAATAATTCTGTAAACACATCGGTATCAGTAGTGAAATATTGGGGAGCACTATTTAGCACGCGATACCTCTGTAGCGGATTGGCGTCCCAGTGACGCCAACGGTGAGGATCTCGCATTTTTTCCCAGTCGTACACCTCTTCGAACAAGTTGTTCTCGCACTGGGTCAGTGGGCCGGCCGCAGATGCACCCGTCGCAACAACGTTTGATCAGCGCACACTCTTACCGCCGTCACAACATGCAGGTGATAAATACACCGCTTCTCCTTTCTCGTGAGATTCGATTCACTTGCATCCTTGACCGTGAACTAACTATATTGAACTTGCGTTTCTAGCACGTAATACTTAAATGTGATGAACATTTGAGTTTGTTAGAAACAGAAGAACGTAGCATTTTTCCAAACTGGGCTGCAGAGCGAATAAAATTCATTTTGAAAACAGTCTGCTATTATTTTAAGAATTCTACTTGCATGAAATTATCATGAAGTTATCTGCAAGATAACTTTTATCGGAGTTTTGCGTTGATACTTGGTCAATAATAAAGGAAAACAAAAGCGAGTCAGCTTAGCCTAGTGCAGTGTTAAATCTTCGTTGTCCGTTACGCATGGTGAAATGTCGCTGCAGTTTTTCTATTGGCAATGGGTTCATTTTGTACTTAGGTGTATTAAACAAGAAACGTGTTAAATAGAAAGAAAATAAAGCATGATTATCGAAATAAAGATAAACTTGGTGTATGTAGCAGTGGCGTGTGTGGCGAAGTGTTGCTAGGTGAGCTCGTTCTTGCTCACTGCTGTACATTCTCGGTGCACGCAGCAGGAACCAATAGCCACTGTGGAGCCTAGGGGAACTGAATGTATTTCGACCACTCACAACGAGCAGGCAAGGGACCAATAAAAACCCGCCCAGAGTCGTCACCCGCCGAACTATGTTTTAGTGGTGGAAGTGTAAACTAGCAAGCAACAGAGTACATCACAGAGTTAACGCCAGCTTACTTTGCAACAGTTCACCACACGCCACATGTGTGTAGGTTCATCGCCAGGTGTTAGTAAGTGGTTTGTTCGCAATAGTAGTCGCGTTTGCCAGTTCCGTATCTGCGCCGTCCAATATGTGTAATTTCCACATTGAAAGTTCGTAAATGGTCAGCCAGACACTTATTTCTCTGCCTTTCACCATTGGGCGGTTTATTTGCACATCTTATGAGCTTAGTACTGTAAACTTGTTAACATCACCAATACATTTGGCAACAATGTGTCCATCATCTCTGGCGGGGACATCAAATAAATATATCTGATCTCATGGGTGCCGTGTCTATCCATTATTGCACGTTGGTTAAAGACTGATGTAATATAACCAAGGAAGAACATAGTCGTACATAAATTGAAATCCCACTCTCAGGTGTAAATCTGTCCTATACGTTGAAATTTATGGGCTAACACTTTACGGTACGCTCCTCTGTTGCTCAGCAACAAACACAGTGTCTTTTCTTCCTAACCTGTTCTAAAGTGAATTGTGTTAATTACCAGGGTAACATATAAGAGAAAACCCAAATGCGTTGTAGGGCTGAGCCCCGTAAAGTTACTCATGCAGAAATAAACACGCAAAATCGAATGAATCCTGGCTTTGGATAGAACGGGCAGTGATACCCAAGATTCAGGTCATAACTAACTTTCAAATGTACAGGAGTTAGGCAATAGCGAGATGAGGGCGGAGCTCTGATGAGCCAATAATGGCACCGTAAAGAAATTAGAAAACCCTTATTAAGTTGCAAAATCTAAAAGTTAATAATATTACATCCCTTAATTAAGAAAATTGATTGTACAGTAAAATATAACAAAACTGTGGTAGACACGAATATACGTAGAAGAACGTTTACTTACAAATCTAGGAGATAAATAGAAAAATATATGTATACATATATAAAGAGAGAGAGGGGGTTGAGAAAGTGGGGGTGGGGAGTGGGAACATTAGTTGCATTTATTTTAAGTTTTTGCTGGCTCAACCAAAGGGGCAGTTGTAATCACTCTTTATTTGAAGAAAGAGGCACACTCGTACCTTCTGTTTGCACACCTCAACACAACATATAATCAAAGGGACACTTAAAACTAGTAAGATATATTTTGGATGCAATAATTTGAATATATAAATTTAGCCTTTTGTGCATTTGTGTCTAAAATTTGTATCTCAGTGAGTGATAAGTTTATGTAATAATATGTAAGAAATTGCTTTGTAAGAAGTGAAACCATTATTAACGCATCGCATACACACGCCAGGGCTTGATGCAGTCGATATCCAAAGGGGACTCAAAGCCCCTGAATTTTAGGCAACTACCAGAGATGCAAGGTGTATGATGTTGCGTGTGTACAGGCTTCTTGCGCGTACGACATACAAACAGCCACTCTTCTCGGAAATTTTCAAGTGTACTTCCTACTGTGCATGTTTACAGAACGCGCGGTTGGCTTCGTGCTCTAACTGTCTAACATACCCGACCTCAAGTGACCGATTTAAGGCCACGGCGGCCTGTAAGTTTTTCGGCGACATGGTGGTTTTCTCCCGTCGTGCACTGCACCAAATTTCACGAGTGATCGTGGTGGCCAATTTGATGTCACGCCGACCTCCCGGCAAGGCGATACCCGAGTTCGATTCCCGTCTGGATTCACAGCCAGATTTTTGTATGCGGGTAATGCAGCGGACATTGCCATTCGCTGGTGAGATTTTTTGAGATACTTTCATTTACTACAGCAATGTGTTTATGGCCGTTACATTTTAGTGTCTCATTCTATCGGACGTCAACTATCCTCTGGTACCACTAGAAAGTTAATACTCAGGTGGATGTCAGCACACACTCTAGGATCATCCCCCATTCCGCATTTTTTTTGTATTACATCTCATACGTCACCGATTCTTCAGGCTGGCCAGAGGCGACAGACATGCATCTCCGCTTAGAGCCAGCCTCCCCGATGACGCTTCAAGACGGGAAAAACACGCGGAAGGTTCATACGTAGGGAAGGCGCGTGATGAAAATTTGTTGAGGCGTGTGTGCCGTCCGGCCTCACGGGACCATCCAGCCCGCGTGGCCAATCGCGTCCCGCGGTGTGTGCGAAAGACAAGGGCGTGATGCATGGGAGCGATAAAACACGGTTTAATGCCGTTTACATCGGCGTGCCACCCCCCGCTCCCCCTTATACACTCTGGTCCTTAGCGTTGCGTCATGCAGTCTCCTCGGCTTGTTGCGCAATGCGCCGGCGCAACAGCGTCCTAAGTCGTGGATTCGCCCGCGGCGGAACTTATATTACGCCCGAGATGCATAACGTAAATACACGTACGTGTAATACATCACTATTAAACAGGACTGCGCCCATTCATTTTGGCAGAAGATATTTAGTACTAAAGCCGACCTCCCGTGGCGCAGTCGGTTGGCGCGCCGCCGCTCTATGCTATAGGACGCTCTGAGTTTGAATCCCAGGCAAGACATGGGTGATCGTTAAGCAAGGTCATAAGTTAGTTCGTAAGCTGTCCTCTAATAAGCCCTGAGGCATAACACCGGGGGACATTAGTAAGCCCTTTCCAATACAGTACAATATAATACAATTTACTACTGAATTATTTAGACGCGGAAAAGTTTGTTATAAATTTTACAATTAGAAAATTGTAATAATTTTTTCCAAGTTTATATCTTTAAAAACATATGTCTCTCAGAAGTTTGAATTACACTAGAAAAACATAAATCCACAGTATTTTCTTACTTAATAATAGCCAGAATCTATTAACTAAATACGTATGTATTTCATAACTCAAATCCTTGAGATACGCGGCAAAAACATTGCCTAGATACTGACAATTCACCTTCTCACCCCAACCAAGGTTTATTTTACTCATGTTAAGAACTAAACGACAATACTCAAGGAAGAGTTTGGCATAGGGACAATTTATGCT
The DNA here is from genome assembly GCA_002778355.1 of Clitarchus hookeri. Taxonomy (NCBI): domain Eukaryota; kingdom Metazoa; phylum Arthropoda; class Insecta; order Phasmatodea; family Phasmatidae; genus Clitarchus; species Clitarchus hookeri. Next base: position 271,190 of record NQII01001963.1, on the reverse strand, counting down.
GCAAGGTGCACCGTTGTTCCAAGGAAGTCGATTTTAAGCTGGCGGTAAATTAAGGAAATCGTGTGTATATGTACGTGTTTGGCTAGAATTGTGATATATAGTTGCTCGTGCCAAAATATTAAGTGTTTATTTTATCCTGTAACTATTTATTCAATNCCAACCAAGGTTTATTTTACTCATGTTAAGAACTAAACGACAATACTCAAGGAAGAGTTTGGCATAGGGACAATTTCTGCTGCAAGGTGCACCGTTGTTCCAAGGAAGTCGATTTTAAGCTGGCGGTAAATTAAGGAAATCGTGTGTATATGTACGTGTTCGGCTAGAATTGTGATATATAGTTGCTCGTGCCAAAATATTAAGTGTTTATTTTATCCTGTAACTATTTATTCAATNTGGCTAGAATTGTGATATATAGTTGCTCGTGCCAAAATATTAAGTGTTTATTTTATCCTGTAACTATTTATTCAATCCCTCCCAATAGTATTTACAGGGGTAAACAGTAAAAATAAATTCGTTCTGGCATTGAGCTATATTAAACATGCTTATTTTAGTTAACAACGTTATGAATTTAAGAGCAAAAGTAATTATAACCGTAATCAATTTTCTTTTATATTGTGTTATTTAATTTAATAAAAAAAATGTGCGTTAAAAAGTTGGTCTAAATGCAACTTTACGACTAAATACTTTACGACACATGGAAATGTTTTGTTAATTTTCTATTATTTTGGTAAGAAAAACTTAATTATTTATGTATATTTTAACACAATACAAAGCGAAGATAAAATATATTTATTTTATGAACATAGTAACGATCCCATTTGTTTACGTGTAAAACCAAGAAAATCCAGTAGGCATGTAACATAAGTGCTTCAATATCAGCGAAAAATTTAGTTTCCAATCTCTTAGCATTGAGCTTCCCAACCTGAATTAAACAAATCTTACCTTAACTAACACAGTACTGCCGTTTTAGCGCATGACCTCAGTAGTTCACGCTCTTCCTCGTAGAGTATGTTGACTGCATTATCACTGTACACTGTACAGCTCATATTTAAGCTATTTCCACATTTACCTGAAAAATGTATATACACAGCAACTCTAATGATGTCTACACACATTTGAAAGTCAAACTGGGAAAATGGAAACAGAACCTTGGCGGGAAAATTTTTTATGCAATATTTATAAACAATAATCTAAAAAGTGTGAACAACAATATGCAATTTTAGGTGCAATGGTGAAAACCAAAAATAATATGTTCGGGCAAAGACCTATTCAAGGAGTAATGTATGAAATGTTAGACAGGATTTCTAGTCAAGATCATTNAATAATATGTTCGGGCAAAGACCTATTCAAGGAGTAATGTATGAAATGTTAGACAGGATTTCTAGTCAAGATCATTCTAAATGATATCAGTTGGTAAAAAATTTACAAACATACCATTTGCATTAAAGAATGACGCCCATTAATATTGCNTTTCTAAATGATATCAGTTGGTAAAAAATTTACAAACATACCATTTGCATTAAAGAATGACGCCCATTAATATTGCCCAATTTTTTTTTCAGGTCTTGTGACAGGTTATCACATTTCACAGTACAAAAGTTTCAACCGTCAAGAATAATCGCCTAAATTACAATACCTGGTATAAAATGGGGTCCTCATCGGAGCAGCAAGAGTCGCACCTAGCTAGAGAGCGGGTCGGTCAAGAACTGATATGAGCGGGCGGCGTGTGGCGCGGCGATCGCACCCCGTCTCTTTTCACTCTTACGCCGGCTCAAGTAGAGGACTTTTCGGCCACCGGGCATGGTGGAGTCTTGAACTGACCAATAAGAAGAGATAGAAAGAACAAGTGCTTCTAGAAACCAGTAATTTTGTGCAAATATACATTTTCGGGGCTTATGTAGGACAGAGAGAACCTGACATTGGGGACACACAATTAGAGGGCTTTATCTTCTGTTTGAGATAGCCATGGGGGAGGGGTGACGTAAGAAGGGGGAAAACTTAAAATATATGTACTTTTATATTTGTGTGTTTTAACTGTTTTTAGAAGGGGTTTCAGATAATTATTAAAACAAATATTAAAGATTTTTTCAGAATTTATACAGGATGTGTGTGATAACCCTTTTGGTTATAGATAACAGTTTTTGTAGAATCAGTCAATTATATAAAGTTTTTTGAAAAACAAAATTCCTTGGGGTTCTCCTTCAAAAACCAAACTTACTTAGGGTTTGTTCACTGCCTCCTGACGGTTGTTTTTCTCTGCTTCTAGTAAAAATTAAAAGGGTTAAGTTTTTTGGAATACCAAAACTGAAGGGATGGAAGGACGAATCGCCTGACTCATGCTTCTATCAGTTGAAGTGTTTAGATATTTTTTAAACAGCAATGAAAAACTGTATTTATAAGTTGCATCTACTTGTTAATATAATACTGGGCATTAGGAAATTTTTGGGCATATTTATAATGGTTGGTAGTGCACATCGAGACAAACATAGAAACGAATATATGTCCAGAAACGTCCCCCTACCGAGCTACAGACGTTAAACGATGCACAGTCCATTTGAAATTCGAACTCTGTACTGCGCAAGAGACAGTATGCCAATCAAGTTCCTTGGATGAGTAAGTGAGTGAAGAGATTTGGGCGACTCTTAACATTGAGGTCTTCAGAGCCGATGAGGGTGCAGTGAGATAAGTATGGAGTAGCGCTGGAATGAAAGGGCCTAGGAAACGGGAGATCCCCGAGAAAACCCGCCGACCAGTGGCATCGTCCGGCAAGATTTCCAGTTGCAAAAATCCGGAGTGAACCGGCCGGGAATTGAACCCAGTTCGCCTTGGTAGGAGACGAGCAGTCTAACCACTCAGCCACCGTGGCCCCAAGTTCCTCGGGCTTAACAGTAACCCATACCGTATTATAATGATTGGCGCCAGCGTCGCCGTTAACAATCTTCTGGCTCTGTGCCTGGCTTACTCAATCATACCTCCAGACAGGTGGTGCCTTGAAAGGCCCACCTTCGTCATTCTGGGATCTTCGTTGGCCGGTCTCGCTAAGACGTCGCGCACGTGTTACGAGGAGACTATCGACAATGATTCTCGCCAACTTCCCGGAATGGGTCACTTTCCGAGCACTTAGCCGTCACACGTTCAAAGCTCGCTGTAATTAAAGATGTCCCGTCACCTCAATGTTAAAATTTCCGCACGCTCACGAATGTTTCTATGGAGATTTAGTGTTAAGTGTCACGCCTGCCTGCATCGTTCTTCTCTTGTTCTTTTTTTTTTTTGCCGAGAAGCGCGGGAGCTACAAGAGCGCCATCACTGCTACGCGCAGGGCTCTGAACTGTTGTGCTGTGTTCTCGTAGTGCTGCGAGTACCTATGGAACTTTCAGTGGTAGCCCTATCATTTTATTGCTGAAAAGTATGTAGCAAAGTTCAATACAGGCTCTTNTCATTTTATTGCTGAAAAGTATGTAGCAAAGTTCAATACAGGCTCTTATCGTAGTTTGACTCGTGTGCGACTAGCATGTTTTGAGATACGGAAGCCTGAAAAAGCAGTTTTTAAATATATCGGAGGTCTCCGAAATAATAATAGCACATGCTTCCGTCCTCATCTGGGGCATGAAGTCTTTTCGCAGGCAAACATATTGAAGGCACGTTTTATAGTTTCGTAAAAAAAAAAACCGGATTTAAAACAAACTGCAGCGCAGTTTAAGCGCCAGGCAGGAGGAGAACTTAATATACGAAGTTCTGTCCGCAATAACAAAAAACGAAACGCAAACACGTACGAAAAAAAAAAAAAAAAACGCGATTTCTACGAATTTCATATTGCTTCGGGTTTCTAGAACGAACAATTCCGAGGCCATACGAAGCTTCCTTCACAGCTGTAAACAGAAAATTTACGTTTTTGCGTAATTTAGGACATTCCCGTTACTTATGCCTGGTTGCACCATTAACAGCCCTGAACCATCCTACGTTCTTGGTTCAAACACGATCTTCTTCAGTTTGATCCGAGTTCTAATGTAAGAGTGTTGCACCAACGTGAACTGCCGAGTTCCGATCGNAACACGATCTTCTTCAGTTTGATCCGAGTTCTAATGTAAGAGTGTTGCACCAACGTGAACTGCCGAGTTCCGATCGTAGATCTCCTGATCTCGGTTCGGAACTAGGATTGCGATGAAACGCTGTTTGTAATTGGCTCTCATTTCGTGACGTCANAGATCTCCTGATCTCGGTTCGGAACTAGGATTGCGATGAAACGCTGTTTGTAATTGGCTCTCATTTCGTGACGTCATGATGCAACTGTTTATTTTAAAGTTCGGAGACAATTTATAAGTTTCTGTGGACATTATCTCTAAAGACTAAGATTTTTTACTATATAACTTAGTTGAATGCACTGCAAAATTATAGTTTCAGTTGTATTGTTTCATTGGAAACACTCTGCACACACTTTTTTGGTTATTTTTAATACCAATATTATTGAAGAATGTAGGCTACATAGAACTAGATGGTGCGNTCTGCACACACTTTTTTGGTTATTTTTAATACCAATATTATTGAAGAATGTAGGCTACATAGAACTAGATGGTGCGGTGTTTTATCTGTTTTAAGTAAAATATTTGGTATTCCAATTTTGCTGAATGATATTCAAGTGTGGATAATGTTGTTTTTTGAATTCCCAAAAATATTATTGTACCTAGCGCTATCTTTTGGCGTATTTTCAAACTACATTTGTCGACTACGGCTGCTCTTTCGTGAGAAAAAAATTCTACGTGAGCTTTAGCTTGGGCGGAAAACTGGGACAGTTTCTGATATTCTTAATGGCTTTCCCAGTTTTCCGTTTTGTTTTCTCGGAGGGATAAGCATGAATTTCATTCTCTGTTTACAAAACATAAATACCAACTTCAATTAAATAAGTGCATTGTATCTTAAGGCTTTGTAAAATGTCTCAGTTTTAAATTTAACAACCGTAAAAAACAACCGAATCCACTTTTAAACGATATAAATATTACAAATTTTATTTTTAGTAAAAAAATATATTGAACTGTGATTTTATCTTCACGTAAATTATATTCACTTTATAAACACTTAAGATGTATNTTAGTAAAAAAATATATTGAACTGTGATTTTATCTTCACGTAAATTATATTCACTTTATAAACACTTAAGATGTATTTTTATGTGTCAAGCAGATCTTAAATACGGAGTATTTGAATGTTTATGCCGTTTATAAAACAAATTTGCTATTCAATATAACTCTGACAATTTAAAATAAAGTACTCATATTTACTTGATCTGAGATCATCCTCGTGAACCGCCAAAATGCACGGTTCAAGGCGAGGTTCGAATTGATATTAGTTTGGCGCGCCGAATACAATGGTGCAACAGCCAAATGTGCTGAACCAAGATGAAGCCGGTATTTGATCCTAGATCATTGCTGAACCTCAATGGTGCAACCGGGCATTAAAAACATTCCTTCAAATATCGTAAAGTACCACAGATCACCTCTAAATGATAACCGTACCTAAAATTATCAAACGTTACTACAAATGTAATAAAATTACTTGCATTACTTTCGAATAAAGTACACCACGCTGATAGAAAACATTTGTTTGGCTATAAAAACGGTTTGGTTCATGCTTTACATGGCGAAATTTTGTTGCTGGTAAAAAACAGATTGTGGTGCTCAATAACACGTAGATTGACAAGTACCAATGCTACTTAGTGCTCACCAATAGATATTTGTTTATTAACATTACATTTATTGGTTGCCACCAAATCATTTAGTTGGGAGCAATAGCATCAATGTCATCTNATATTTGTTTATTAACATTACATTTATTGGTTGCCACCAAATCATTTAGTTGGGAGCAATAGCATCAATGTCATCTCCAGTAATAACATTTTGCTCCGACTGCAAAAATACACCCATTATATTTTGCGCATGCGCTCTGGCTGGAATATTCGAAGTGGCCACCTTCTATCTTGCCACGACGCCATATTTGTCTGTGTTCGTTTATTTGCATCAGGTTGCAAACAAATTCATGAGGGATATTCTTAAGAACATCGTTTATATCGTTCCTNATATTTGTTTATTAACATTACATTTATTGGTTGCCACCAAATCATTTAGTTGGGAGCAATAGCATCAATGTCATCTACAGTAATAACATTTTGCTCCGACTGCAAAAATACACCCATTATATTTTGCGCATGCACTCTGGCTGGAATATTCGAAGTGGCCACCTTCTATCTTGCCACGACGCCATATTTGTCCGTGTTCGTTTATTTGCATCAGGTTGCAAACAAATTCATGAGGGATATTCTTAAGAACATCGTTTATATCGTTCCTTTCTTATAAACAACTAAATGTCACTCGTAAATGTTTCCAGAAAATTATCTCTTCACGAGGTGAAGTGTGCAGGTCTTGTAGTGTGTGCCACGTATTATCTACATGTTCCAGACATTGTGTTAACGTCGAGCAAGGTGGTGCATCGGTAACTTATTGAGCTCGCGTGTTGGAGTTTCAGGGTTCGAGTCCCGCTTCTGGCGGAGTTTATTTTAGGTTTTAATTTGTCGCATGCAGGTTTAGGGATTAGGGAACGCCGTTGGCTCACATCCATCACCCCCTCACACCACCCCCGCCTCGCGCACTTCGCTAGGCGCCTTCTAGACGGCACGTGGTACCACAGGCAGGTGGAAAATTCCGGTACACGTGGAGCNGCACGTGGTACCACAGGCAGGTGGAAAATTCCGGTACACGTGGAGCTGAAGCGTAGGCCTTCCCCCTTCACCCCCTTCACCACAGACACCCCTCGCTTGCCGCGAGATCTGTGGAGTGCAGGGCTTTTTCGAGTTATCAGCAAATTATCATGTGTAGTTCGCCTGAACGCAGAAAATACGCACCACGGAAGTTTAGCTGACGATAGTAAACTACGGGCGAGTTACCCCTCCCACCCCCGCCTAAAACTTCAGAAATCAGGACACGTGTGGTGGAAGGCTTTGTTCGGCGTACTTCCACTTCACCCCCTCACCCCCTTCCCACCCCCACAAGGCGCCACGTGCCGACAATTAAGACTGAGGGCTTGCAAGCATAAAAACCCCTTTTCGAGAGTAGGAGGGGGTCAGTCATATCGGGGCAGTCAGAGGCTGCGATACTCCGTGCCGGGAGAATCAGTTACGTCAGTAAAGTCAACCAGTCAGTAGAAGATCGCCGAGCAGAGAGTCAGGTCAGGGGTTCGGACCCCTGACCACGTCAGTACGTCAGCAGCAACTGTGGCCTTGCCAAGGCCTACCCATCGCCGGAGATCACCCACCACAGCTGACAACACCCGCAACAAGAGTTAAGTATGACAATCACCGTCACGAGAAGCCCACTCAACCACGAATTCGCCCAGTAAATCAGAGTAACCAAACTATCACAGTACCGCACCTCTCAAGTGTTGATATTGTGTATTTGTGAATATGTACGAGACAATATATTCGTACTTCAAAATACAACAGTAATAGTCTACCTCATTACAATACCCACAACCTCCACGCACTTTATAGTCGGTGCCTGGGGGACATTAACTCTGACCATATAAGCCACCATGTCTTCAACAGTGGAACGAGCGTGGTGTCTTCTACAGTGGTGGTACCTGCGTCAAATTGTTGGTGACTACAAAAGTCATTTTGTAGTTGCCACTAAATACTGGAATGACAAAAAATTTTGTTGGTGGTACAAAATATATTGAGATTTCTATATCGACAAAAGAATTTTGTGGCAACCAATGAAATTCCGTNACAGTAATAGTCTACCTCATTACAATACCCACAACCTCCACGCACTTTATAGTCGGTGCCTGGGGGACATTAACTCGGACCATATAAGCCACCATGTCTTCAACAGTGGAACGAGCGTGGTGTCTTCTACAGTGGTGGTACCTGCGTCAAATTGTTGGTGACTACAAAAGTCATTTTGTAGTTGCCACTAAATACTGGAATGACAAAAAACTTTTGTTGGTGGTACAAAATATATTGAGATTTCTATATCGACAAAAGAATTTTGTGGCAACCAATGAAATTCCGTTNTTTTGTTGGTGGTACAAAATATATTGAGATTTCTATATCGACAAAAGAATTTTGTGGCAACCAATGAAATTCCGTTGGTCACCACAAAACCGTTTTGTCGGTGCAATAATTTGAGTTGTACATTAAGTAAATATACGATAGGCAAGTGGTAAAATTCGTTGACTGTAGAACATTTTTTATTCGTGTTCGAATCGTGCTAGAGAACAATTTACTTTATTTTTTTATTTAGTGCGAAATGCTCGCAAAACAAAAATCAAAGTTTTCTATTTATAATCTTCATTAAAAAACCCAAAATACAGGAAAATAAATAACTAAGAAATTTACGGAGACATGCCAATACTTCACGGAAAGTTCTGTTTTTTATTTACTGTTATTTTGTAACTGAAAACAAACGGAGTGTCCGTAATTTAAGGAAGATTTCTAAACATTTTCCTACCAGAATTTTTTTCTTAATTTTATGGAAATTTATATGAACAGTGCTTAAGAGTTTTTGTGCATAACCTAGCGGCATGCAACTCTGTATTCACATTTGTTGGCACGTGGCTGTGTGGACGAGAAGGCTGGGATGATTCCGATCTGAAACCACGCATAACAATGCTCCGTCACCATTATGACCATCTCGCGCAATTTAACATGTGCCGCGAAGAGAACTCAAGATGGCACCGAATGGTTTTAAGGATACGGGAATGTACTTGTTTGTCGTTCAGGGGTTCGCTGGCTCGATCCCGGGAAGCTGCACCGCACGTGGAGTTTATCAACTGGTTTCCTTCACGCATCTCTGGCTGAAGTGGCAAATTTAATTAATTGGAACGTCTGAACTTTTCACAAATTAGCTTCACATAATTATTAGCCACGCAGCAAAAGGAAATTAAAGTTTTCACCTCTATTAGACATTGTAACATTAGNTTAGCTTCACATAATTATTAGCCACGCAGCAAAAGGAAATTAAAGTTTTCACCTCTATTAGACATTGTAACATTAGCACAGGTCTTTTAAACAGCCTGCCATTTATAGGTATTCAGAGTGGCAAGTTTTTTGGTGCAGCGATTATAGTTGTANCACAGGTCTTTTAAACAGCCTGCCATTTATAGGTATTCAGAGTGGCAAGTTTTTTGGTGCAGCGATTATAGTTGTACAAATAATTCCCAAATGAAACACACTGAAAATTTTACCCTCAGGAATTTCTAAAGAACCAATTATTTTTCAGTTATTTCTTCATCCAAATATGCTTCGAATAAATTTATGACAGTTATCGACTATATTTTAAAAATTATTATTAATGAATATTGTAAAAACTATTTTGTATGATTACTCACTTTTATCCTCTTTATTTACACTTTTCGTATAATTTATTGTTGCGCATTTGCAAACTCTCTTTGGTACTATTAAGCTTGCGCTCGCAACTTACCCTTCTATTAACGATTCCAAAAATAAAACGCTCCCTGCTTTTTGCTAGATGACACGGGATCATTGCTACGAATTCGGAATGCGAAATTTACATGATGGATTTGGCGTGAGTCTTGCATTGGTCTACAGACGACAGCACTAGTATGCGTGCAATTGGAGGTAGGTTGGCCCATTTACATAAGATTACAACCATTCATTTATGAAGTGACGCGGTAGGGCGGCTGGTAAAGCGAATATGTAAAACAAGAACTTCCGAAACATCTGAGAACCTGCTGTCTCACAGGGTACTTGTAAAGAGTATTAAGTAAACCCCTTTATATTCTACGTGTAAACCGAAAAGTATTACTAACACTCTGAATTTTAGTCTCCTGTAAATAATCTGAGAAGTTATGTCGTCAGTAGCTAAGCTGGAAACTCTTATAGCAAGCGGTTGGAACAGCAACGTATAGTCCATTCACGGTTACTTCCAACTTTCCTGAAGCCCTGCGAAACTTCTATATCCCGGATATTCTTCCGCCTCATGCAAAAAAGCTTAAATAAATCTAGAGAGTTACACCGGACGGACNAACTTCTATATCCCGGATATTCTTCCGCCTCATGCAAAAAAGCTTAAATAAATCTAGAGAGTTACACCGGACGGACATTTGTGCGTATTCACTTTAATAAATATTTCTCATAAGAACTATTTATTACTAGGCAGATGCCAACATGCCTATTCTCTGCCTGTTTTATTCGCGTAATTATAAATGATAGAAAGAACATAAGTAAAAGTTAAATTNAACTTCTATATCCCGGATATTCTTCCGCCTCATGCAAAAAAGCTTAAATAAATCTAGAGAGTTACACCGGACGGACGTTTGTGCGTATTCACTTTAATAAATATTTCTCATAAGAACTATTTATTACTAGGCAGATANAAATCTAGAGAGTTACACCGGACGGACATTTGTGCGTATTCACTTTAATAAATATTTCTCATAAGAACTATTTATTACTAGGCAGATACCAACATGCCTATTCTCTGCCTGTTTTATTCGCGTAATTATAAATGATAGAAAGAACATAAGTAAAAGTTAAATTTAACCAAGAATATGCCACTTTTATGTTAACACAAGTATAAAACCCTTGTGATATGTCATATTTTGAAAATAACCAAACACGTCATGCATACGGTGAATTTTTAAAGGTTTGTTTCAAAAAGCGTGAAGAAACCTTTGAAAAATCACCCCAGGTATGAAGAGCTTAGTTGTCATACGGTGCATTTTTAAAGGTTTGTTTCAAAAAGCGTGAAGAAACCTTTGAAAAATCACCCCAGGTATGAAGAGCTTAGTTGTTTCCCAAATGTGTCATACATCACAAGCGTTTTATACTTGTGCTAAGATAAAGTATCTTATTTTTGATTAAATTAAACGTGTACTAATATTTTATCTGTAAATTATCATATTTCATTTAAAATTAACATAAATAAAATTGGGTAAAAATAGGTGGAATGGTAATGCCTAGTAAGAAATAGTTCTTATACAAAATATTATTACACTAAGTGCGTTGTGTTATCGGTATAGTTTTCAAGACTCCGTTAAGCTTTGTTTGCATGAAGCGGAGGGATATCGTGCAAGTAGAGCTTAAGCAGGGTTTCAGAAAAGTAGGAAGTAATCGTGAATGAACAATAGTTTCATTTATATGGCCCTATGGAGCTGGGGCCGGGGTGACTGAGCGATTAGCTTGCTCGCCTCCGACCAAGGCGAACCGGGTTGGATCCACGTCCGGGTTACTCCCGGATTTTCGCATGTGGGAATCGTGCCGGGCGATGCCACTGGTCAGCGGGTTTTCTCGGGGATCTCCCGTTTCCTAGGTACTTTCAATCCGGTGCTGCTCCATACTCACCTCACTTCATCTTCATCTTTCTGAGGACCCCGATGTTAAGAGCCGCCCAAATCTCTGCACTCACTCACCCCTATGGCGCTTCTGAAATGTATAGGATTAGTATAAAAGAATACCCCAAATATGAAGGTCTATAATATCAAAACCAAACAACCTACAGCCTTGATCGACCAATCAAATGATCCGTGAAATCGTGAAGTTTGTTTACTATACATTCATAAATGTCCAATGTGACCACCATGAGCGGCCTGAACGACATCTACGGGATAACAAAACTCGTCCGACGCTCTTGTCAGCATGTCAGGTAATACGGATTGGATGGCGTTCGTAACTCTCGGTTTGAGGTGGCAAGGGGGTAGCGAACTCGAATTCGACACGTCAATGTGAAGGGGATGGTCTGATGTTTCCTTTATGGTGCGCCACCCCATTGGCACCTAGCTGTTCGCGGATGCCTGAACGAGACGTTGCCGCAACGCTGGATTGGTCGAGGAGCAGCTGGTGACCAGGTTCTTCAACACTGGCCCCCAAGAAGCCCGGATATTACCCCGTGTGGTTTTTTTATATGGGAGTTCATAAAGGAACAAGTGTTTCGTCCACCATTACCGGCTAACATTGACGACTTCGAAACGAGAATTAGGGAGGCCATCCAAACCGTAACACCGGAAATGCTGACAAGAGTGTGGAACGAGTTTGATTATCAAGAAGATGTCGTTCGGGCCGCTCGTGGCGGTCACATTGATAATTTATGAATGTATGAAAAACAATATTCACGGTTCCACGGTTCATTTGATTGGCCAATCAAGGTTGCAGGTTGTTTGGTTTTGATATTATAGACCTTAAAAGTTGGGGTATTCTTTTATACTCAACCTATACTTCTGTCAGGGTGAGATCGATTATTGTATTGCCTTAAATAGGGAATGCAGTAGATAACTTAAAGAAGTGCTATTGTTTACACGTTCTTAACTCCACGTTCAGGAGTACGGAATTATTTTAAAAACTCTGGTTCACGTGTAGAGGGCATAAAAACAGTCTCACAAGTTATACGAACAAATGACTTAAAAGTATCTTCCAGAAAGTTCGATGGAACGTTTTGAGAACGTGAACGCTATGAAATGCAGTTACCGCAGCCACCACAAGGAACTGCCTTCTTTGACATTGCGCAAAGCTTCACAGCATCAGCACACCGTCAAAAAGTATTAAGGCGGTCACCTAGCCATAGCTCTTTAGCATTTGAGACTCAAAAGCGAGGTAGCCCTAAGGGCGAAACGGCCACGCGCATCTAATACTCAATCGCCACTACGCGCAGGGCTATGAACTAACGTACAGTGTTGTAGTATTGCATGTAACTGTCGGACTTCAAGCGGTGACCCTATCATTTTATTGCTGGAACGTCTGTAGCAATGTTCAATACAGGCGCATATCTTAGTTTCACTGGTGCCAAGATAGTATGTTTTAAGACGCAACAGGCTAAAAAAAAAAAAAACAATTTTAAACGATGTCGAAGGGCTTCAAAATAATATTTATAGCATGCGTGATACCTTTAAAATACCGTTCCGTCGTAGTAGTATGGGGCATGCTTTCTAATCGTAAGTAAATATGTTGGGGACACGTTTAATAATTTCGTAAAAAAAATACGCGTTTATTAAACATGTTGCAGATTAGTTTAAGCACCAGCTAGGTAACTGCCTTAAATAACTTCTAATTACAAAACTGTTAGGACTGTTAAAAAAAATTCACACATAATTCATACCCGGACCGAATAATGGGAGTTGACCCTGTGCATTACATGGCTGGCGTCTGTGCCTGTGTCTGTAAGAATAAGTTGGACAAGCTGTACATGGCGTTAGTTAGGGTTTAACACTATCCGTTCTGCTATGCACTTTATATATATATATAAACACTTGTCTCATAAATATAAATTATTAATTATCATAAATATTATTTTGGCCATTTAATGACTTTCAGTTCATAACAGTGATAATGGCAAATAATACCGGATGTTTAAAATTAATGTTTACACTCTTTTAACGGGAATAACCGATAAACTACTAAGGGAAATATGATGGAACTACTTGTATTGGACACTATAAGGACAACATTGGGCGAGTGCAAATGTTAATAACGGTTTCAAATGTTTAAAATATCAGCCATCAGAAACAATACATGGTATGCAACACTGCAGAACAGATCGTCAAACAGTAGCAACTGTTCAAAGGCGGCAACAATCGCCTCTTTCATGGCATACAGTATCCGTGGCTTTGGGGTGTACACAGTGATCTTCAGAGTTTCCCACAGATAAAAATATATTAATCTAGAGATCTGGATGGATACTCGACACTTTCACGTCGGCCTATCCACCTCTCAACCACAAACGTTTAACCCAGGAGCGCTCGCATGTCTCGATGGTAATGTAGCGGTGCACCATCCTTCTGAAAAAAAACAATCGTAATCTGGGTACATTTGATGTACTTTACAGTTGACACAGTGTTTTTCTGCAACATGGTATGGTAACTTTCACCTGTAACAGTTCCGTCAAGTATACCGTAACGCACTGGTTTAACTGCTTGCTCTACCGTAATGTGCGGATATTCATCGTCCCATTACACACAGTCGTGGGACCAAATAATCACGCCAGTAAAATGTTCGTTGTTGTTGCACATGTTCACAGTCCACTCATGAAATTTGACAACCCCGCAGAAACATCATGCCTAGCTGCCCCAGGTGCTACACTGTTCTCACCAACATTTGGATCTCAGCTCATTCAGATGGACTTTCTGTATATCCTCTTACTGAAATTTTAGCGCGTGTAAAGGTGAGAGATTTCAGGAAGGTGGAGATGGCGTAGAGGCGGAATTCAAATGTGGTAAAAAAACATTCGGCCAACTGAAATGTCCGCAACATCTCACACATGTGAAAATCCGAGTGACTTCCCTGGGAATCGAACCCTGTTGGCCTTGGAAGGTCAGTAGCCTCACCACGACACCACTTTCCCGCACTGGAATATATGTACATAGTAACCTTAAGAATAGTACATATCATATAATTACTTCTAATTTATTTAACCAAATAAAAGTTTTAAGTCCTGAACTTCAAGAATAGCGACCTGCTTAAATACTGGACGTTCATTACCTGCGTACCTACATAATCTCTAATTGCAAAGTCTTGTTTAGCAAAAATATTGCTTGCTTTCAAACAGCATTGTTATGGTTACCATCTGGCCTGTTAAAATATGAGACATGCGGTGTTGAGTGCGTGCACTTTGTACGATATAACAGCCTCCCGAAAAGTATTGTACGTAAAGTGAAAACCAGCTTTGTCCTTTCAATTGAATTTTAACCTTGTACACCGTAGCCTATGTTATCGAACCGAATAAATAACTCACGTCTGAATATTAAGAATACACATCTCACATCTTCGTGTAGAAGCATTTTTACTCTCAGTCTAATAAAGTTGGCCGTGTACTATGCTTTACAGCACTGTAAATGTCTCCACGGACGGGAGAAACCTGTCGGTGTAAATTATACGAAAGCGCCCATTAAACGACAGAGGACAGTCTTTCCAGCGGTGATTTTCACACGATTAGAACACTGAATCGAGTGTGTCGCTTTAAGGATCCATAAAATCGAGAAACAGAATTGTAAGACATCTTGGGTGGACATCGTCTCGTAATTAGCATAGTGATATTGGTGTTACTTCACTTATTGTTTATCGCAGCCAATTTCATGTTGCTGGTGACATAAATTATACACACAGAAACTGAAATATTAAGTGACTTCACGCTATTGACAGGAGCAAACTTATCACTCCAGTAAGATTTAATCTGTTGAACTGAATTAACTAGGGTTTTTTGTATCTGATGAAAATTAAAAACGCAGTACAGTTTCTAAGACTTGTTAAACAAGGAAACAATATACATGTGGGCGAGTGTACACATAAATATGTATGAATGCATATATATATATATATATATATATATATATATATATATATATATATATATATATATATATATATACATACACACACTCATTTGCACACAAAATTGGTCACCAAGAATGAATCTCGCAAGTAAAACGAAGGTTAGCACACAGTATCGCCATAGCCTTGCATATGCCCCATTTGCGTTTAATGCGATTTGCTTACGCGGATGTGCCACTAGGGAGCATATATCCCCCCATCGTCATTCATATCTGCAAGACACCGAATAATTAGGCCTTGGTAGCAGTATGAGCCACAGAGCCAAGTTTAGTGAACACGCAGCATGACCCGACGGCGCATTCGACAAGCCTATGCCCAGCTGGATGAGTTTGAGAGAAGCAGCATCTTCGGCCTCCAAGAGACAGGTCGGATGTTTCGGAGCAAGTTTATGTGTAGTTATTTCATTTGATGCACCTTGTTTAATTGATCCATCAGTCAATAAACAAATCACTTAAAAACATCGAATGAAATGGGTAATAAACCATTGGAAAATGTGACTGAATCAATAAGTGAAGGAAAACCAGCAATTATTCACTAATTTTCAGTTAAATTAACTCAAGTGACTGTTGAATAAGTCAGGCTCTCTTAACTGATTTAAACAACGAAATTCAAACTGATTAAGGTTTAGGCGTCACAGAGTTAATTTTAAATGGTTGACCATTTTGTAACGGCATGCGAACACTAAAAACATCTAAGAAATATATCTTGCCCAAAGACCAGTTTCGAGCTCTCATTTCAGTTCCAAGGATTGTTGTTTTAGGANAACGGGTGTTTTCGAAATCAACTCTAACTGATAAATTTTTACAGAAGTGTTAGAGCAAGGTCTAGTATTCAGAAAACCATCATTCAATATTTTATCTTTATTAGCTTGCCATAAAAACGTACGGTCGCTGCTTACAGTTGCGTCCAGGCGGGTCGCCGTGAGCGTAGAGGCGATGAGGCGGGAAGTGATTGAGCAAAAGTCAGCCTTACGGCTGTTGTCTGGTTTGAAAGCTTTGAGAATTTGATACAGGCAAGTACATGTTATTTTTGAAGTTTAATGGCAATGGTGTGGTGAAACGGAATTTGGTTTTAGATTGGATCTCCATTGCCTATAATACATACGGGAAAAAAAAACGAACACAATATATGAATGAGGAACACAAAAGCAACAAAAATGAGATTACTTAAAAAAACACACATATGGAACAACAGACAACGATCCAGTTAGACAAACACACAAACAGAAACAATAAAAGAGAGCACAATTATGATAAAACGAAGACAGACTGAAATTATACTCTCAAGCTCTGTATCGAGGGGAACATAATTTTGTTTTCAGTAATTTTTTATTAAGTTTTTAAGGTTTCCAATCTTTCATGGAAACAGGCTATACATAATTGTTACAAAAGGCTTCTATAGCAAAGAAGCACGTATTTTGCTGCCCAAAAAAGTCCCTAGTGGTATATATCTATCTTTAACGCAAAAAAAAAGAAAACAGAATTTCATTAACATGTATTTACTTATACCAAATTATCTCTGCTTTTAAACCAGGCAGCTCCCGCGTTTCAACGTATCGGACGCGCAAAATAGCTGCACGCAAGAGGAAACCTTAATCGCCGATCAAAGTCTCTTAATTCGATTCACCTCGTTTCCGTTCGGGAGCTGGTCCGGACTAACAAGCGCCCTACATTCAGCGGGGCGCTAACCCACCTGCTGTAGGATGACTCTGATGAAATTGGGGAGGGGGGGACCACCGAATTTATTTACTTATCACTTCACTAATGGCACCTTATCACGCCACCGATCTCTCGTATGCCCACGAAAGACCATGCTGCCACGAGACCAGGAACCGAAGTTCCCATAACTCGTTTAGTAGGTTTGCAACAAAAATGCAGCTCGACATACTTGGGTCAAATCACAGAACCGGCGGAGGGCTGCTGTGTATGTGTTTTAGCTGGGCTCCGAGCCCGTATAAATAGCTGTTAACCATTGTTGCTATCTTAATAAATGTATGTGTAGGTGTTATCAGCGTGGGAGTGAAGCTCCCCACCAGTCTCCCGACTGGCGTGTCGTTGTGTCATGATGTCTGCAGAACATGTTGTAGTGTTGTTTGCAAGTGGCTAGTAAAACTCACGTGTAGTGCGTCGGTGAGTCCCTACAACCCGAGTCGCTGCTCATCGACAACCCAGCTTGTTCGTCATCAGCCCTTACGGCACCGCAAGTCAGGGCCCGGCCTCGCTCTTATATCCGGTCGTTTCATCGTGTGGCGTTTGTGAAAAAAGTTGCATATTATTAGTACACTTTTCTGGCACCCTATGTACCAGGATTGTTGCCAACCCTGGTCAAAACTAGGGTTAGCCAGTGTAGTTGATGTAAGCGCCTTATCAGCGCCCGGGACAGCTTTGTAGGTGGCCAGGGCGTCGTAAGGGCGACTGGCGCGGGACACTTTCTGTGCAAGGCGCGCCGCTCCGCCCACGTGTGGTGTGTCACGTGGTCGGCTGTTGTGCCGAGGGTCCACGCTGGTCGAGCGAGCCGCTCGCACGCACGGAACGCGCACGTGGACCCGAGTGGGCTTAGGGAGAGGGGGTTACTTCCAGTTGTACCTGCTGGGGGGTCGGGAAATGCAATGCGTCCCCCCCCC
>NQII01001963.1:167793-247982 GCA_002778355.1 Clitarchus hookeri | reverse complement strand
ATATAAAGAGCTGTAGGTTACTACATGGGCATATAATAAAATATTTGGAGATTACATAAAATACTGCTATATGGACGCCTGGGGGGCGTATCTGAGTCCGCGAGAGATGGAGCTCTTAATAAAGATGAAATAAATAAATTTTATTTTTCATTTATTCACACAGCTGTTATTTACAGCAATAAATTATCTGTCTCCACTATTCGTATAGTCCAGTTTGCAGTCGTAATCTTCACTGCTCTGATGTTCGCAGTCGCAGATTTTCCTCCTGCTGGTCACTTCTCTCGCCACGCGCTTCTCTTCTTGCTCGATGCTCCAGCCACTCATTCTCTCATCAACTGCACCCAACTTGACTCAACTCAACTGCCGGCTGTCACACATTTATATCAGTCGTCCTGACCATCTGGAAGGTTCAACGCACCACTAGTCTTGCTGAGAGAACGAGGCCAGTAATCCAGAGCATTCTTCAGATAAACGCAGAAATCCTATCCACCGAAGGCCAGGAGCGGCGAGGCACCAAACGGTTATCACGGCAGAATGCCTTCATAACTCTCAAAAAGGTTGGTAGGATTTTCGCTCGCTTGTGATTAAAACATTCCATTGACTTGCCACCCCTTTTATCACTACTCTGACCTTCTCTTCCGCCCGCTCGCGCGGAGAGCACCAAGGTCAGCGGCGTAGACCAGCGACACGTAACACTCGCCCCCTCCTCAAGTCTGTTCGTCCCGAACAGACTCTACAACATTCGGACCTTCGCAGAGTATCAGTCGGTCGATGTGGACAACCTTAGACTTCTCCTGGAAGCCTTGAGCAGAAATTCGAAAGGCCACATCATTTATCTCCTTCAGAATCCTGTAGGGGTTCTTCCAAACACTTCTGTAGCTTCGGGCAGTACCCTTTTCTCCTCTGTGTGTTGTACAGCCACACCAGTTGTCCTTCTTGAAATATATCGCCCAAGATTCTCCTATCATACCGCATCTTCATCCTGTCTCTATTTATTCTGAGGTGCTGTCGAGCAAAATCATTAATGTCAACAAGTATTTTACATAATTTGCTGGCATGGCCCGAGGCTGTAACTTTCTCTTCTGTTGGTCGGCCAAACAGCAGGTCACTAGGGAGGTGTTGCTCTCTTCCAAACAGCATCCTTGATGGTGATACCCTTGTGGACTCGTGAACTGCTGAGGGGTAGGCAAGAAGAAACAATGATGGCTTTGAATCTCAGTAATTTTGGTTGTCTGCCATAAAGACTGTCAGGTACTGCTCAAGAGTGTGGTTAAACCTCTCGACCATTCCATCCGACTGAGGGTGTAAAGATGTAGTCCCAGTTCTTTTCATTCCCAAAATATTTGTTACCTCCTGGAAGACAGCAGTTACAAAGTTTCTTCCCTGATCAGAATGGAGTTCTATTGGCACCCCAAATATCGAGAAGACATGCTCTATGAGTGCCTGAGCAACAGTATGTGCTTCTTGGTTTGGGAGGGGAATTACCTGAGGCCACTTAGTAAAGTACTCTTGGGCCACCAGGAGATACCGATTATCACTCTCTGTGACAGAAGGGGACCCAGAATATCTTCGTCATTCCTTCGAATGGGGCTCCAACATTGTATTTCTGGAGGTGACTTTGCCCTCTAGTCCTTGGGCCTTTCCTCGCAGTGCAGGTGTCGCACAATCGGCACCATTTCTCAAAATACTCTCGAAAATGAAGCCAGTATAATCTCAGTCTAACTATGTCAAGGGTCTTATTAACACCAAAGTTCCCACTGGTTGCTGCATTATGCAGTTCTTTGAAGACTTCGGGAATCCTGCATTCTGGAAAGACGAACTGTAAGCGTGTGTGTTTTCCATAATTAATTTCCCAGTTTATGTAAAGTACATCATTATTCAGTACGAGGGCATTCCACTGTGTCTGTCAAGTATGCTTTTATTGCTGCGCTCAGGCTAGCTATCTCTTACCTTTTTGGCCGACAGCCAGCTTTTTTCCACTTTTATAATTGCTGCAAAGTGGGATCATTCAGCTGATCTTTCCTAATACCCTCATCACTCCAGGTAGGTGACCTATCACAAGATAAATAACCTTGAATTCTTTTCTTCTGTACCATCACCGATTCACCACTCTTTTATTCATGGTGTTCACAATGAAGCCAAAATGGCTTACATTGCCTCCTAAAAAGTGAACCTGCATTGCTGTGAAGGAATCTAGATCTGTGCTGTATTTCAAAATCACATTCTTGAATATGATGTATCCACTGGGCTACTTAACCTCAGGGTTTCTTGAAATTTAGTAGCCAGCATAATGAAGCATGGCCAGTCCTTAAAATAAAATGTCTGCCAGGAAGGTAGGGGTGGAAGTGTGAAATTGACTTCACCATGGCCAGAAACACCCTTTGTGTAACACGGTTATTTACCTCAGGCTTATGTAATACCTTACTGATGTATTCTAGTGGTCTTTCTATCCCATCTTGAACCTGAGACACAGCTCCAATGCCTACATCACTATGACCAGTGCCCAAAATGAATACACCGTCACCTATCGGGGAACCAAGAACTGGTGGATATATCAGAAATTCCTTTACTTTACTAAAAGAATTTTCACACTTATTGGTCCAATTAAATTTCTTTTTCGCCCTAGTGTTCATCTAGAGGCTTGGTGATCGTGGCGAACCCAGGTACAAATCGACGGTAATCGGCACATAATCCCAGAAGACTATGCACTTCAGTTTTGTCAGGTGGAGTCTGCCAATTTCTTATTGATTTGGTCTTCTCCGGGTCTGTTACGAATCTATGGGCCAACACTACATATCCCAAGAAATTAATTTTATTTTGGAACAGGTGGCAACTCTTAGAATTCAGTCAGACGACAGTGTCTACCTGGAACCACGGTATTTGAACTGCGTCTCTTCAGTGCAAATTTTTTCTAAGCTATTTTGGACGACCTCCTCAATATAACTGATTTCATGGATTTGCATGTTTGTCGTTTTCAATGCTCTTTTTTCTGTAACTTCATCTAACGGAGCCGGTTTCGTATAATCACACTCGAGCCAAATGTTTTATTTTGTTGCACCATTTTGTCTCACTTCGTTCGTCAGATGGTTGATTATATTTAGCTTAATGTTGGTCAAATAATGACAAATCTCTTTTGTGGTGTCACTTGCGTTTTCTGCTTCGTACGTCTACAAGTTGGCCCTAAATGCCGTTTCTGCCTCGATGAACCCGTGTGGCGTTGGCTGGCTAGCGCCGTATAGGATTGGTGGTCGCGAAGTTCAAGCAGAGGCCTGAACCTGAAGGGCTACGGGCTGTTGGAGAGCCACGTGGAGTCACGTGCGTTTGGCGGGAGGAGGGGCTGGTCCACTGTACTTCGCCATATGTGCCCTTAGTGTATCTGACCTAGTAAACTATTTGTTGCATTCTTCCCAAGTGAATGAGCGTTTGTCGTGGTTGAAGTGACAGTTAGTTTCGTGTGTGTCGTCGCGCGTGACACATATATGCTAATGCAGCATTACAGATGTTACAATTCTAAGTTGGCGCCTTTTTAATAGTACTCTTACAACTACGATCATGCTTATCCGTATCATCCTTACGGCTTATTTGTACCCCACATTTTTCAGAAATGTGAGAATTGGCCCTGAAGGGATCGTGTACGCAAAATTCTTCGTGTCCGAGCCCATTTCAACCGAGAGTTAAGTGCATACCACATAACCCGCAGGAAAAAAAAAAGGTGACGTCATCACTCCTACCCGAACAGGTAATGAACGACGGATACAGGTGTTGGAACGACGGATGGAACCCGAGGGCTTGTTATGGTTCTACTAACACGCATGAAGAATCCATGTAGCGAACTGCAACATGGATACTTGTGCATTCGTTTTTTTTTTAATACAAATAAAATTCAGTCATATACGGTATCATTCCTAGCCAGGGAACAATTTATTTTAAACTCTGGTGTTGACGTAATTTGATAAAAAAATTATATTTACTAAGCTCTCAATATATTTCTTTATATGCCCTCGTCATCGCTATTTAGTGTATCTATATTTCTTTTATCTCATATAATGTAACCTGCATTTTTTACAAATACAGAATTGGTATTGTTTGAAGGATTGTGCAGGCAAACGAATTAACTGTGCCGATGAGTGATCTGAAGAAGGAAAATAGAAAAGCAGCATGCTGACGTTAGAAAATATTGAACGTTACTTACCGGGTATCGAACCGCGACTCGTCACAGCGGCAAGCCTCCACACTACACCGGTGTGTCACCGCGGTCGCCCAGAGCTGTTATATACTACTAGTCCTGCTAGTGACGAAGAAAGGGACAGGGAATAAGTGTATGCTCCGACCCGCTTCACATACTATGAGAGTGTTACACACACACACACATGCACGCATCATCACGCCTGATTAAAATATTTACACTAGATTCAATAGAAATTATGAAATGGGGGAAAATTTTTTTTAATGTCAATACACATATTGAAAGTAATCTACGTCATTGTCATTCTTACTAGCGGGTGGACTAGTTTTTTTTTTCTGTACACACATTTCCATAGTATTTGATTATGTCTCCAAATACAAACACATAAAGAAAATTGAAAAAAAAAATTTGGAAATCACAGGCCAAGACTCCCGTACTTGTAAAAAATTTCACGCTATTGATGAATGCATTTGCGTCTCAAGAATTATACTATTTTATCCTTTAAGAAAGACCGTAGAGTTGAGTAAAAGTTCAGCTCCAATAAAAATATAATGAGCAGCTCGTGTAAGTATGGAAATGTGTGGTACCTGGTGATTAAAAATAAACGCAGCTCAGTGAAACTAAATGAATCTGTACTCACTGACTGAGCAGGCGAAATTAGCTGGGGAAGAGGACTCGTCAGCGGTTCGAAATAAGCTCAAGCCCACGGGTTTGACGACTGGAAAAAAAAAGGAATCGTATGCATTAAAAAATCCGAACGGTAATTGACAAACATAGCTGTAAGGAGTCGTGTAGATTTTTTTTATTACCTCAAACGAAATATGCATTACGAAACACGACCTAGACGAATACAGCTCCTCATGAAGATGGCACACGTGCTTCTCAAGCAAAGCGGATCACATCGAAATGGTAGTTCTACGCTGGACGAAAACACAGGTGGCGATATCTGTACACAGGATATAACACATTGTAGGGTACCCAGTGTCATTTAGTGTTTTGGCATACACCCCACCGCGAATTGAACCTGGCTCACCTAAGTGGGTGGCTAGCAATCAGGCAATTGTCTCACGGTAAATCGTGCAGGAAGCAAAAATAAATTCGCCTTAACAATTTATTACATACAATGTGAAAGTTATTTTTCGTCAAGAATTTTATTTGTAATACACGAATGAAAACTTTGATTTTAACAGTCATATTAAATAAAAGAGACGCGCTTCTTAAATCACTCGCAAAAAAAAATTCAAGTCCTAAAAAGTTTTGCAACTGTATGTAAGGTACTTACCTCCGAACTGAAGGATAATTCATGGAAGTAAAAAATCACTGAAAACTGGAGAAGTCCTGGCAATGCGCGAAGCTGATTCACAAAACCGAATGGGAGGAAACAGGCTTGTTTCCAGGTTATATTGTTAACCAGTACGATATTGATGTATTCTTCCGTGGATGTGATGGTCGGGGGAGGGGGTGAGGTCGATTCTCCTCTCAACGTATTTTCGCCCGTGAAAAGAATATATTCCGCAATCATGATTTTGTAAATAAAATTAATTTTTTCTTCGTACAAAAAAATAAGAACCTAACAAATTTCTTAATATATGGTTTCCTTCATTACATAAGTTTTGTAATTTTTCCAATAAATGGTGTTTGTAGAAATATATATTTTCATCGATAATTCGCAATACACCCCACCACTGATGAAAGAACTCCTCTAGGCGTGTCAATGCAGGCGATGAAGGTGGGGGTGGTTGGGCCCCTTGCACGTTTTCAGATTTCTCAGTACCCTATGCGAGACTGACCATGTATTGTAATTTATGGGAACTGACGACTAAGTATCTTAGATTGTGCGAGTGAGATGAAATCATAATCTTCTGTCTCTCACATGACCTGGGAAATGCGAGTGTACACTGTGTTCCTTTTATGGGAGAAATGTAGAAAGAGAGAGGGAAATTTATTTTCTGTCTCTCAGAACATGACCTTGGAAATTTTATGCACCCCAGATATGAGACTATATTTTTTACCGGGAATCCTTTCTTTCCCCTCCCGTCATTAAGCTATCGTCATTTCCCACACTCCGACTTTTGGCAACGAATAGGAAATCGGTGTGTGGTTGAGTACGAAGTACAATTTCCTTTGTGGCCAATTTGAGATTGGCGCGTGGGGGGAGTGCACAGTAAAATTCTTGGCCAATGGGAATGGGATTTGTTCAAGGCACAAGGTTCCATCTCCCTCGCAGCCAATGGGAATATATTTTGGTTGCAGCCAATGGGATTTGGTGAGGTCAGGTAGGCCAGTCTAGAAATATTCCGATTTCTCCTCAAAATACAGCAGACAGAATTACATATTTCCTGACATATTGCCAGGACACACTACAAATACAATCCCTGCCAGAATTCGTGACTCAGCACAGGCTATCTAAACAGTGTAGAACCAATATCAAATATTAATATAACAAAAAAATGATTTTCAATAACAAATTACAATAAAAGCGAAGGGAAAGTACGTCAATCTGGTATATTTTCCACATCTAGGGATGTAAACGTATTTTTTTTGCGAAAATTAATTTCTACCAGTTACTGTTCCATTTTATGTAAAACTCGTGATAATGGACTTGATGTGTGTAGCATTCAGCCAATGCTGAGAAGTTTTTTTCTCAGGTGTCAACTTACATTTTACCAGAAATATTTTAAAGTCGTTGTTAACATAGTGTGCTAAATACGCTCGCTATCAAAGCTACAGAAAACCGACCCATAAAAATTGTAATTTTTAAAAAATTAAATGAAAGTTCTCGTTAATTTTTTTTCTTCAGTTTTTCGTGAATTATCCATATATTGGAGTTTTGATGATGAAAGGATACCTTGTCCAAGGTTGCAAGTTTTGAATATGCTTTTCCGTTACAACGAAAAATGAGTACATTTATCTAGGAAATCTTACTTTCCCCCCCTCCCAAGTTTTATTATATTGTATTTTTGTGTTAAAAGAAATAATAAAATCCTGAAACTCTACATTTTTTTTAACTAAGCAAACATACTTTTACCATTTCACCATTTCTAAATATCCAAATCGCATCTCCTAGCTCAAACTTAATTAAACCTACGTCGAGAATACGAAACTGCAGAAGGGGAAATACTAATAACAGAATTAGAAGTAGCAACAATCTCGTTAATAGCAAACGTCTTCCAACATATAAAGTCTCTTGAATCTATTTGACTTATATAGTTTACACTAGTCACTGTACTGTTGTGAGGATGTCTGAAAAAGCAAACCTCTAGAATCGCTGAGGTCCCGTCGCGGCAAGCGCCTATACTTACTGTGTGCTACCGCGGAGTTTTGTTAGTAGTAGGAAAGTGGTGTTCTGGAGCAGTGCGTTTTCTAAGTGTTGTGAAATTTTATTAGTTTTCACAGAGCCATGACGCGAGCACGTTGTCATAAGAAGAGATATATTTGAAGATCTGTTTTCCGGAATATTGGTTCTTTCGATTGCGATGTTGCTAAAGATGATTCTGTTTTCGTAAAGCAAGTTACGACAGCAGAAGAGAGCTTCATTCTTCTCAGCTTTACGTATAGATACGCTTTGCAGAGAATGACGGCACACAATGGATCTGGTATTCTAGAGGTTGGCTTTTTCAGGCATCCTCACAACAGTGAGCAAAGGTGTTCGGAATGCATGCGACGAGTGTTATATTTTTTAAGGAATTTTCTAAGTTTGTCCCTATTAGTATATCTGTTAGTCCCCACCAGTATGTTTTTTTTTTCTTCATATATCAGTATCATAAGTGGTATACGTTTTTCATCAATCAGTTTGGTGATGAGTATATTTTTTTCATCAGTATGGTAGCGTGTATATTTTTCTCAATTGTCGACCCTGGTCCCTCCTGTCGGTGTGACTTGTGTGTATTCTCGAATGGGCTAAAGACAAAAGTTTTTTTCTATTTTTGCCCGGCGTATGAAAGCTTGTATGATAAAATTTACACCCAGTCATGAATTCTTTTTGCAACGCATTAAAGTTTTACGTGATCCATGATCATGAAATCGATCTATGTTGGAATAATTCATTTAACATAGCTATCGTGAAAACAGCGCTGTAAGCCAGCAGCTCGCCTTCTTTCCCAGGATCCAGGCGGCCCGCGTGCCCGCCCGCTGCATGTTCAGCAGGAAGAGCAAAGTACATCTTATGCACTACTGCCAAGTGGTGAATACGGCACGTGGTGCCAACCTTAACACCGGCCGTCTCTGCCGCTGCTACACAACACATCTAAATATAATTTTCAAGGCGGCCGTCCTTTCAAAGTGTTTTACCTCTAATCCTTAATTTTTTTTCTAAATAATTACATTCATAACCGTAAAATATATCATACGTTGTTTTAGTGATGACTAGAATCTCATTAAAGACTTAAATATTTTTGGTCTATTTAAATTATAACAAATCTGATATATACTAAATATT
This sequence comes from Clitarchus hookeri, assembly GCA_002778355.1. NCBI lineage: Eukaryota > Metazoa > Arthropoda > Insecta > Phasmatodea > Phasmatidae > Clitarchus > Clitarchus hookeri. Next base: position 239,358 of record NQII01001963.1, on the reverse strand, counting down.
CATTATCTTTGCCAAAACTCGTTTTTTTTACTTACGTAAGCAAGATATATATCGAGACAAAAAAATTTATTTAAACACATTTATTTATGCACACATCAAAATATTTATCTTCTTCATAATTCATAGAATACTTTTTATTACAGGTGATTCTTCTCTGAGCCTTGGAGGGCATTACACAAGTAATAATTATTTATAATGTACCATGGGTTCCACGTAGTAATTTTTAAAAGTTCTATGGGTTATCATAACTCCACAGTCTCAGTGTTTCGGAGTTGCATAGAGCACAGAAATATCTTTCATTATTTCACTTGTGAAGTCTTGTTACGTGCATCTCGACGAGCTGCCAAAATATCGGGCAGCGGCAATGCTTATGAAAGTCTACAAAGTTCGTTCCGATGGGGCACGTATTGCGAATCTCAGTCTCTTGGCGCCTTCCAAACACATACACATGGTTACAGGAAATAATGGCAAATACCAGCATTGTCGGAATTTCCTCCTACGAAATTATTCCCTCGTCCCAACTTAGTCCGTGCGTTTCGTACGTCTGTAGGAGACATATCTGTTGCGTGTTGCAGTCAGAGTGCTTCCATGGACATGGCGGTGAAAAAAAAGTGAAACCTTTGGTTTTCTAGTCTTCGTCACTGTACGGGATGCAATCTACTTGATAGCGTAAAATTGCAACGAGCGAAAATCTTGGATATTGCAAAACATTTCACACGATTTTTGTTATATAAAAAATGTTTGGTACACCTGCACACACTGAGTTTTAATAAATTTTACAAATTAATTTAAAACTGTATTGAGGTCCATACTCATCGGGCACCTGTGTTATGGGTTGGTTTTCTCTCCGGTTAGTTTCTTAAAGGGAATAATCTTCCATGGGCACGTCTTGCGAGTAGATAGCTTGCACGGGGACGTTGTCTTCTACCTGAAGGGCGTCTTAAATGGAGAGGTTGTCTTCAATGGGGACATCGTCTTTCACGGGCGCAGACGTTGCGAGGAGTACTCGACGGCTCTTGTAACAACCGCTGAGATGCGGCGTGATGGAATCCGATGTGGTGCAGCCCTCAAAATGGTCCTTGCACGGGAGTCAGTCCCGTATGTCATCGTCCTGCTGAAGGTAGCCACGAAAATACTTGAATACGGTCGAAATTTCGTAAGGTACATAGATCAGTATAAATTGTTTTGGCAGGTGTGGTAACTCTTCCCGCTTGTCCAATGGACTAAGCAAGCGCACCCTTCCAAATACTGAAATGACCGAAAGGATTTAATTTCCACTCGGAAAACACGCGAACATTTCTTAGAGCTAGAAAAACGACTGATTTCCCGAGGGGGCTCGGGGTGCGTCTCATAAAGTGTTGTTAAGGAAAAAAAAAACCCACCCTCGTGAATAAAGTAGGTCACCGATTGGTGGAACGAAGGTTTCCTAAAACACCCGATTAATTAGCCAATGAGAAACATTGGCGGAGCAATGAAATATTATCAAATATAAAAGTTTAACATTTTGCATTGTCTGAAAACAAAATGTTTAGTTGGTATAATTGTCACCTGTGTGGTTAGTATAACTGTCACTAGGCGGCGGCATTGTAAAATGGCGTCTTTTATTATAACTGTGTTTTTCTTGCTTCATTGTTGTTATTGTGTGGTATATAAAATATTTATACTAGAAATCTAAAGTTTTATTATAGAAGGAACCGATAAACCACAATAGGTTATGGACCCAGGAAGCTTTGGAACTTAGGGAACAGAAGAAAACAGCAAAGAAAACGTTATTTTTGTTGTCAGAAAAAAAGCGCGCAAGTAATCTCAAAATGCAAAAATCACAATTTTTGAAAGTGGAAAAATTCTATGGAAATAATTTTCGACAATGAAAATTCCAAATAAAATGCGCATTGAAAGCAAATGTGATCGATATTTCCATACCTAAACCGGAAACTAACCAAAGTGAGTTGTTAAAACATAATGGCATGGCAATGTTCATTATAACCTCTTCAATGGATCTCAAGCAATTACACTGATATAAAACTGTGAGACTGCTAATTAAATAATGTCCAAACTAGAATTAGTACACGAACAGAAAAGTGAAATGAATAAAATTAAGATTTTTTAAGGTTTTACCAGTATAAAAGATATTTTAGTGATAGTGTAGCACAACACATCTCGAAGGTAGAAAACCTGCCTCAACAGCAAAGAGATAGTGGTGTAAGTGTCAGCGAAGTGGTCATTATTACAAAAATACTAGGAACTTTGCCTGGCAAGTACAGATCGTTGCGTCAAGAATGGATGTCATTGGATCCTAAAAAGCATACCCTCATTAATTTAACTGCAAGTTTGTTGGATGAAGAGGCTAGTATTGCATGTGAGGAAGAACAAGAAACTACCCTTCTCGTAGCAAATACAAAACAAAAGAAACACAATGCAAGTGGTAGTAGCTCAAATCAAAACAAAATTTCTAAAGATCGTTTTGAATGTTATAATTGTGGGAAGCGTGGGCATTTTGCTAAAGAATGTCGTGATCCGAAGAAATCAACTAGGAAACCATCAAAAGATGAGACAATGTTGGCGTTTAATGTAGAAACCAACTTGAGTGAAGTTGAAGAGAATACCTGGAGTTTGGACAGCGGTGCATCTGCGCACATTAAATTCAGAAAATACTATTTTGAAGAACTTGTGAGTGCAACCAAAAGTCATTGTCATTAGGAGACAAACAGTCTGTAGAAGTGTGTGGCATTGGAAAAGTTATAATTAGCAGATGGGTTGAAGAACAGTGAGAGTACAGCAAACTACAAGGAGTTTTGTATGTTCCTAGTTTAATAAGAAAACTGTTTTCTGAATGCTTTAAAATGCTTTAAAATACAAAGAAGATAAAGTGGTAATGAGTGCAATAATCACAGAAAACTACTTAATGATCTAAAAATTGAAAAAGTGGATCCAGACACTTGTAATGTGGTTCAGAGCAATCAAAGTGACATTAAAAAGTGGCACGAGAGACTAGAGCATATCAACCTAAAACAAATAAAAAATATGAGTGATAATGGTGTTGTTGAAGGTTTAAAAGTTGATTCAAAGTAATTTTGTTTGCGAAGCATGTGCATATGGAAAACAGTGTCGTTTTCCATTTCACAAATCATTGCAAGGAGAACTACAGCCAGGTGACTTAGTATACAGCGATGTCTGCGGGCCTATGAGTCACACATCAGTTCAAGGTCTGAGGTATTTTGTATTGTTCAACGATGCTGCTTCAAGATACAGGCATGTATATTTTATGAGACACAAAAGTAATAAATTGGAATTTTTCAAGAAATATAATGTTACGGTCAGAAACAAGTATACCCACAATGTAAACGTCCTTCATACAGACAATGGAAGAGAGTATCTAAACAAAGCTTTCAAGGACTATATGGACAAAGAAAGCATACCGTAATTCAGGAGTGTACAACTCCATACACCCTCGAACAAAACGACCGGGCTGAAAGAGAACTACGGACTATTGTGGAGAGTGCTCGCTCTATGCTGTATACAAGAGATGTTCCATTGAATTTGAGGGCTTAGGCTGTTAACTGTGCAGTTTATATATTGAATAGAACCTCCTCAAGCCAGACCCCTAACATGACACCCTGTGAGTTCTGGAATGGAATAAAACCTCATTTGGGTCATGTGAAAGTGTTTGGTAGTGCTGGGTATGTTCATGTCCCTAACCAGTTAAGAACAAAATTAGATAAGAGGAGTAAGAAAATGATATCGGTTGATTATGATAATACTAATTATAGAATGTATAATATAAATACAAAACACGTTAAAGTATCGAGAAATGTCATTTTTGATGAAGATCAAGTTCCAGAGATTAGAAAGAATATAGCCCAAATATATGTTTTTGATGAAGGAAAAGAAAATCTAGAAAACATAAATCATAAAACTAACCTTAAATCCGAAGTGGGAAAAGAAGATGTCACACTGATATAAAGTCCATCAACTGAGAATGAAGAGAACATGCAAGGTTGTAACAGTGATGATCTTCCCTGTGAGCCACTTCAAGAAATAGAGGATATAGAACCTTCTCATAATTTAAGACCGCAAAGAAACAGAAACTTTGAGGCAAATCTTATTGAGTTTTTGTTGCCACGAACATAAGAAGAAGCAATGAGATGTTCACACAAGGAGGTATGGTCCAAGGCAATACAAGAAGAGCTGATGGCGCTAGAAGAAAATTAAACTTGGTCTACAGTTGAAAATTTAGGTCATAGAACACTTACTATTTAGTGGGTTTTTGCTATTAAGAAGGACGAGAATGGCCAGGTTATACGTTATAAAGCTCGTCTGTGTAAATGTGATTTTGGTCAAGTAAAAGGGGTTGACTATCAAGATATATTATCTCCAACCACCAGGTATGATTCAATAAGAATTATTCTTTGTATTTCTTTAAAGTATAACTTAGAAATGAAGCAATTTGATGTAAAAACCCGCCATTTCTTGATAGTTATCTCGAAGAGGATATATATATATATATATATATATATATATATATATATATATATATAGATATACCATAAGGTGTGCAGGTACATAGTAATTTTATTTTCAAATTAAATAAGTCACTGTATGGATTAACACAGGTATCTAGGTGCTGAAAAAAATGTTTTGTGATTTTTTTAAAGAAATATGGATTCATACAATCTCAGGCTGAAAACTGTTTATATATAGAATTTTAAAGGTGCTATAATGTTCTTAATAATTTATGTTGATGATGTACTGGTAGTATCTGAGAGTAAACAATTTATTACAGATATAATTGATTATGTAAAACATGAATTCAAAATTAAAGATTTAAATTTAACATATTTTGTTGGCATGGAAATAGAGAAATTAAAAAATAGTATATGTATATATCAAAGTAATTACATCAAGCAAGTAATTAAAAAGTTTTGTATGCAAAATGCAAACCCTGTAAGTACTCCAGCAAACATAAATTTTATTATCACAAAGAATGCAGATGAAAAAGTTCCAAATTTTCTATACAGAGAAGCTATCGGGTTATTGTTATTTTTGTATTCCGTTTCAAGGCCTGATATATCATTTGCTCTGAATGTTTCGAGTAGATATGTTACTTACCCTAGTCAACAGCATATAAATGGTGTTAAAGGATATTCAGATTCAGACTTTGCAGGGGATTTTGATACCCGTAGGTCTACTACAGGTTACATTTTTCAAATGAATGGAGGACCAATTACTTGGGGCAGTCAAAAACAAAAGACTATTGCTCTCTCAACTACTGTAGCAGAATTTGTAGCTGCCTGTGAAGCGGCAAAAGAAATAGTTCGATTGAAACAATTATTATCAGAGTTAGGTGAGAATTATAAATGAATTACACTATGTGTTGATAATCAGAGTGCTATTAAACTAATTAACATCCCTGCTTATCATAAGAGAAGAATGCATATTGATGTCAAATATAATTTTGTAAGGGAAAACGTGGAACTGGGCTTAATAAAATTTGAGTATGTATCATGTAAAAATCAATTGGCAGACATGTTAAATAAGGCCTTGCCCACTCTATCTTTTGCATATCTGAGAAATAATTTTTTGTATTGCAAGTAATTTTCTTTTTGAATCTAGTAATGTTAAATTTTAGTGGGAGAATGAAATATAAAAGTTTAACATTTTGCATTGTTTGAAAACAAATGGTTTAGTTGGCATAATTGTCACCCATATGATTGTATAACTGTCACTAGGCGGCGCCATTGTAAAATGGCGTCTTTTATTATAACTGTGTGTTTCTGGCTGTATCATTGTTATGGTGTAGTAAATAAAATATTTCTACTAGAAATCTCAAATTTTAATACAGAAGAAACACATAAACCTCAATAAAAATTGTAGGGGGTTGAGCAATTAGCGAATGAGTGTCAGGGGTGGACAGTTTGTCAATTAAATATATTGTACTGGGGGAGTGAAAGGGGTCAGTCTGTTGCTGGGTGCTAGGGACAACACCGGCAATGGAAAACCAACGGCAAACGAAAAAACAAAGATGGCATTCGTACGAAGGTGAGAGACAAACTCCAGTAATGTATAAAGAAATGACAAACGAATAAACCAAAATGGCGGTCGGCTGCACCTACCACGATGGTGGACGATAGCTGTGACGCTTACCAACTGTGACGCTTACCAACATGGCGGACATCACCAACTAAGATTGCGGACTGCACAGACAAAATGGTGGATAGTGGCTGTGATGCCAACCAAGATGGTGGACTGCACATACCAAGATGGTGGAATGAGTATTGGAAAAGAGAAATGTCGGGGAAGCTCCAGAAATTTACTTTTTTCTTTGAACAAAATTAAAAAAAAAATTCTTATGTAATTTTTTATAATGTTTTAAATATAATTTTTCAATTTTAATTTTTAATTTTTTTTAATTTTCTGTGTTTTCAATGTCAAAAGTCAAAGGGAAAAAGGTCGAGATCAAGGTCACCAAGATACAAGATTGCCGTTGTCCGATTGGAATGGCAGAGTTCGAACAGCTCCGACGCTCCGGTCCCAGGCCCCGATGTGCCGAAGTCCCCAGAATACCGCTACTATACATATATATATTTTTTATTATTTATACCGTTCATGTTAGTTTAGTTAAATAAGGACCTTCCTGCGAAGAAGAGTGCGTCTTTTCACCCTGCTACAAGTGGAAATTATGTTGTCTAGAATAGACATTAAAATACATAAAATACAACCTTTTAAACAAATGGATCTTGAAATTTGGTTTTCAAACATTATCAACACTCACGCAATCACATTGTTGGAAATTGAGTCTCTAGTGTCCTAAATACATCTAAGTAAAAATAGGTTAGTCATTATGCATTTATATCATAATATCTTTAAATCTTCTAAACGTTTATGACTTCCGATCAATCTCTTCATATCAAGTGGAAAATTCATACCGGATAACACCCATAATTCTCAGAGCCATAAAAATTATTCTCCAGCCGCGTGCATACCTATAAGTCGATCGGTGCTATGATACTCAGCGCGATGTTGTGCTATAGTAACGTAGTAACGCCGTCCACATGTGATATTGTCGGTCCGCTATTCTGAATTATAAATGATGTTTTGCTTGACCTATAAAACTCTGCCAGTGAAATGAGTATTTCCACACAGTTTGAGTTTGCTGTTTAGGGTATAAAACTGCTTGGTATGTCATTTAAATGCATGCGATTTACTTAATTTTTACATTGTTTATAAAATTTTATTTATATATTTTTCTCTCAGAATTTTCTGTAGTAAAATCTCATTCACGGATTGTTCACCACTCCAAATTATTTTTCATTTTATAGATTATTTAACTTATTATCACTGCTTGTGAGAAGGGGAAGGATTCGTTTGAAATTCAATACTTGTAAGCTAACCCACCACTTCAGAAACCAAGTTCCTAACACCGGGAACAGTCGAATAAATAATTACGGACGAGGATTATCGTAAGCACAGTGGCATTTTTTTTTGCAAAAATATAAAAGTGCAGGTTACACTTCAGTATCCTATGTGCTAACCTCTAAACCTCTTTGAGTGATAGTCGCGTGTCTAATCGGCACTAATTTCTTATACGCGACAGAATCAAACAGCGCTAAATTACGCCAATACTTAACGTCGATTATTCGTGGGCATACTTCTAATACGCGTGGCAAGTAAAATTGCTCAGCTTCGACGGTGAATATGAACTAAATATATTGTTATGGAGTACAGCTAGTCGTGAAATATTTTCCGGAAAATCTAATGCTCCTAATAACATGGATGGAGGGAGGAAAACTGCACTCCAGTTTATTCCAAATCTCTTGACATTTCAGTAAAAGTGCATGCATAATTTGCACTTTTTATTATATCTCAGCTTATTTCCGCTCAATAATCTGGCTTGTAAGTGAACAATGGTANCATGCATAATTTGCACTTTTTATTATATCTCAGCTTATTTCCGCTCAATAATCTGGCTTGTAAGTGAACAATGGTAAAAGACAGGATGGCAAAAATAATCCATCTGTCAAATATGTATGGCAGCAATTCACTACTGTTGATATTATTATTAACTTTATAAAGACCTCGTTTTGTCGGGAAAATATGTAGCTTCTCGTAACCTCGAACGGATGAATGATATATCCAGATCTTCTTCACTACAACTGCTTTAAATATAAGCTGGAAGCACTATATGGTTTTTCGCGTGCTCGTTGCTCATATAAAAATGCCTGAANAAATATAAGCTGGAAGCACTATATGGTTTTTCGCGTGCTCGTTGCTCATATAAAAATGCCTGAAACATCAAAATGATCAAGAATGATTTTTTTTAATTACCAAGTTGCGAAGTAACAAAAAAAATTGGCTGCTAAAAAACTAGAATTTATTTGTCGTAGAAATGAAGAATAAATAAGTAACAAATCTTGCTACATCATTGTATATTAAAACAAAAAGTTGCTGATACAACTATTGAGCCTAATTTCGCTAGATGTGTGAAAATATTTTACAATAAATTTCTTAAAACCGTAGATGGTAGAGAGGCCCTGTCGTCTCGTTGACAGCAATAGTATTAGAGACGANGCGGAATGACAGAGTTCGAACAGCTCCGACGCTCCGGTTCCAGGCCTCGATGTGCCCAAGTCCCCAGAATACCGCTCCTATACATATATATATATTTTTTATTGTTTATACCCTTCATGTTAGTTTAGTTAAATAAGGACCTTCCTGCGAAGAAGAGTACGTATTTTCACCCTACTTCAAGAGGAAATTATGTTGTCTAGTCTAGACATTAATATACATAAAATACAACCTTTTAAACAAATGGATCTTGAAATTTGGGTTTCAAACATTATAAACACTCACGCAATCACATTGTTGAAAATTGAGTGTCTGGTGTCTTGAATACATGTAAGTAAAAAAAGGAGAGTCGTTATGCATTTCTATCATAATATTTCTTAATCATTTAAATATTTATGAATTCCGATTAATCTCTTCATCTCTAGTGGAAGATTTATACCGGATAACACCCATAATTCTGAGAGCATAACAATAATTCTCCAGGCGCGTGTATTCCTATCAGTCGATCGGTTCTATGATATTCAGCGTGATGTTGTGCTATAATAACGTAGTAACGCCGTCCACATGTGATCTTGTCGGTCCGATATTCTGAATTATAAATGATGTTTTGCTTGACCTGTAACACACTGCTAGTGAAGCGAATGTTTCCACGGAGTTTCAGTTTGCTGTTAATCTACTATGGTATATAACTGCTTGGTAGGTCATTTAAATGCAAGCAATTTACTTAATTTTTACATGGTTTTTACTAATGTATTGATATATTTTTCTCTGAGAATTTTCGGTAGTAAACTCTTATTCACGGAATGTTTACCACTGCAAAGTATAATTAATTTTATTTATTATTTTACTTTTAATCACTGCTTGGGGGAGGGTAGGGATTAATTTGTAATTCAATACACGTAAGCCAACCCATCACTTCAGAAACCAAGTCCCTAACACCGGGAACAGTCGAATAAATAATTACGGACGGGGATTATCGTTAGCACAGTGGCATTTTTTTTTTGCGAAAATATAAATTGCAGGCTACACTTCAGTATCCTATGTGCTAACCTCCAAACTTCCTTGAATGGTAGTCGCGTGTCTAACCGACAATAATTTTCTATACGCGACAGAATCAATCAGCGCTGAATAACGCCAATACTTAACGTCGATTATTTGCGGTCATACTTCTTAGACGGGTGGCAAGTAAATTTACTCAGCCTCGACGTTGGATCTGAACTACATATAGTGCTNTGCGGTCATACTTCTTAGACGGGTGGCAAGTAAATTTACTCAGCCTCGACGTTGGATCTGAACTACATATAGTGCTTTGGAGTACAGTTAGTAGTGAATAATTTTTCGGAAAATCTAATACCCCTAATAACATGGATGGAGGGAGGAAAACTGCGCTCCAGTTTATTCCAAATCCTCTTGCCATTTTAGTAAAAGTGTATCCATCCTTTACACTTTTTATTAGACCTCAGCTTATTTTAGCTCGATAATCTGGCATATAAGTTAACCATGGTAGAGGAACGTATAGCAAAAATTATCTGTCTGTCAAGTATGTATGGCAGCAATTCACTCCTGTTGATATTATTGTTAACTTAATAAAGACTTCGTTCTGTCGGGAATAGATGTAGCTGTTCGCTACCACGGACGGATGAATGATATATCCAGATCTTGTTCACTACAAAGGCTTTAAATATAAGCTGGAAGCACTATATGTTTTTTCGCGTGCTCGTTTCTCATATAAAAGTGCCTGAAACATCAAAATTATCAAGAATGGGTTTTTAAATTACCAAGTTGCGAAGTAACAAAAATAAAACGGCTGCTAAAAGACTAGAATTTATTTGTTGTAGAAATGTATAATAAATAAGTAACAAATCTTGCTACATCATTGNACGGCTGCTAAAAGACTAGAATTTATTTGTTGTAGAAATGTATAATAAATAAGTAACAAATCTTGCTACATCATTGCATATTAGAACAAATGTTGCTGATATAACTATTGAGCCTAATTTCGCTAGATGTGTGAAAATATTCTACAATAAATTTCTTAAAACCGTAGATGGTAGAGAGGCCCTGTCGTCTCGTTGACAGCAATAGTATTAGAGACGANTTACAATAAATTTCTTAAAACCGTAGATGGTAGAGAGGCCCTGTCGTCTCGTTGACAGCAATAGTATTAGAGACGAAACCAGAAACGTATGTAACAGTAGTGAGACAATTACAAATGCACAAGTGCCTAACTCGGGGTTCGAACTTGGAAAACCACGCACCATAAGTTAACTTACCGTCAACTGCATTACGGAGGTCGGATTCAGAGCATAAAATTAGGATATAATCAGTCTAACGTTTTGATTGATATGATGCACTAACCTGAAATATTTACGTGATTGCCACTTTGAAAATAATTGTCTTAGCTGATTAAATCACGTAAGTTAAACGGCATACCGTAAAGCTACTTGTAAGAAGAATAAGATGGAAATCGGTTGATTAGTCCATGAAATATGGCAAAAAAAATCATTTTATTATTTATATCTATCTTACAAAATTGCCGAAAAATATTTTCTGTATACAATGATTCTAATAGATACTGCAGCACAAACATTTTGGTTCGTTTAAATTTTTTAACAACTATAACAAACTTATATAAAATATATATTTTACTGAATGGACTGTATTCTACATGCTGTATGGACTATATCAATATTTAAGTTATTTTATGACCCAGTATTGGACAATAGAAGGCAGGTCTAACATGCCTATTCTTATTTATACTACTTGTAATTTATTTCAAAATTCTCCACCTAAACTTACTCAATGGTTGTGAGATGTGCAATCTTTATTATATATTACTTAAATGTGTTCTGTTAATGAATGAAGGAACTCAATTCATATTTGGTGTTTCTAAAGATGTAATTCCTTTTTAATTTTCCATTTATCATGAAGAGCTGTAAATTTGGAAAAAGTATTTATAATTTTCATGCAATCGTTTCCACTTCAAGACATGTTTTTTAAGGACCAATGACATAAGCGAGATACAGTCTACATATTTTAAATGTAGGCAAGAAGTCTCCTGAGTAAATTTATAATAGAGAAAATATTGAAAGGGGAATCGAATTTTTGCTCCCACTTATAGCATTACAATTAAATAGTAATTAAAGTAAAGTCAACTGTTTCATTTTATTGCTTAACATGTTGGTGATAGTTTTTTTTATATATTCGTATAATAACAATATGGACGCTATTTTGAATATTAACATCTCAATTTATATAAAACAAGTATGTTTGTATGGTTTGTCTGTAGCATCAAAGGAATGCAAAACTTAGTGGAAATAGTGGAATTGTTTCGGAAATACGGCTAAATGTTCAATTTTAACACCTGGTTTTTTTTTGGCTTAAAAAGCTAACAAATGAGGGTGTCTGTATGCATAATTGTTGTTTGTATTTAATGCTGTCAGTGTACCAATTATGCTAACATTTGTTTTATAAATATAACATACCAAATAAACTTATTTATATTAACACTATTAAATCTAGAAGTAACTTATATAAGTAATATACCTACTACCCTCAACATGGGTGTAATTAATTTTTAAATAATTTTTTTAAAGCTGAGTTGGTGGGAAATACTTGAATTCTCTTTGAAAACAATGTCTTTAGAAATGAAACCAGAAACTTATGTAACAGTAGTGAGACAAATATAAATACACACATGCCTTACTCAGGTCTTGAACCCAGAAAACCTCGCAGATGAAGATAGCGCGCAATCCACTGCATTATGGAGGTTGGATTGGGAGCATCAACTTCGGATATAATCAGTCTGATGTTTCAAAAAATTGAATTTAATAACCTAAAATATTCACAGGTCCTTTTTTTTTTTTGAAAATTTGTTACTGAGCCACATAAAGCATGTAAGTTTACAAGGCCTACCGTATCACAACTTGTGTGAAGAATTTGATGGAAATCTGATTGTTTGCTCCATGAGGTATGACGTAAAAATATATATATTTTCTTATTTTATGCTATCGTACAAAACTGCCAGGAATAGAGGCTCTGCATACGATGCTTCTTTTGTATAATAAGTATATACTGTATTTGGTTGAATTTGGTTAAATTGTTTAACATATATAATTCAAACTTAAACAAATTATTACTGAAGCAGCCATGTTGAACATCTTAGTGTGGCCCATTTATGTCATGAAACTTTACATGGCCTTCTGTAGCATTTATAGTGTGCACATTTTGGTAAAAGTTTATTTGAAATGTCCCAATGTAACATTTGGTGGGAATCGGTTGATTGGTCCTCGAGATATGGCATAAAACCTTTATACTTTTCATGTGACGATATTCATAAATGGAGAAAAGGAAGTAATGTAGTAGAAATTTTGATGAAAGTATACTGCCAATATACAAAGTTAAAGTAAAATAGGTTACATAGTTTTGTAGATATCGCCCACAAAATTAAAATACTTTATTGTCGCTATTATGAAAGTATGTGTGTCCTACTTTAAAAAATACATTTATTATTATGGTCTACCACAGTACAACATACTCGCCAAATATTGTAAGAATGGGTTGATTGTTTCCCAAGATACGAGATAAAATCATTATTTTTATCAGTGGGACTATCTTACAAAATGTAGGAGATATGTGGCTCGGAAAAGACATATTTGATGGTGTTAATAGGTATTGCAAACAAAAAAGTTAAGTTGGAATTTGTTTCTTTAGTAACATATAGTGAGCTAACATATTTATGTAGGCACTATTTCGAAAATAAGTGCCTGACCTACATAAAACATATCAGTTTTCACCACCTGGTACAGTACTATTAGTTTGCCAAATTTGGAAGTAATGTGTCAATTGTTTCCCGAGATATGAAAAGAAAACTTTAATTACTTGTAGGCACTATCTTACAAAATGGCTGACAAAAGATTGTATATGTAGATACAATTGATAGTTGTAAAATCTAGTGCCAGCATAGAAGTTTTATTTGAAATGGATTACATGGTTTCGGCATATAGCAGTCTAAGAGGAAGATATTATATGGTATTCATTTTGAACATAAGTGTCTGACATGCTTAAAATATATATTATCATTATCTGCATCAGTAAAACTTGTTTGCTAAATTTGGAATGAGTCGGTTAATTTTTTACCGATTTATAACATAGTAAATTTATATATTCGTATAACCGCATCATCCAAAATGGCCGACAAAATAGATTTTTGTTGTTATATGTTATGCTTGTAATAGATACTTTCAGAATAAAAAGGTTTGCCGAAATTGGTTGTTATGATATGGCAGATATACCAAATAACTCTTAAGCATTTGTATGGCTGCCATTTCGAAAATAAGTTATTAATCTATTTTTAACGGTTACTTTTACTTGGCATACCATAGTGTAACTGACATGCAAAATCGGGTAAGAATTTGTTAAATAGTTTTCGTGATATAATGTAAAATATTTATTTTTCAATTTCTGCTATCTTAAAAAATAGCTTACCAACAACAGTATTCATCTTAAAATTAAGTGCTTACACAATAGTCTGCTAGCATACAAAATTTTGTTTAAATAGGTTGATTGGTTTCCGAGATATGACATATCACCCAACATTTGAAATTGACTGCCATTTTGAAAGTAATTCTTGATGTGTTCGATAACGTAAGTACTGTATTTACACCAAGTTTGGTAAAATTTGTTTGAAGGGTTCACAAACAGAAAGGGGGCTCACACATGAACACACCCACTCAGACTCACACACATACACACATACATACACATTATATACATTCACACTCATACATACACCCTCATACACACTGAAAAACCTATAGGAAATTGATCTTTGGATTAAGTATGGAGTGTAAAGTCTCATAAAATCTACATAATGCCAATCATGAGATGAATAAGAATGAGGTGATTTTCATACGACTGAAATATGTTTTGTTAATTTCACGAGTTCATTGAAATTCCACAGATTGTGCAAATCAAACAAATTATTAGGGTTTTAATTTTAAAACTGAAGAAAATAACACATATTAAAGGATAATTATTAACTGATAATGTTAATTGTTTTTTCACTAATCTTTCGGAAGCAGTTATTAGGAAAAATAACATTATGAAAAACAAATGGTTCTATATAAAAAAAACAGCTTATTTGCAACGAATCCTATGTCTTCTACAAAGAATTCTCTGAAATTTTATTATTAACTTGATTGAAATCCAATTTTACAAATCTTTTATTTCTATATATTTTACAGAGAATTCTTTTAAAATCTTGCGTTAACCATTTCAAAATATTCGTTAGTTTTTATTAAAATTATTATATACTTGACTACATTAATAGACGTAAATATATAAATGCTCTTATTTTTAAGTTCAAAACACATTTCGGTTTAGAAAACTATCAGAGCTTGAAAATTATAAATATCACAAAGCACCTATTTCCCGATTGCTGGTAACAACTCTCTATTTCTGGACTTTGTAATATGCATGATGAATGTAAATTATTTTATTTAGTATGTTTATTTGTATTAGGCATATCAACTAGAAGTATATCATGATATTGGTATATTTATACCATTTTTTTATTCTTTAAATTCCAAAAATTATTTTTATACTTTATGATTTGTTTAGGGTTATTTATAAATGTGCTGGTTTTGTGGAGTGTCAAAAATCATCATACATTACTTGAATATCTGTGATTAGAAAAGTAATATCGGTAAGGTGTTTTTCTTATTACTGGAATATTATTTTATTTAAAGTATTTTGGAAGTAACCTTTGGCTCTCTACGTGATTAGATAATTGTATTGAATGAAGATATTTTGCAAGGCTATTCACAATGAGGTGACAACATTTGAAAGCCGTCTCGTAGGTAAAAATAGTCAATAAATTAATTTTATTTAAGCCTTTGGAGTTAATTTCCGAGTGTGGTGGAATATACACACTATGTTTATTACTGGCAATACAATATTTATTTGAAAATGTGGCTGAAGGGTACAAAATGACTGAAAGTAAAAAGTAACTAGAGCATCAAAAGTGCTTACTTTACCGTGAACTGCTTATAAAATCAAATATGGCATAACATATTAATGTCAAAGTTACTCAAAATCATCCATTCGAAAAATAAAATATAAGAGAATATTTTTGGGACATATCAGGAGTTAGCGAACGGTCCAAGTCAAGTTCTTGGTGAGGTGTAATAGTTTTATTGTTTAATGGCAAAATGAGAGGAACTAAATCAAAGTTGGCTCTTGCTCAATATAAGATAAAATTCGGCTGCATGTCTAGGTTAGGTAATGCCTTGTGCTAGAATTATTAATAAAACATTGCAGCGAACTGCAATCTATTGTAAACTGTTGTTAGATTACTGGCAGAGAAAATGTTTTAATGATACATTTTTTATTAATAAAATGTAAACAACATTATTTTCTAAAAACAAACAAATATAATTATTTTTCTTCTTACGTCATATAGCATGAATAGCATAAGAGCGAAATACTATATAATTTAAAATTTCTGTTGACAGAGCGTGTTTATTGCTCGTTAACTTGGAACAACTTTAATGACAATTTTTAATTCATAGTTATTTACTACTCTATACACGTTCTCTGCAATATTTGTAGGAAAGGAAATAAAGTTTTAAAAAATGTTGAATTTTCAGGGAAACATTATGCTGGTGAAGATGGGGATGTTTATGATGGTGACTTACATATTGATATCAACGACTCTTGCCCTTGAGATCGCAAATTTATATAATACTTCTGGGAAATTCAAGGTAAATAGAGAGAAACGTCTAAAATTAATTTCAGAATTTATTGAAAAATGCTTAAGCTACAACACCAAATCTCTGATTGTCACGACAAACCGTCCATCTCCAGAAGCAGACAGCCTGATGCGCACTCTGCAGTCAGCGAATGGAAGCACTCTGTACGTGAGGAACAACAACTGTCCCGGCACTGTGTCACATAGTGCGACATGTGCAGTACTGGATCACGTCGACCCTGGGAGCGCTGGCTACGTCATCATCTCAGACGACGTAGCAGATGATTTCTTCATGGAGGCTGTGGAGCAGTTATCTCGGAGCACCTTCTGGGACTGCCAGTCTCGTGTCCTGCTGGTGCTCACGAGTGGGGTCAGGTTATCTATCAGCGGCATAGAGGACATAGTGAGGAGATACTGGACACGGCACGAGATACTCAACTGCGTGGCTGTGTTCACCACCGATTCAGCGCCGTCCCAGCATCGAGAAGTGAGTCATGTACAGGCGCTGTCTTTCAACCCATTCTGGTTCGGTGGGTACTTCATGAGATATCGGGGTAGAAATATTATCAGCAGCTTTTCTTCTGACAAAGCTTCAGACCTTAACGGCTACCCACTGAAAGCAGTCATGGCCCATTTCCCACCTTTTTTGTATAAGGTGCAGATGGATGATGGTATTGTCTCTTACAAAGGTGTTTCTAACGATGTAATGATTATACTAATAGATCATATAAAAGCACGCTTAGTTAATAACGATGGGGTACACGCTGTTAATACATCCAGTTGGTCGCTTCCTAGAAGTTTTTACGAGAAACCAGATGTACATTTATTCTTTGTTTTGACAACGACAAATGAACAAGCTAGACAATCAACCTACCCTCTCCTAACCGACAATGTTGTGTTTGTAGTCCCGAAAGCTCTGCAAATGCCTTTGTGGATGAATGCGTTGTTGCCTTTTACCTATAGATTTTGGGTTTCGTATTTCCTATTCTTTATAGCTTTACAGTGTGCATGTAAATTTGTGTGCTTTTGCATGAATGCAATGATACCAGATTTTGGCGTCTTGGAAATATTTAGGTTGGTATTTTTAGGGATGTCAATTCATGAAGTTAATTCGGCCTCAAAAAGGATTTTTTTAATTTCTTTGATGATCTATAATATAATAATAAATAATGCGTACACAGGTTCTTTCCGAAGTTACATAATTGTACCTCAATTTTATTCTGATATAAACACATTGGATGACTTGCTTCAACACTCACTGACACTATGCTTTTCTTCCATTATGAATGGTAACATTTCATTCTCTGATAATTTATTCGAGGAATATGCTTTAGAGTGGGAAGATGAAGTTTCGGAGGTAATTTTTGACAAATTGCCAGTGCTCGTGGATGTAAATGAAGCTGTGTATATGGTAAAGAATTACAGAAATGTCAGTATTATGTTAGTTAGTTCATATGCGAGATACCTCTCTCATGTGAGTGAGAACTGCAATGGAAACCGTCCTCTGCTCCATATCCCAAACATAAATATATTACCTGTTTTTCCAGCTTATAGAATGCGGCCGAACTTTCCTTTCTTAAGAAATCTTGATAGTGCTTTTTGGGCTGCAAACGAAGCCGGCATTTTAACAAAAATTAGAAATAACTTCTATTCTACTTACACACCTCGAGAAATAGAGGTCAGTGAATGTAAGCCTCTGAAGATGAAACATCTACAAGCATTTTTCATAATTTTGATGTTTGGTCATATTTCTAGTATTGTAATGTACATTGTAGAATACATATCAGTAAATTATTTCCATACTAATATTTTTAACAGCAAAATTTAAGTGCACATTATAACACATGAATAAATTTTTGTCGTTTTAGTCACAAACTGAACAATACGCAAATAATAATGGAAGGAAAAAAAATCATGTTTTTTGACTAAGATCTTTTATTATTTGTGTTAATACATTATTTTGATAAAAAATTTTATTGTGTTGTTGCAAGTGTAGAAATTGAAAACAATTTACACTTATATGTTATACACTGATATAAATATTACTATTCAAAATATCCCCAAAATAACGTAATTGTAACTGCCTGAAAATAGTTTGTTTTACGTGTTTACAAATATTTGCACAATTTTGTTTAAAGACAAATATCCGATTGTCACCCCCAAATGTGTCGAAATGTTCATCCTAGAAATTGAGGGAAAACTGAATATTTGCCAGAATACAAGTACACCTGCGTATTTTGTGAGTTTTGTGAGTTATTTGATATTCCCCGATCATAGCGAGAGCAGAGGGAAACTCAAACAATTGGTCCGACAGTCAGACTTATATTAATCTGGTATCAGATCCTGGATAAAGCTAACTCTTTAATTAAGTAAATCATAAATTATAAGAACAAAAGTTACTTACCGTATGTAAGACGTATTTGCGCTAACCTTTGCTAAGAAGCTAAACATGAAAGTGAGTTTATATGTTGTAAAGATAACTAGTTCTTATTACTGTGCAGGCAGATTGCAGCTGCTATGCTACACGAGCTTTGGAATTTAGATGCTTCTCTTACTTCATCCCAGTAGATGCCGGGTCGGAGCTCATAGTACGTAGTTGGTCGTTCACTTATGATTTCCACATTCAACCTCAGGAGAATCTGGAGACGTTCTTGTTAGCCAGTATAAAACTATTTAATCTCATCTCCATGATATTAATATTTTCAGTTATTGTACTCGTATTTGAGAAGATTTTTGACTTAATATATTTCGTACTTCAAACATAATGAATGTTAAAAACCCGCTAGTGCAGTCCCTTATTGAAAAATTCTCGATATTTATTTTTTTAAACAAAATTGTAGTTTCCTTAATTTTTTGAAATTAATAATGTTTCATTTTAATACAAGCAGTCATGAAATAGTAATATTATCTCGAAGTTTGTATTAATTTTTTCATTTGCCAAGAACGTAGAAATTTATTTTCATTATGCCGTATAAATATTCAAGTTTAATACCCGTATACTAATGCTGATAATATTTTTNTCGTAGAAATTTATTTTCATTATGCCGTATAAATATTCAAGTTTAATACCCGTATACTAATGCTGATAATATTTTTCTGGGCTAACGTAAAATGCTAGAGCATGTAAATAATTCAATTTAAAACTTTTGATTACATAATTCTATAAACTCATATACACACAAGGAAATTATTTTTGTGTTTCGTCGAGATGTTTCTAGCCATCATACATGGTATAACTCAAAACACTACTGACTATTATGTGTGCAAAAGTTTCCGTTTTGTATCTCATCTCTGTGCTGAGATTTTGAATCTCACTTTTGTGCTGACATATTTCGAAAATTTGTTTACCGTGATATTTCGACTAACAATTCGTTAAATGAAAGTGACCAAACCTTTATAAAAGTAAAAATAATAATTATTTTTTGCTTGTAACATGTATATTATTATTAAGATTACTATTAACGATGATAAAATGGTTTTATTCATTCCAAATTTTTGATCTGAGTTTTTTTCTAGAGAATGTAGTGGACTTCGCCATTTTGGGATAAAACCAAGTATTAGATTCAATCAATTAAATTTGACTACAGTGCAAACCAAAGAAAACTTCTGTCCTAGGTTACCATAATGTTTCACTATAATGCAGCCAAATAGTAACCAGTTATAAGGAAATGCATACGGAGACACACACAGTCACGTCGCAATTAGTGTGAACTTTTCCTACAACCTTTCTACAGCAACAAATGCTAAAAACAACCAGGAATCAAGGGGCCGCGGTGGCTGGGCGGTTAGTATATTGCAAAAATACACGCATGTATGTCTTTATAATAATCATGTTAAAGTTATTTTACACATTTTGAAGTATATGTGAAAGTGCCAATGCTGTGTACCAAACTCTTAAAATATTGTTGAATGAATGCCTGAGAGTCGTATCATAGTTCGTGAGGGATAGATGTTTTAATAAAAATAAAATAACTAAATTTTATTTCTAATTCATTCACACACTTCTATTTCCAGCATTAAATTTACTGTACCCTCTATAACTCTTTTTATTTAACAGTGGGCGCAATATTTAATGTCTATTTCAACCCTAATAATGTCCTTAATTGTCTCTGTTTGGTTACGGTCAATTAACTCATACTCATTATTTAAAAGTGTTCATTTTATCTGTTGCCATATTTTATAATTTACTTCCCTCACGCATCTAGTACTATATACTAGCCTGCCACTGCTCTCTTCACTGCTTGATACTTGCAGTCGCAGGTTTCCCTTCTGCTGGTCTCTTTTCTCATCCTCTATCACTCGGAACACAGTCACTCATTCACTCATCAACTCCTCGGATCGGAGTCCTGTCACACTTTTATATCGTTCGCCCTGACCATCTGGAAGGTTCAACGCACCCCGAGTCACGCTTAGAGAACGAGGTAAGTTATCCAGATGATCGTCAGATTAACATAGAAATCCTATCCGCCGAAGATCTGGGGCCGTGGGCCACCGAAGGGTTATCGCGGAAGAACGGCTTCATAACTCAAAGCGCAGGTAGGATTATCGCTCGCTTGTCATTGAAAACATTCCATTGATGTACTGACCCGATATCATCACTACTCTGTCCTTCTCTTCCGCCCTCTCGCGTGGGTCATGCCAAGGTCAGCAGCGCAGACCAGCGACACCTAACAATATGTATATTTACTGCTATATGGTCTTTGTATAATTACTTAGTGTCAGAGAATCTGTACATCATTCATTGAGGAATTTTACAGTTATCACGAATGTGTAAAACTAACATTACATTCCGGAGTATCTGCGAGTTTAATTACACATACAATTTTTCAATAAATTTTGTGTGTGGTTTTCGAAAAACGAATACATTTTATGTAATTTAACGCTTTTGTTCCTAGGAATTAAAAGAGAACAATGCTTTTTTTAAAAAAAAAAACATATTAATGTACTGATTCGTTTTCACATGTGACTTGAAATAACACAGTCTGAAAAATGTGCAAAACTGTCCATACGCGGAGTAATACAAATTTTAGGCTATTCTCCACATTCAATGTGTAATTTACGAGAAACAAAATACTAGTATACGAAGCTATCTACCGGAAGGGAGTAGAGTTACTTCGTACCTTATTTGTATACTCAAACACAATCTTAACTACCACTGGTGAAAAGTACCTGCTGCCTGCGAAAAATTAATATATTTCTGAAATGATTTGTTATCCGTATTTTGAATATAATATTTTACTAGTTCACAAAAAACAAACAGTTTTCTGGTAGCAACAAAATATTTTTGGTTGAGCACAAAATATTTTGTAGTCACCACAAAAGTGTACATTGGAGTCAGTAAAACATATTTTGTAGGCACTACAAAAGTTTTAGTGGAGAGAGGAAAAAATGTTTGTGTTCACAAAAAATTAGTCTTGTGAAGTTAATATTCAGTAAACTTTTCTGGCTACCACTAAACTTTTTTTTCTTCGCTATTTTGTTACTATGAAGTACTGCACATAGCATAATAATATGAAAATTGAAAGACTTCATAGATATTGAATTTATATTAAAATTACACAAGTGTGAATTTACGGATACAGATAGTAAAAAAACTTTGTGAAGCAGTGAAAATGTATACACATTGCGTTTTCACAACTACGATGAATATGTGACTTCACTTTTGCATTAGTGATAAAATTACACTGTGGTTAATTCAAATTGCCAAGCCTGTGCAATTTTGGTTTTCGAAAAAAAAAAAAAAAAAAAAAAGTTGAATTTATTTTTTGGTGCATTCTACTAGTAATTTCACCCAATTCAGTGTAAAGTTAGTGAAGTGCGCATGTTATTTAACTAAATTTTAAGGTTTATTTACTTGGTCGCAGTGTAAAAAATAATTTATTATTGTAGGTGTAAACATTGACCAACTTCTGAGGTGATTCCGCTGCAACATATCGTTGTGTAAAATTAAATAATTTTTTTTATGGTGTACTTAAATTGCATTGGTTTTATTTGAAATATGTGATTTAATTGTATTTTATGAAATAAAGAATATTTTGCAATGGAAAATTTTGGATATATACATTTCAAAATAATATTTGCATTTGTGTGCGATAATGTAATATTTATATCCAAAGATCTCATTACACAAAACTTTGAACTTTACAGCCGAAGGTTGAAAAACAATATTATGTTAGTTTCGAAATAAATGCCAAAGTAAAACTTTGGCTTTGTATACATTTCTTACGCTTATAGTACTCACTTGCAGTAATAACTAAAAAGTGTCTCGCATATCTAAAAATAAGCTGCAAAACGCATAAAAAAAGGAAATGCTACAGTATCAGCATTTAAATATTTTTTGGGCACTGAAATAAAAAAAAGATCATTTGAAATTCCCTTGAATTTTTCATTTCATTTTTATTTTCGTAGACACGAGACAGTTCAAGTGGTTTTGTTGCTGATAGGCAGTTTACGGGGCTCCCAACTTTTTTTGTCGTGAACTGAATGTGTACGATATATATAATATGAGTAAAACAGCAAATAATATCTGTAACAACAGCGAACATAATGACGTCATCAATAAATAAAGAGAATCTCTGTACGGCTCTCCGTCATCACGCTCGCTAGAATATGGTTGGCCCACGAACTTGTTGATGTCTATCCATGTTGACATCGCTAGGTACTAGGTGCTCTGGCATCGTCTGCTAGGCCGCCAAGATGTTTCAGATGTTGGCCACTAGGAGTGCTGGTGTTGGAAGTAATGAATGGAAGTCTGTATAAAATAAAACACACTTAATTTGATTATGAATTTGTGTACACAGCTATTATTTACAACATTAAACTATATACTCTCTCTATCATTCTTCATTCCATATGTCTGGCACCTATCAAAACTGTCGGCTAGGAGGCGGATTGCAGCTTAGATACTCTCGTTGGCCCGATCAAGCAGGGTTACCACACCCCGAGTCCCGCTGAGAGAGACAAGGGCATTGGTCAGATAAGTCTTTCATACATTACCTCAGAAATTTAATTCGACAATCCTAAATTCTGAGGTCTACAACAGTTTTTAAACAGTCACATAAAGAAGTTTTAAAATATATAAATTATCCAGGTTAGACCTATATACGTTTTGAAAACTTGGAACTGTTATAAATACCATTTCTGAAAATATTTTTATGCCTGGAAAAATACTATGTATTAGGCACTGTACTGAATTATATTGTCTTGTGATTGATATATATTTCAAACGCTCATGCTTGATATGTGCTAGGCTTGTCAGTGACCCACTGAGCGACTTTAAAATCACGTGATACATTTTAAAAATAATATTTTGCTGGCAATGCCTTCTTTATATTACGAGCTTAACACAGCTGATTATATTTTTAATTCTAATTCATAAGGAATCATGCTCAGCACTTAATTTAACTTGTAACAATCCCAACAGTTACATGCTACCTAGATAACAGAAAGTAATATGTTTCAGTGAATGGTACTGGTATTGCAGAGCTGGAAGAAAAATATGGTGTTTGCCAAGGTACAATAATGGGCTCAATTTTATTCATAATCTACATAAACGACCTTAGACAGCCCAATGTCCCTATTTACAGACGATGCTGGTATATTTTATAGAGAAAATACAACAGCTATAAATGGTTTGTATACAATACATTTAAAATAAACATTGATAAAACAAATTATATAATTATGACAAAATTACCAGGTATTGAAATATAAACTTTTACCTGCGGTCCTATTTCTCGAGTGAGTGTTTACCAAGTACTTTGTCCTAAAAATAAACCATAAACTAAGCTGGGTTGAACATTTGGCATACATGAAATAAAAAACTGTGTTTGTAAGTGCCGTTCGCAACAATTTGATGAGATCTCAAAGTGATACTTTCACAGGAAGTTAGTAAAATCTGATAAATATGGATGCATATTGTAATAGTTAGCCTATTTAGAATTCATAATAATTTACATTACATAATTAAGGTAATAAAACAAAAAATATATTTGAAAAAATGGTTAAAGTGTATTTACGATGCATGTAAAATGAAGATGTTAAAATGTGAAGATTTAACGGCAATGTAAAACTAATTGAAGGAAATCTGAAACAGTTCTGTAACACTTTCAATTAAATGGGTGTTTAAATATTAGTTTTTTTAAAGATGTCCTAACTTGTAGCAATAGTGTACATGTGTATGTAAAATAACTATTTGCAACTATTTGTATGTATAGTTGCTCAATAGAGCTGTGCTCTCTGAGACGTTTAATCAATAATTAAAAAAAAACTTGCTACCAAAAATCTAAATATGCAGCACCATCATTCTTCCTGCTCCTAGAATCTGTCGTATCAGCCAACAATGTAGCTACGGGTAACTAATAAAACAAGTAAGCACCGTGGGCAAGTTGTACACATTTCAATACGTTATAGGACAGTATTTGTGGTGACAAATACCTGTGACATTCACAGTATTTTCTGAATCAGGTCAGTGTATTTGCTCTGGGTTCTTGAAACAACTACTTTTCGTGTTTTCAAGTTAACTACGAAAATGTGATATACAAAAAGCTTGATTGTTTCTCTAAAGACACCAAAAAAAATTACACAATGAAAAATATTTTTATGTGTAATCACAGAAGAATATTATCAATTCAGGATTTTTGTGTACAATAATGCAATCTCTCAACTATTACCAAATAAACCTACGAAATTGATTGGATCTTAGGTGTTAAGCCGTCACCTAAGTTCGGTTAAACGTATTATACAAACATTAATGTGTTATTGAAGTGTGTGTCTCAGGAGACATATTCAAAACACAGATAACGGTTTTAAAAATTTTTGATAACTATATTTTTGTGCGATTTTCACATCATATTAACTAGTTCACATGATTGTACCTTATGACTATATATTAAAATACCAAATATGGACTCTCTATTATACATTTTATGCTTGCCACACTATTATTTTACTGACACAGGCTATTGAAGCATTTAGATGAATCACAGGAGCAAAGAAGTTTTGAATGACATGTTTTTTGTGTCCATACTAGGATTTTGTTTTCATTGGGCTACAAATTGCTAGATTATGATACTGTAGCTGTGTCCAGATCAATACGCATACTGACAGGAAAGTGGTATTTTTAGGTAAAGTTTACTTTCTGTAAAATAAAAACCTATTTTTATTGTAACACTTTTATTTGATTCCACTAATCTTTAGAATTAGGATGCAGCATCACTTTAAAGATGGGCTCAGATTCGATGTATTATTTTGCTAATAAATACATATTCCCCTCATAAAAACTTATTTACAAAAAAAAAATTAATACATAGAAATTAACAATGGAAGTTTCTAAAGTCAGAAGAATGTTCCTGGAGCCACTCGGTAGCAACGCTTAACGTGTGGGGTATCGCATTGTCCTGATGGAATTGTCCACGTCCGTCGGAATTCGCAATGGACATGAATGAGTACAGGTGATCGGACAGGATGCTTACTTATCTGTCACCTGTCATAGTCGTATCTAGACGTATCATGGTTCCCTTTTCACACCAACTGCAAACGCCTCATACCATAAAAGATCCCCCACCAGCTTGAACTTTCCCCTGTTGACATGTAGGATTCATGGATTCATGAGGATGTCTACATACCCGTAAATGTCCATCCGCCAGATACATTTGGAAACGAGACTCGTCAGACAAGGCAACGTGTTTCCAGTCATCAACAGTCCAATGGCGGTGTTGGCGTAAAGCTTTGTGTCGTGTAGTCAACAACGTTACACGAGTGGGCCTTCGACTTCGAAAGGCCGTATAAATGGCCTATTGAATAGTTTGCACGCTGGCACTTGTTGATGCCCCAGCATTGAAATCTGCGCCAATTTGAGAAAGGTTTGCACGTCTGTCACGTTTAATGATTCTCGTCAGTCGTCGTTTGTCCCGTTCGTTTACGATCTTTTTCTGGCCATTGTGATGTCGAAGATTTGGTGTTTTACCGGATTCCCGATATTCACGGCACACTCTTCAAATGGTCGTACGCGAAAATCCAAATTTTATTGCTTCCTCGGAGATGCTATGTCCCATCTCTCGTTCGCCGACTATAATATCACGTTCAAACTTACTTAAATAATTATAACTTGCCATTGTAGCAGCAGTAACCACGCTAGCAACTTTGCCAGCCGCTTGTTGTCTTATATAAGCTCTGCCGACCGCATCGCGTTACTGTGATGGGTACCATACCTCTGTTATTTGCATAGGGTAGGCAGTTATTATTGAACTCAATTTACCACGAACCTGACATAACTACATCATTCGCTTTATCAAAATTCGTAGATCTCTAATATAACAATATTATATAATAATGGTTTAGAAAATTTCTGTGTATACAACATTAGTCGCTTTGCCCCCTACTGCCATCATAACAAGAATTCTGCTTGACGTGACACGTGAAAGAGCTACATATAGTTGTCCGTGTGAAAAACATGTTTCACACCAATACATTCTAGCGACATTAAGTGTTTGACCCTGTGACTTATTTATTGACATACAAAAATAAATTATTGTTTAATTAGACTCTCTTGAAATTAAAAGGCAAATACTATGGAATCGTTTGTATTCAAGGTACTAACATATTTTCTTCAGTACCGCAGCCAGTTAGAATAGTACCTTCAATGAGATAAAATTTTAAACATTTTATTTATAATCGAATCCCGTTGCATAATTTCGGAGTATTTATATTCCGCAATAAAACTATATGAGCTCAAACTTTAAAAATGAGTTTGTGTGTTGGCATGCCAGAAGGATTCATTGAATGAAGAAATTCTGTGCGATATGCACAGCTTATTCACTCTCGAGTACTGTATCTGCTGAGTAACAAACTTGTGTTTGCGCGTTAAATCTTTCGAACAATAATTCATTAATTTTTTCGACTTGTTTATTAGAAGGTGATAATATCTCTCTTTCTTTGAACCACGAGAGTGTGGTATTTGAAAGGTCGTGTATTTTAGGGATTACGAAATATCAGTTGTTGGTGATCGGTAACTAAAACACATATATCAGTATTGAGAGAAATATTTCCACATTAGAATTGAAGTTCTCCAATTCCGACTTTCAGTAGCATGTCCGAAAACATGCTGTTGTCTACTGAAGACATAAGTACTGTCATGTATGTTTTGAGTGCTAGTTTGGTTACTTTGGGCAAAGATAAGATCTTTTTAATGATGCATTGACTTCATCAGCTTTAGTTCAACTCGCCACCACCGGCAATATTTGACTAAAATATCCTGAGAATAAAACCGTTCAACCACACATAGGGGTATAAGTATTTCTTAAATCACGCATGGTCCTATCCAGAGGGTCAACGAAACTTTTATGCGTTATAGTAGCTTCATCCCAAACAATCAGAGAACAGTTCTGTATTAATTTAGACGCGTTACTTTGTTTTGAAATGTGACATACGCTTGTACCATTATCATATACGTTCAGGGGAAGTTTAAAGATCTCATGTGCCGTTCTTTCTCGTTCTAAAATAGTAACTGCGTTACAATATCTCGAGATGTCGAGCGATAGGACATCAAGTAGACGCTTGTGTTTCAGGATCTGCTTTAATATATGTCTGCAGGAATTTGCGGTCATCAGGAAGAAGGGGAATAAGCCTACCGGACAAATGATATACATGCACTTGTACCTTAAATGTTGTTATGAAATCACACTCGACTATTTGAGTACTAATGCATGAGATAAACTGGAATAGGTAGTTATAAAGACGTATGCACCAAAAAAATTCTTAAATTTTTTAACAAAAATTTTTATAACCTTTAAGTAATGGCGATAAATATATGCTGTAAAAGACATTTTATTTCTACATTAAACAGTTTTTATGATTTATTAATTTATTTACTAAAAACTATGTACTCTATGATTAAAAAATACATTCAATAGTAAGTTTGTTTTTCTACGTAATTCAAATTTTAAATACCCATATAAATACTTATCTATTAAAAATAGATATATGCAACGCAGCTGACGTTTTTGTAGATCATTTAATTTTACACAATTCCTTCGTAAATGATTTTGTTTTATCTCTAAAGGATTAGGCAGCGTTTTCTATGAGAGTGCTCTGACGTCAAACTTTTCTCCCGACTTGATTCACTTATACCGTTTTTGCTCAGTTCCTGTATGTGCTAGGACCATTTTTAATACACATAAACTTTCCTCGATTAATGCAGATCGTAATAGTATAAACCGCACCCAAATCCGTTCAGTGGTTCTCAGAATTAGCGCAATCATATAGACATACGCGTGCCAGGGATTTTCTTTTATACTACGTAGTAATGCCTGGAAAAAGGTACGGGAATTTGTTGGTTTTTTCCGGTGATAAGACATAAAAATTCAAATTTTCTATTTGATGATATCCTACAAGATGGGGTACGAAAGATACTTTGTATAGTCCATTCCGGGTTTCTTCGGATGTTTTGAAACAAACCTTTGAGAAATTACCCTGGGAGTATTATGCCAACCTGTTTTTTTTAATAACTTGTATACCACAAGTATAAAATACGGCTTAATTTTAAAAGTATTATATTTTTGAATAAATAAACTTTGCCTTGGTGTTTTCTATAATTTGTAGTATTTGATTATTAATCAATACGAATTAAAACAGTAAGAGGAGCGATATTTTGGCAATGGCTATTAAGAGATTATTCACAGTTAAAATATTGTAGTTTTTCGGTATCCTATTTGTAAATTAAACGTTGCGTATCGAAATACTTAAATTTTTAGTTGGTCCTGATGGAAACATATATTATTGTTACAGTTAAAAACATCAGCGTAAAATACGGTGCGTAAGCCCTAGTGAAATGCGGAATTTTTTCTCGACCGAGCGAGAAACTTTCGGCGGAGGGGAGCTTGTCTCTCACCCTCTCTCTCTCTCTCTCTCTCTCTCTCTCTCTCTGTCTCTCACTTGGGAAGTTTCGCACTTCCAGATGAAGCAAGGAAATTATATGTGTTTTAATTTTTAGCATATTTTTACTTTTTACAGCAAAACTTATTATTCTTGAATTTGTAATTTACAACTGAAAAGTGATTTTAATATTTCAATACTTATTATAATATATCTAGATGTGATGGCGGGAGGGTTACAAACCCGAAGGTGGCAGAAGTGGCGAGTGGGGACATGACGTGATGACAAGGCGTACTGCTGTTGCTAAACGAAACGTTTTTTTTCTTCCTGCGAAAAACATTTCAAATAACCACATCAAGTTAGTACACGTTGTGTTTTTTGAACCTACCTAGGCAAGTAACGATGATGTGGTAAATCTGTGTTTTCATGACAGTTATAAATGTACTGTAATGTGCGTCGTTAGCCGTTGCGCGTGAAAGGGTGTGGCTGCTTCGTGGTCGTTAAGCTGGCCCGGTGTGTGCGATTGCAAATATTAGACATGCAAAATTTATATGTTATAACCATGAACTTTTTTTATGACACATCTATTTATTTATCAAAATGTATCCTCGCCCTAGGTCTTTGAGTCACAACTGTGTAACATGCTTACGTTTTTGTGATCTGTACGTTTGCCACAGTCCCAACAAATTACTAAGCCCAGACAGAAAATGTTAAATAAATAATTAAACTGATATAGTTAAAATTTAGTACTTATTAAAGAAAGATGAGCGGAATAACAATAAGCCTATTTGTGTGTATGTTCACCACTATCTTTTAAATTTGTCACTGCTATGTACAAAATATTAGCAACACGAAATGCGTGTTTGAATTTACTGTCTTTTTCGTCTGACTGTTTGCTCCTTCGTTATTATATTTATTGCGACTATGGCCACCATTTTAACCAAACAACTGAAAAACACATCAATAACAAGTCGTTAAATACTACAGTTCTTTCCCTTAATTGTAACACGGTTAAGCACAGTCCCGGCAAAATATTAATGTGTATTATAAGTAATGTGTTTAATCCTGTTTACCAAATATGGTAACACTGTAAAGTAATAAACGTTAGAACTATCGTCAATAAAGGAATTTTTTAAAAGTCATAAGGCTGACCTGAATATGGTTATGGGCCTAAATTGTGATTATTCACATGTAAGGGTTTTTGAAATATGACAGAATTCTTTGAACAGCTGTAAACTGTAAACAATGCATTTGACAGTCGAAACGTATAAGTCTTATGACAGTGTTTATGTTTACGTGTAGTGGAAGTATACGTGATTGGTAACCAAAATAAGAAATATAGCATGGCTTTAGAAAAGTCTTAAATAACTGTTCATGGTATATATGTACACATTTCATGGTTGTAATATATATATCGTACAAATTTAGGTCAGAATTAAATACATAGTTTCAACGATATGACAAACTAAACTAAAAAAAATATTTTTCCGCCAATTTGAAATTGGGTCTGACGTACTTAAAACATAACAGTTTATGTCACCTGTGGCAATAATACTTGTTTGCCGAATTTTGTAGGAATCGGTCAATTGTTTCCAAGATATGATGTAAAATCTTTATATTTTCGTGTTGCGCAATCTTAGAAAATGGCGGAGTAAAGAGTCACCGTGTAGACACATTTGAAACTTGTAATATACAAGATGTCCCAGAACGCGCGCATAAGGACCACACCACGTGAGTCCTGGTAAAAATTGGAAACGAATATGTTGGTGGCAAAATTATATACTATTGAATATTTAGTGTACAATGTGGCAGCACAGCACGTTGTTAGTCCCCTCTTGCGCTCAACTGTTATCCTACTAACACAGTTTTGGCCATCATATTATGGGCGCCGGTTCAAATCCCGGCCAGTCATNGCCATCATATTATGGGCGCCGGTTCAAATCCCGGCCAGTCATAACATTTTAGCAACTTGTATCTTATGTAACATACATAAATATATCTTGAACAGAATTCTACAAGTATTCGAAGACCATTTATCACGATTTATATCGTGCCAATTTAACATTGAGCATTAATTGGCAGTTTAAGTTGAGTGACTGGAAACATCGTATCTCAAGCGTGGTACACCTGTCGTGGTAGAGGGACAACAGTAGGTGTGCTGGTAATATATGTTAATACAGTCGTTAAATTGGTATCGTTTGGCAGATTGGTTCCGTAATTTACACTTGTCGCTACCCCTTTAAAAATGTTGTCGTGTGCACATTGGTATCAACTAAAACAGATACAATTATATTGCCCCATTTAATGTGCAGATATCAGTCAAGTGCAAGAGGGATCTAAGTACGTGCTGTGTTCCTCATTTTGCACGAAAAATTGCATGTTTCGACATTTTGCCACTACGTTTTCGTCGCCATTTTCGCTCAGGACTCACGTGGTGTGCTTATTATGAGCGCGTTCTGGGACATGCTGTTTACTGCTAGTATAACAAGTTAACAAAGAATTCATTACATATTTTCGTATTTATAACAGAATATGCTATAATAGCTACCTTTCCATAATTTTGTAAATAAGTGTTTGACATACTTAAAACACATCAATCTACATCACCTGCCGCAATAATTTTTGTTTGCGAAATTTGGCAGGAATAGGTTTTTGTTCCTCGAGATAAACACTGAAAATTTATTATATCATGTGGCGCTATATTACAAAATGAATGACAAAAGTGGTTATGTGTCGCCAATTCAATGCTTGTAATAGTTCCTACCAGCATACAAAATTTTTTCGAAATTTGTAAATCGGTATGGTTGATATACCAAATAAACTAGAAGCTAATTGTATAGCAACCATTTTGAAAGTAAGCAACTAATCAATTTAAAATTCGTAGAATACATGGCCTACCATAATATTGGTTAGCTGCCAAATTTGGCTAGATATGGTTGAGTAATTTTATAGTTATTATATTAAAGCTTGATTTATTCTAGTGATGCTATCTTCCAAAATAGAGGACTTACCATAATACCCATATCTTAATTTAATGCTTACATTGCGCACTGTCGACATTCAACATTAGGTTGAAATCAGTTGAATGGTTGTGAGATTTGACACATATCTCTAAATATTAATATTGTCGCCATTTTGAAATTAAACTCCCAGCGTAGCCGAAAGTGGGATTACAATTCCAACAATGTATAAAAAATATCAACCGAAGAAGCAGAATTTAACAGCCCACCAAAGAAAAAATACATTAAAATTGCCAGGACCAACGACGAATAATATTCGCAGAAAGATGCAGAAGTATACAACAACACCGACGAAAAATTGTAGAACTAATGAAGAAAAATATTAACAGAAATATACGCCCTAACAATGATGAAAAAATGCCAATACAAGCGATGAAAAATATTCGCAGAAATATGTAGAATTATAAGCCCCACCAACGCAAAAAATAAACAAAATGTCAACACCAACGATGAAAAATATTAATAAATACAGAAATAAATGCACCCCATACACACAAGCCCAGAACTTTACAGATGCTAATGAAAAATATTTGGCTCGAAGCTCCTAACAAAGAAAATACAAACTAAGTATTAGGACCAACGACGAAAAATATTAACAAATTACAGAAATATGCGCCCTGCGCAGGTACAGAAGTAAAACCCCAATAAACAAAAATACAAACAACATTTCAGGACCAATACTAATAAAAATTTAAGAAAAGCCAATTTAATCCATTGAAGAAACGTAAGTGAACACATTTATCAAGAATCATACAGACATCAACAGCGAAAAACACTCCCAAGAAAGATAGACTGTTCTAAGTAGCACCGAGAATACTCAACCCAAGTACTGTTACCTGGAAACGAATAAGTAGAAAAATATAGTATAAAGCTATAAACTCGGAGAAAAACAGCCATTAGAGGAAAATTGAAAGTAATGCGTCTGCCGCAGAAGCAATTTTTTTTTAAAAATAAAAGTATCACCTCCAGATTATTTTTACCGGTACGTTATAGCAACATTTTTGTACCGCGCAATTTCGACGGGGGGATATGCATTGGAATCCCCAAAGGAATTAATTTTAAACCCTGGTCGGAGGTCCAACTTTGACGCAAAACCCATGTGTATGTGTGATTGCGAATAAGAAATAGTGGAAGGAAAAATGGCCAACAAAACTCATTATAGTGCATCACACTATAATGTTGGATGATAAGGGGGAGTGAAATCGCTTCAGATTTGGCCCCTCAACGTGAGGAACTGGCCTTACGTCCCGTACTCATTCTCCTCTTCCAGGAACAATCGGCGCGTGGGGGGAGTACACAGTAAAATTCCCTTCTTGGCCAATAGGAATGGGATTTGTTCAAGGCACAAGGTTCCGTCTCCCTCGCAGCCAATGGGAGCATATTTTGGTTGCAGCCAATGGGAATGAGATTTGATGAGGTCAGGTAGGACTGTTTAGAAATAGTCCGATTTCCCCTCAAAATACAGCAGACAGAACGACTTATTTTCTGACTGCCAGGACACACTCCAAAGACAATCTCTGCTAGAATTCTTGACTCGGCACAGACTACCTAAACACTAAACAGTGTAGATCCAATATAAACGGAATATCAAATATTAATGTAACAAAAAATTATTTTCAATAACAAATTACAATAAAAGCGAAAAGAAAGTACGTGAAACTAATATATTTTCCACGTCGAGGAATACAAAGGTTTTTTTTTTTTTTTTTTTTCAAAAATTAATTTTTACCAGTTACTGCTCCATTTGATGTAATGATGTAAACTCGTGATAATGGACTTGATGTGTGTAGCATCCAGCCAATGCTGAGAAGTTTTTCTGTGGTGTTAACTTACATTTTACCAGAAATATTTTAAAGTCGATGTTAACATATTGTGCTAAATACGCTCGCTATCAAAGCTACAAAAAATCGACCAATAAAAATTGTAATTTTTTAAATATTAAATTTAAGAACTCCTTAATTTTTTTCTTTTTTTCGTGAATTATCCATAAATTGCAGTTTTGATGATGAAAGGATAACTTGTCCAAGGTTGCAAGTTTCCAACATTATTTTCCGTCACAACAAACAATGAATACATTTATCTAGGAAATCTTACTAACCCCCCTCCAAGTTTTATTTTATTGCATTTTTTTTGGTAAAAGAAATAAGAAAATCCTGAAAATCTACATTTTTTTAACTAAGCAAACATGCTTATACCATTTCATCATGTATGTTTTCTTATGGCGAACGAATTAGCGCATATATATTTTTTATACGAAGTGCGTTAGCGTTGAGCAGATTTTGAATGGAAAGCGCAGACAATTCTAAACGTGTTATTTTATNTTTTTTATACGAAGTGCGTTAGCGTTGAGCAGATTTTGAATGGAAAGCGCAGACAATTCTAAACGTGTTATTTTATATGTGTGATGCTTTTAATTTTGTTTTAAAGGTGTTCGGAATGTATGTGACTAGTGTTATATTTTATAAGGAATTTTCTCAGTTTGTCCTAATCAGTATGTCTGTTAGTCCCAACCAGTATGTTCTGTTTTTTTCTTCATAAATCAGTATCAAATGTTTTTATACCTTTTTCATCAATCAGTTTGATGATGATTATATTTTTTTCATCAGTATGGTAATGTGAATNTTTTTTATACGAAGTGCGTTAGCGTTGAGCAGATTTTGAATGGAAAGCGCAGACAATTCTAAACGTGTTATTTTATGTGTGTGATGCTTTTAATTTTGTTTTAAAGGTGTTCGGAATGTATGTGACTAGTGTTATATTTTATAAGGAATTTTCTCAGTTTGTCCTAATCAGTATGTCTGTTAGTCCCAACCAGTATGTTCTGTTTTTTTCTTCATAAATCAGTAGCAAATGTTTTTATACCTTTTTCATCAATCAGTTTGATGATGATTATATTTTTTTCATCAGTATGGTAATGTGAATNGCAAATGTTTTTATACCTTTTTCATCAATCAGTTTGATGATGATTATATTTTTTTCATCAGTATGGTAATGTGAATATTTTTCTCAATTGTCGACCCTGGTCCCTGCTGTCAGTGTCACTTGTGTGTATTTTCGAATAGGCTAAAGACAAAAGTTTTTTTCTATTTTTGCCCGGCGTATGAAAACTTGTATGATAAAATTTACACGCACTAATGAATTATTTTTGCAACGTATTAATATTTTACATGATCCATGGTCATGCAATCGATCTATGTTGGAATAATACATTTAACATAGCTATCGTGAAACCAGCGCTGTAAGCCAGCAGCTCTCCTTCTTTCCCAGGATCCAGGCGGCCCGCGTGCCCGCCCGCTGCATGTTCAGCAGGAAGAGCAAAGTACATCTTATGCACTACTGCCAAGTGGTGAATACGGCACGTGGTGCCAACCTTAACACCGGCCGTCTCTGCCGCTGCTACACACCACATCTAAATATAATTTTCAAGGCGGCCTTCCTTCGCAAAGTGTTTTACCTCTTATCCTGAATTTTTTTTCTAAATAATTTCATTCATACCCGTAAAATATATCATACTTTGTTTTAGTGATGACTAGAATCTCATTAAAGATTTAAATTTTTTGGTTTCTTTAAATTATAATAAATNATCATACTTTGTTTTAGTGATGACTAGAATCTCATTAAAGATTTAAATTTTTTGGTTTCTTTAAATTATAATAAATCTGATATATACTAAATATATATTATCTTTGGGATATGGGATATCATAACTCCACAGTCTTAGCGTTTCGGAGTTGCATGGAGCACAGAAATATCTTTCATTATTTCACTTGTTTAGTCTTATTGCGTGCATCTNCTTAGCGTTTCGGAGTTGCATGGAGCACAGAAATATCTTTCATTATTTCACTTGTTTAGTCTTATTGCGTGCATCTCGACGAGCTGTCGAAATATCGGGCAGCGGCAATGTTTATGAAAGTCTACAAAGTTCGTTCCTATGGGGCACGCATTGCGAATCTCAGACCCTTGGCGTTTTCCAAACACATACACATGATTACTGGGAATTATGGCAAAGTCCAGCATTGTCGGAATTTCCTCCTACTAATTATTTCCCTTGTCCCAACTTAGTCCGTGCGTTTCGTACGTCTGTAGGAGACATGTCTGTTGCGTGATGCATTCGGGGTGCCTCAATGGGCATGGCGGTGGAAAAAAAAAAGTGAAAACTTTGGTTTTATCGCCTACGTCACTGTTCGAGATGGCAATCTACTTGATAGTGTAAAATTCCAACGAGCGAAAATCTTGGATGTTGCAAAACATTTCACACGATTTTTGCTATATATAAAATGTTTAGTACACCTNTCCAACGAGCGAAAATCTTGGATGTTGCAAAACATTTCACACGATTTTTGCTATATATAAAATGTTTAGTACACCTAAAAACACCGAGTTTCAATAAATTTTACATATTATTTTAAAACTGTATTGAGGTCGATACTCATCGGGCACCCGTGTTATGGGTTGGTTTCCTCGCCGTTTAGTTTCTTAAAGGGGATAATCTTCTATGGGCACGTCGAGCTTGCACGGGGAAGTTGTCTTCTACTGGAAGGGCGTCTTCAATGGAGAGGTTGTCTTCAATGGGGACATCGCCTTCCACGGGCGCAGACGTTGCGAGTGGTACTCGGCGGCCCTTGTACCAACCGCTGAGATGCGGCGTGTTGGAAACCGAGATGGTGAAGCCCTCGAAACTGTCGTTGCACGGGAGGCAGTCCCGTATGTCATCGTCCTGCTGAAGGTAGGCTGGAAAATAATTGAATAATTTCGAAATTTCGTAAGGTGCATAGATCAGTATAAATTGTTTTGGCAGTTGTGGTAACTCTTCCCGCTTGTCCAAGGAACTAAGAAAGCGCACCCTCCGAAGTGCTGAAATGGCCGAAAGGATTTTATGTCCGCTCGGACAACACGCGAACATTTCTTAGAGCTAGAAAAATGACTGATTTCCCAAGGGGCCTCGAGGTGCGTCTCATAAAGAGTTTTTAAGGGAAAAAAATAATCCGCCCTCGTGATTAAAGTATACCGCCGATTGGTGGAACAAAGGTTTTTTAAAACACTCGATTAATTAGCCAATGGAAAACATTGGCGTAGCAATGAAATATTATCAAATATAAAAGTTTATCTTTTTGCATTGTTTGAAAACAAATTGTTTAGTTGGCATAATTGTCACCTGTGTGGTTGGCATAACTGTCACTAATCGGCGCCATTGTAAAATCTCGTCTTTTATTATAACTGTGTCTTTCTTGCTGTATCATTGTTATGGTGTGGTAAATAAAAAAATTATACTAGAAATCTAAAATTTTATTATAGAAGAAACTCATAAANTAAAAAAATTATACTAGAAATCTAAAATTTTATTATAGAAGAAACTCATAAACTTCAGTAAATATTTTGTAAGGGGATGACCAATTAGCGAATGAGTGTCAGGAAGGGACAATTTTTCAATTAAATATATTGTGCTGGGGCAGTGAAGGGGGTCAGTCGTTTTCTGGGTGCTAGGGACAACACCAGCAATGCAAAACCAACGGCAAACGAAAAAACCAAGATGGCATTCGAACGAAGGTGAGAGACAAACTCCAATAATGTACAAAGAAATGACAAACGAATAAACCAAAATAGCGTTCGGCTGCACCTACCACGTTGATGGACGGTAGCTGTGACGTTTACGAAGATGGCGGACACCACCGACTAAGATTGTGGACTGCACAGACAAAATGGCGGATAGTGTCTGTTATGCCAACCAAGATGGTGGAATGCACCTAACAATATGGTGGAGTGAGTATTGGAAAAGGGAGATGTCGGGGAACCTCCAGAAATTTCATTTTTTATAAACAATTTTTTAATACATTTTAAAAAACTTTCTTACAATTTTTTAATATAATTTTTTAACTTTTGATTTTAAATTTTTTTAAAATTTTTTTTTTNTTTAAAAAACTTTCTTACAATTTTTTAATATAATTTTTTAACTTTTGATTTTAAATTTTTTTAAAATTTTTTTTTTAAAATTTTGTTTGTTTTCAATTTCAAAGGTCAATGGGGAAAAGCTCGGGATCAAGGTCACCGATATACAAGATTGCCGTCGGCTGAGCGGAATGACAGAGTTCGAACAGCTCCGACGCTCCGGTTCCAGGCCTCGATGTGCCCAAGTCCCCAGAATACCGCTACTATACATATATATATTTTTTATTGTTTATACCCTTCATGTTAGTTTAGTTAAATAAGGACCTTCCTGCGAAGAAGAGTACGTATTTTTACCCTACTTCAAGAGGAAATTATGTTGTCTAGTATAGACATTAATATACATAAAATACAACCTTTTAAACAAATGGATCTTGAAATTTGGGTTTCAAACATTATCAACACTCACGCAATCACATTGTTGAAAATTGAGTGTCTGGTGTCTTGAATACATGTAAGTAAAAAAAGGAGAGTCNCAACACTCACGCAATCACATTGTTGAAAATTGAGTGTCTGGTGTCTTGAATACATGTAAGTAAAAAAAGGAGAGTCGTTATGCATTTCTATCATAATATTTTTTAATCATTAAAATATTTATGAATTCCGATTAATCTCTTCATCTCTAGTGGAAGATTTATACCGGATAACACCCATAATTCTGAGAGCATAACAATAATTCTCCAGGCGCGTGTATTCCTATCAGTCGATCGGTTCTATGATATTCAGCGTGATGTTGTGCTATAATAACGTAGTAACGCCGTCCACATGTGATCTTGTCGGTCCGATATTCTGAATTATAAATGATGTTTTGCTTGACCTGTAACACACTGCTAGTGAAGCGAATGTTTCCACACAGTTTCAGTTTGCTGTTAATCTACTATGGTATATAACTGCTTGGTAGGTCATTTAAATGCAAGCAATTTACTTAATTTTTACATGGTTTTTACTAATGTATTGATATATTTTTCTCTGAGAATTTTCGGTAGTAAACTCTTATTCACGGAATGTTTACCACTGCAAAGTATAATTAATTTTATTTATTATTTTACTTTTAATCACTGCTTGGGGGAGGGTAGGGATTAATTTGTAATTCAATACACGTAAGCCAACCCATCACTTCAGAAACCAAGTCCCTAACACCGGGAACAGTCGAATAAATAATTACGGACGNATACACGTAAGCCAACCCATCACTTCAGAAACCAAGTCCCTAACACCGGGAACAGTCGAATAAATAATTACGGACGAGGATTATCGTTAGCACAGTGGCATTTTTTTTTGCGAAAATATAAATTGCAGGCTACACTTCAGTATCCTATGTGCTAACCTCCAAACTTCCTTGAATGGTAGTCGCGTGTCTAACCGACAATAATTTTCTATACGCGACAGAATCAATCAGCGCTGAATAACGCCAATACTTAACGTCGATTATTCGCGGTCATACTTCTTAGACGGGTGGCAAGTAAATTTACTCAGCCTCGACGTTGGATCTGAACTACATATAGTGCTTTGGAGTACAGTTAGTAGTGAATAATTTTTCGGAAAATCTAATACCCCTAATAACATGGATGGAGGGAGGAAAACTGCGCTCCAGTTTATTCCAAATCCTCTTGCCATTTTAGTAAAAGTGTATCCATCCTTTACACTTTTTATTAGACCTCAGCTTATTTTAGCTCGATAATCTGGCATATAAGTTAACCATGGTAGAGGAACGTATAGCAAAAATTATCTGTCTGTCAAGTATGTATGGCAGCAATTCACTCCTGTTGATATTATTGTTAACTTAATAAAGACTTCGTTCTGTCGGGAATAGATGTAGCTGTTCGCTACCACGGACGGATGAATGATATATCCAGATCTTGTTCACTACAAAGGCTTTAAATATAAGCTGGAAGCACTATATGTTTTTTCGCGTGCTCGTTTCTCATATAAAAGTGCCTGAAACATCAAAATTATCAAGAATGGGTTTTTAAATTACCAAGTTGCGAAGTAACAAAAATAAAACGGCTGCTAAAAGACTAGAATTTATTTGTTGTAGAAATGTATAATAAATAAGTAACAAATCTTGCTACATCATTGTATATTAGAACAAATGTTGCTGATATAACTATTAAGCCTAATTTCGCTAGATGTGTGAAAATATTCTACAATAAAGTTCTTAAAATCGTAGATGGTAGATAGGCCATGTCGTCTCGTTGACAGCAATAGTATTAGAGACGAATCCAGAATCATATGTAATAGTAGTGAGATAATTACAAATACAAAAGCGCCATTCTCGGGGTTAGAACTTGGAAAACCACGTACGATAAGATAACGTACCGTCAACTGCATTATGGAGGTCGGATTCAGAGCATAAACTTAGGATATAATCAGTCTAATGTTTTCAATGATATCATTTACTATCCTGAAATATTTACATGATTGCCACTTTAAAAATAATTGTCTTAACTGATTAAATCACATAAGTTAAATGGCATACCTTAAAACTACTTGTGTGAAGAATAAGGTGGAAATCGGTTAATTAATCCATGAAATAAGGCAAAAAAAGAGCAGTTTATTATTTTAAGCTATCTAACAAAATTGCCCAAAAATGGTTTTGTGTACAATGACTTTAATAGATACTGCAGCATAAAAATGTTGGTTTGGTTTAATTCTGTAACAGTTAAAATATTTTATATAAAATATATATTTTGCAAAATAGACTGTATTCTACAAGTTGTATGGACTATATAGATATTTTAGTTATTTTATGAGCCAGTATTGGACAATAGAAGGCAGGTCTAACACGCCTGTTCCTACNTTGGACAATAGAAGGCAGGTCTAACATGCCTATTCTTATTTATACTACTTGTAATTTATTTCAAAATTCTCCACCTAAACTTACTCAATGGTTGTGAGATGTGCAATCTTTATTATATATTACTTAA
Organism: Clitarchus hookeri; assembly: GCA_002778355.1. Lineage (NCBI taxonomy): Eukaryota > Metazoa > Arthropoda > Insecta > Phasmatodea > Phasmatidae > Clitarchus > Clitarchus hookeri. Next base: position 198,280 of record NQII01001963.1, on the reverse strand, counting down.
ATGTGTTCTGTTAATGAATGTAGAAGCTCAATTAATATTTGGTGTTTCTAAAGATGTAATTCCTTTTTAATTTTCCATTCATCACGACGAGCTGTACATTTGGAAAAATTATTTATAATTTTCATGCAATCATTTCCACTTCAAGACCTGTTTTTTACGGTCCAATTACATTAGTGAGATACAGTCTACATATTTTAAATGTAGGCAAGAAGTGTTCTCAGTAAATTTATAATAGAGAAAATATTGAAAGGGGAATCAAATTTTTCTCCTATTTATAGCATTACAATTAAAATAATGAAATTAAAGTAATCTGATTTATTTCATTGCTTAACATNAATTTTTCTCCTATTTATAGCATTACAATTAAAATAATGAAATTAAAGTAATCTGATTTATTTCATTGCTTAACATGTTGGTGATAGTTTTTTACATATTCGTATCATAGCAATTTTGACGCTATTTTGAATATTAACATCTCATCGCATATAAACAAGTATGTTTATATGGTTTTCTGTAGCATCAAAGGAATGCAAAACTTAGTGGAAATAGTGGAATTGTTCCGGAAATACGGCTAAATGTTCAATTTTAACACCTGGTTTTTTTTTGGCTTAAAAAGCTAACAAATGAGGGTGTCTGTATGCATAATTGTTGTTTGTATTTAATGCTGTCAGTGTACCAATTAGGCTAAAATGTGTTTTATAAATATATAATACCAAAGAAACTTATTTACATTAACACCATTAAATTAAGAAGTAACATATATATATATATTAATATACCTACTACCCTCAACATGGGCGTAATTAATTTTTAAATCATTTTTTTTAAAGCTGAGTTGGTGGGAAATACTTGAATTCTCTTTGAAAACAATATCTTTAGAAATGAAACCAGAAACTTATGTAACAGTAGTGAGACAAATATAAATACACACATATCTTACCCAGGGCTTGAACCCAGAATACCTCGCACATTAAGATAGCGCGCAATCCACTGCATTATGGAGGTTGGATTGGGAGCATCAACTTCGGATTTAATCAGTCTAATGTTTCAAAAAATTGAATTTAATAACCTAAAATATTCACAGATCCTTTTTTTTTTTTTAAATTTGTTACTGAGCCACATAAATCATGTAAGTTTACAGGTCCTACCGTAGCACAACTTGTGTGAAGAATTTTATGGACATGCTATTGTTTGCTTCATGAGATATGACGTAAAAATATATATATTTTCTTATTTGATTCTATCGTACAAAATTGCCAGGAATAGAGGCTCTGCATACGATGCTTCTTTTGTATAATAAGTGTATATATATATTTTGGTTGAATTTGGTTAAATTGTTTAACATATATTTCAAACTTAAATAAATGACTTATGAAGCAGCCATATTGAACATCTTTGTGTGGCCCATTTATGTCATGAAACTTTACATGGCCTTCTGTAGCATTTATAGTGTGCACATTTTGGTAAAAGTTTATTTGAAATGTCCCAATGTAACATTTGGTGGGAATCGGTTGATTGGTCCTCGAGATATGGCATAAAACCTTTATACTTTTCATGTGACGATATTCATAAATGGAGAAAAGGAAGTAATGTAGTAGAAATTTTGATGATTGTATACTGCCAATATACAAAGTAAAAGTCAAAATAGGTTACATAGTTTTGTAGATATCGCCCACAAAATTAAAATACTTTATAGTCGCTATTATGAAAGTAAGTGTGTCCTACTTTAAAAAATACATTTATTATTATGGTCTACCGCAGTAGAACATACTCGCCAAATCTTGTAAGAATGGGTTGATTATTTCCCGAGATACGATATCAAATCATAATTTTTATCCCGTGGGACTATCTTACAAAATGTAGGAGAAATGAGGCTCGGAATAGACATATTTATTGGTTTTTAAGGTTATGCAAACAAAAAAAATTTAGTTGGAATTTGTTCCTTTAGTAACATATAGTGTGCTAACATATTAATGTAGGCACTATTTTGAAAAAAAGTGCCTGACCTACATAAAACATATCAGTTTTCACCACCTGGTACAGTACTATTAGTTTGCCAAATTTGGAAGTAATGTGTCAATTGTTTCCCGAGATATGAAAACAAAACTTTAATTACTCGTACGCACTATCTTACAAAATGGCTGACAAAAGATTGTATATGTAGATACAGTTGATAGTTGTAATATCTAGTGCCAGCATAGAAGTTTTATTTAAAGTGGATTACATGGTTTCGGCATATAGCAGTCTAAGATGAAAATATTATATGGTATTCATTTTGAACATAAGTGTCTGACATGCTTAAAAATATATATTATCATTATCTGCATCAGTAAAACTGGTTTGCCAAATTTGTAATGAGGCGGTTAATTTTTTACCGATTTATAACATAGTAAATTTATATATTCGTATAACCGCATCATCCAAAATGGCCGACAAAATAGATTTTTGTTGTTATATGTTATGCTTGTAATAGATACTTTCCGAATTAAAAGGTTTGCTGAAATTGGTTGTTGTGATATGGCAGGTATACCAAATAACTATAAAGCATTTGTATGGCTGCCATTTTGAAAATAAGTTACTAATATATTTTTAACGGTTAGTTTTACTTGGCGTACCATAGTGTTACTGACATGCAAAATCGGGAAAGAATTTGTTAAATAGTTTTCGTGATATACTGTAAAATATTTATTTTTAAATTTCTGCTATCTTAAAAAATAGCTTACCAACAACAGTATTGATCTTAAAATTTAGTGCTTACACAATAGTCTGCTAGCATACAAAATTTTGTTTAAATAGGTTGATTGGTGTACGAAATATTACATATCACCCAAAATTTTTAATTGAGCACCATTTTGAAAGTAATTCTTGATGTGTTCGAAAACTTAAGTACTATATGTATACCAATGTTGGTGAAATTTTGTTTGAAATGTTCAAAAACTGAAAGAGGGGCACACACAAGAACACACCCACACAAGAACACACCCACACAGACACACACATACACACATACATACACACTCATACATACTCTCTCATACACACTGAAATACATATAGGAAATTGATCCCATAAGCCTTTTTATCCTATAGAGAGTAAGCTAAAAAGGCCTTTTATACCTAAAACATATTAGTTTACGTACTCTACCGTAGCACTACTTGCATGTAAAATATGGCGGAATCTGTTGATTGATCCTCGAGATATGGCATAAAACATATTTTTTTACAAGTGCCGATCTTTATAAATAGAGGACAAAAATGTCGTGCCAGCGTGCAAAGTTAAGTTGGAATTGATTACATGGTTTAGCTTAAATATCATACTACGCTTAAATGGATACTTGGTTCCCATATTGAACAAAAGTATCAAACCAACTTAAAATTTACCACTTTACATCACCTACTTGCATTACACATTGTTTTTGCGAAATTTGGTAGGAATGTGTGAATTGTTTTTTGAAATATGACATAACTTTGTTTATTAGTGTGATACTGCCTTACAGAATGGCGAACAAATGTAAGTGTCTGTTGGTTTATATGATGATTCTAATAAATGCTTTCAGCATACAAAATGTGATCAAAATTTTCAAACGATATGGTAGATACATCAAATAAACCTAAAACATTTATGTGGCTACCATTTTGAAAGTAAGTTCCATATATATTAAATTCATACATTTACATTACCTACCATGGTAACGATTTATTTCCAAATTAGGCGAGAATAGGTAGAGTTGATGTCGAGATATTATATAAAAGGTTTATTTGTTAATGTGGTAGTTACTTTGAAAATAGGAGACCAAAAACAATCTCATAATCTAAATTATATGCTGACTTGATGCACAGTGAAAGTAGAACATTTGGCTTGAATCGGTTGAGTGGCTCCAGAAATATGACATATAAACCTACATTTCCAATTATCACAATGCAGAAAGTAAGCGTTCGGCGTGCTCGAAAACCAACGCAGCCAGAAGTTCTATACGTGCGCCAAGTTTGGTGAAATTTCGTTAATACATTCAAAGTTTTTTTTAGAGAGATGAGCATTGTATGGGACGGGAGAGGCTTGGTGTGATTGGTAGAATGAGGATGGTGCGGGGGAGACACATGCACAGACACACAGAAACGTAGACTAAAAAAATTTATATGTGTATTTTTTTGTGAGAAAATTTAAATTAAATAAAAAATTACCGATATTTCCATTTATCAATAGCAAAGAAATTAAATTCGACATTTGTAACAATTGAGAAATAAAAAATATACGGCGCTGACTGTAACTAAGAATGCAAACCTAATTAGTTTGACGTTTTTTTACAAGAAAATAAAATATACATACTTCCATTTGGACAGTATAAAACAATAAAATCTGGTACATTATTTAATACTAATTTTTTTAAATTATCAATAAAAATTTTTTATGTAAATAAAAATACAAGGAATTATTATAATAAAAGGTTTATTATAATGCACAAAGTGTCACATTTGTTACTAAAAATTTAAATGCCAACAAATTTTTATTGAATAGAATAATAAAGGAAATCAATTCATATGCATTATTTATTGTACAAACTCATTCATAATAAGAAACAAAAAACAATATCTACAAACATATTACAATTTTTCCTATTTTATATGAAAAATTTATATATTCCTGAAACTAATTTAAAATTAGATACATGAAATTTATGCACAACAAAATTAGCATCATGTGAATACCTGATATTATGCAATACAATTTTTTTAATAACACAAGGAAATATGCTTAATACTTTGACGCATGACGGGTTAATGGGATAGGCATTGCGCTGTATTCACACCCTGGGTGGTGGTGGGGGGAAGCACCGAAGTTGAGAGAAACAGGGTAAGTCCCTAGAAATAGCTGATATAAACCCTCAACTAAGGAATCAGGAGGTGCCCCCGACGAGAATTAGTGCAGACACAGTTCCCAGGAATCCCTGAAAACGTCCTACACACCCCCCCCTCTGCCCTAGTGGAGCACACAAGCAGCTGATGAGACACGAAATCATACACAAAAAAAAAACGTGCGAGGTACACAGGGGATTTCCCGATTCCTCTCTCGAGAATCTGCTGACAGTTAATGTGAATATAGCGGGTGACGGTTTAAATCGAGGCGCAGCCAAGGAAAGGGATCAGTTGTTGTTGACGAGCAGTTTTTGGCAGTCAGTTGTTCAGCCAAGATGGGAAGGAGTTGTGCGGCAGCTACATAGCGGGGCAGAGAAAGCAGTTATTGCAGGAGGCAGTCGTATCACCAGGCCGGAGTTCGGACCCGGCCTAGGCAGTGAGTAAGATCAGTTGTTCGGAGTCAGTTGTTCACAGTTGTTCATGAGCAGTTGTTCAGACAAGATGGAAGGGTGTTGTTTGGCAGCTGCGATGCGAGGCAGAGAAGGCAGTTAGTGCGAGAGGCAGTCGTATAACCTGGCTGGAGTTCGGATCCCGGCCAAGTCAATTATCGCCAGCCGAGACGGGAGTTGTTCGTCGGTACAGCCGCAAGACGAGTTAGGTGTTCCCCCTAAACGGGAGGCGAATCAGACACGGGAGTAATCATTCGCGTGACGAGAATAGTGCCTATAATATGATTAAATTCCCGGAAACAAGTGGTAGCCGCATTCCGAGAGGCTCCATTCCCCGAGAAGGTGTAGTCGGACGCCGTATGGCGACGAGGCAAGCAGTCAGTCAGTCAGTAAGTCAATAGCGACATCACCGAGGAGAGAACCCAGGGACAGTCGAAACTTCATGTGTAAATTCCCGAGACAAACCCGGTAAAAGTGGCGAGAACTTATGAGTTCATTTCCGAAAATGTTGTGGCAATTTCCGAGGTGGGGAAGTCAGAAACGTNAAATTCCCGGAAACAAGTGGTAGCCGCATTCCGAGAGCCTCCATTCCCCGAGAAGGTGTAGTCGGACGCCGTATGGCGACGAGGCAAGCAGTCAGTCAGTCAGTAAGTCAATAGCGACATACCGAGGAGAGAACCCAGGGACAGTCGAAACTTCATGTGTAAATTCCCGAGACAAACCCAGTAAAAGTGGCGAGAACTTATGAGTTCATTTCCGAAAATGTTGTGGCAATTTCCGAGGTGGGGAAGTCAGAAACGTGAGCCGCGGCCAAGGAGACGCGCTCTCCTATGAGTAATGCCAGCCGAGGTCGCCGAAAAAGCACAAGTCCCGGGAAACCCTTCCCGGAATTCCGAGAGAGTCAGTCAAAGCCGCAGGAGTAAGCCAGCTGAGTACAGCATGCCAACCCAAGCCAGTACGAGGCCCCGAAAAAGGGCCACCAAATCACCATGCCTAAGCTACCAACGAAGACAACTCACCAAAAGCTGCAGTCACAGATAAGTAGAGAAACGTCTCCCTTCAAACACCTTCCCCGACGCATAGTATTCAGCCCACAAGCCCTTCAGGCCTACGACATTGTGGGGTGTTGGTGTGAAGGGGGGAGGGGGCTCAGTCTCACCAATGTGTGTAAATACCTATGTCACCTTCAGACAAATAAATAACTGGTGTTTTAAATAACGGAGAATACGAGTACTTGTTTACCCCTAACGTAATAACCACAGGTGCCCTTAGTCAGCACCAAAAGTAATTTAACTAAATAACCTACTAGCCACCTTTCTGTATAACTCAGGTGGCCTAGTAGCGTCAACTTTGTAAAGAAGATTAAAGCAAGATATATATATATATATAATTAAATATATAAATGAAGTTGAAAATTATATGAAACTTTAACGCTCTAAGAAATATTGACTCTCGTTAAGGGGGAAAAAAAAATTTGGTATGAATTTTTTAGCAAAGTATGTTTCTAGAATTATCAGAAATTAATTTTATTAAAAAATTTGCATATATATTTGAATATATATTTGTATATATATATATATATATATATATACATATATATATATTCATAAATATAAATGCTTGTTTAATTATATTTTATCGATAGGCAAATCTTTTAATAAAATTTGTGATAATTCTAGAAACATTCTTTGCTAAAAAATTCATACCAAATTTTTTTTTTTTCCGTAACGAGAGTCAATAATTCTTAAAGCATTAAAGTTTCATATAATTTTCAACTTCATTTATATATTTAATTTTTGTAAGAAATAATTAAAGTAAAGATGTACACGTTTTTAGTTTATGAGATAATGTTAATTAATATTAATAGCTTGAAATGGAACAAAAATTATTCAATATTGAATATTTTGAAATGTATTTTATTACAAATCATTTTACGTTCTATAATTTTTAGGCTGAAACATTTAAAATCTTCATTCTCATTAGGTTTGAGCCTAGCTTGGCTCAAACCTAAGAGGCGAACGAACATATTTCCCAAGTCGTTAAATCAAACATATTTTTTACTTATTCTTTAACTGAACCAGAATGAATGACTATAACTTAAATAATTGAAATTAGAATGCCCCTTAGCATATGATGTTTATAAATTTGTATTATATGTTTCTAAAATCATATGTTTTCTGACGAAATAAACTTTAGTAAAATATTATATTTTTTTTATTGCATGGTTATATATGTTTTTTGATAAAAAGTTCTTAATTTGCTTTTCTTATTAAAATTTTTATTTTACCTTATTTTCAAAAATGTCTCTTTGGATTACGTATGGAGTGTAAAGTCTCATAAAATCTACATAATGTCAAACATGAGATGAAAAAAAATTACGTGATTTACGTACGACTGAAACATTTTTTGTTAATTTCACGAGTTCATTGAAATTCTACAGATTGTGCAAATCGAACAAAGTATTAGGGCTTAAATTTTAAAACTTAAGAATATAACACAGATTTAAGGATAATTATTAACTGATAATGTTAATGGTAGGCCCTAATCTTTCGGAAGCTGTTAATAAGAAAAATAACCTTATTAAAAACAAATAGTTCTTTATAAAAAACAGCTTATTTGCAACGAATCCTATGTCTGCTAAGTAGAATTCTCTAAAATTGTATTATTAAATGGATTAAAATCAAATTTTACAAATATTTTGACAGATAATNATACAGCTTATTTGCAACGAATCCTATGACTGCTAAGTAGAATTCTCTAAAATTGTATTATTAAATGGATTAAAATCAAATTTTACAAATATTTTGACAGATAATTGTTTTAAAATATTGCGTTAACTAATTCAAAATATTCACAATTTTTTATTTAACTGCTGATCTATTTGATTACATCAAGAAACGTAAATATATAAATGTTCTTATTTTTAAGTTCAAAACACATTTCGGTTTAGGAAACTATCAGCTATTAAAAATTATAAATATCACAAAGCACCTATTTCCCGATTGCTGTTGACAACTCTATATTTCTGGACTTTGTAATAATCCTAATGTATGTAAATTATTTTAGTTAATATGTTTGTTTGTATTATGCATATTAACCAGAAGTATATCATTATATTTGTATATTTATATCATTTTGGATTCTTAAAATTCTAAAAATTATTTATATACGCTATGATTTGTTTAGGGTTATTTAAAAATGTGCTGGTTTTGTGGAGTGTCAAAAATCATTATAAATTACTTGCATATCTGTGATTGGAAAAGTAACATCAGTAGGGTTTTTTTCTACTAGAATATTATTATTTTTTAAGCATTTTTGAAGTAACCATTGTTTTTCTACGTGATTAGAAAATTGTATTGAATGAAAGTATTTTGAAAGGGTATTCACAATGAGGTGACGATTATTTGAAAGTCTTCTAATTTGAAAACTAGACAATAAATTTATTTTATTTTAGCCTTTGGAGTAAATTTCCGAGTGCAATGGAATATACACATTATGTTTATTACTTGCAATGCAATACTTGTTTAAAAAGGTGGTTGAACTATACAAAATGACTGACAGTAAAAAGTAACTAGGACTTCAAAAGTGCTCACTTTACCGTGAACAGCTTATAGAATGAAATATGGCAATACAATTTAATGACAAAGTTCCTCAAAATCATCCATCTGAAAAAAAAAATATAAAAGAATATTTCTGGAACAAATAAGGAGTTAGCGAACGGTCCAAGTCAAGTTCTTGGTAAGGCGTAAGAATTTTATTGTTGAATGGCAAAATGAAAGGAAGTAAATCAAAGTTGGCTCTTGCTCAGTATAAGATAAAATTCGACTGCATGTGTAGGTTAGGTCATGCCTTGTGCTAGAATTATTGATAAATCATAGCAGCGAACTACAATCTATTGTAATCTGTTGTTAAATTTCTGGCAGAGAAAATGTTTTAATACGACTTTTTTAATAATAAAACGTAAACAATATTATTTTCTAAAAAAAAAACAAATATAATTCTTTTTCTTCTTACGTCACATTGCATGAATAGCATAAGTGGGAATTACTATATAATTTAACATTTCTGTTGACAGAGCGTGTTTATTGCTCGTGAACTTGGAACAACTTAAATAAACAATTTTAATTCATAGTTATTTACTTCTCTATACACGTGCTCTGCAATACTTGTAGGGTAGGAAATAAAGTTTTAAATAATGTTAAATTTTCAGGTATACATTATGATGATGAAGATGAGGATGTTAATACTGGTGACTTACATATTGATATCAACGACTCTTGCCCTTGAGATCACAAATATATATACAACTACTGGGAAATTCAAGGAAAATAGAGAGAAACGTCTACTACAAATTTCAGAATTAATTGAAAAATACTTAAGCTACAACACCAGATCTCTGATTGTCACGACAAACCGTCCATCTCCAGAAGCAGACAGCCTGATGCGCACTCTACAGTCAGCTAACGGAAGCACTCTGTACGTGAGGAACAACAACTGCCCCGGCACTGCGTCACATAGTGCGACATGTGCAGTACTGGATCACGTCGACCCTGGGAGCGCTGGCTACGTCATCATCTCAGACGACGTAGCAGATGATTTCTTCATGGAGGCTGTGGAGCAGTTATCTCGGAGCACCTTCTGGGACTGCCAGTCTCGTGTCCTGCTGGTGCTCACGAGTGTGGTCAGGGTATCTATCAGCGGCATAGAGGACATAGTGAGGAGATACTGGAAACGGCACGAGATACTCAACTGCGTGGCTGTGTTCGCCACAGACTCAGTGCCGTACCAGACTAGAGAAGTGAGTCAAGTACAGGCGCTGTCTTTCAACCCATTCTGGTTCGGTGGGTACTTCATGAGATATAGGGGTAGAAATATTATCAGCAGCTTTTCTTTTGACAAAGCTTCAGACCTTAACGGCTACCCACTGAAAGCACTCATGGCTCATTTCCCACCTTTTTTGTATAAGGTGCAGATGGATGATGGTATTGTCTCTTACAAAGGTGTTTCTAACGACGTAATGACTATACTAAGAGATCATATAAAAGCACGCTTAGTTAATAACGATGGGGTACACGCTGTTAATACATCCAGTTGGTCGCTTCCTAGAAGTTTTTACGAGAAACCAGATGTACATTTATTCTTTGTTTTGACAACGACAAATGAACAAGCTAGACAATCAACCTACCCTCTTGTAACCGACAATGTTGTGTTTGTAGTCCCGAAAGCTCTGCAAATGCCTTTGTGGATGAATGCGTTGTTGCCTTTTACCTATAGATTTTGGGTTTCGTATTTCCTATTCTTTATAGCTTTGCAGTGTGCATGTAAATTTGTGTGCTTTTGCGTGAATTCAAAGATACCTGATTTTGGCGTCTTGGAAATATTTAGGTTGGTATTTTTAGGGATGTCAATTCATGAAGTTAATTTGGTCTCAAAAAGGATTTTTTTAATTTCTTTGATGATCTATAATATTATAGTTAATAATGCGTACACAGGTTCTTTCCGAAGTTACATAATCGTACCTCAATTTTATTCTGATATAAACACATTGGATGACTTGCTTCAACACTCTCTGACACTCTGCTTTTCTTCCACTACGGATAGTAACATTTCATTCTCTGATAATTTATTCGCGGAATATGCTTTAGAGTGGAAAGATGAAGTATCAGAGGTAATTTTTGACAAAATGCCAGTGCTCGTGGAAGTAAATGAAGCTGTGTATATGATAAAGAATTACAGAAATGTCAGTATTATGTTAGTTAGTTCATATGCGAGATACCTCTCTCATGTGAGTGAGAACTGCAATGGAAACCGTCCTCTGCTCCATATCCCAAACATAAATATATTACCTGTGTTTCCAGCTTATAGAATGCGGCCGAACTTTCCTTTCTTAAGAAATCTTGATAGTGCTTTTTGGGCTGCAAACGAAGCAGGCATTTTAACAAAAATTAAAAATAACTTCTTTTCTACTTACACACCTCGAGAAATAGAGGTCAGTGAATGTAAACCTCTCAAGATTAAACATCTAGAAGCCTTTTTCATTATTTTGATGTTTGGTCATATTTCCAGTATTGTAATGTACACTGTAGAATATTTATCTTTTAATTATTTTCACACTTATATTTGTTACAGAAAAATTTAAGTGCACATTATAAGACATGAATATATATTTGTCGTGTTGCTCACAAACTGATGTATATGCAGATAATGATACAAGGAAAATAATCATGTTGTTTGACCAAGTGCATTCATTATTTGTTTAATACCTTATTTTGTTAAAAGCCTCTATTGTGCGGTTGTAAGTACAGAAATTGAAAATAATTTACAGTGGTATGTTTTACAAAGACAATTATTAATATTCCAAAAATCCCAGAAATAACGTAATTGTAACTGCCTGAAAATAGTTCGGATTACGAGTTAAGGAAATTTTTGTACAATTTCTTTAAGGACTAATTTCGTAATGAAAACCCCACACGTGTCGAAATATTATTCCTAGAAATTGAGCCCAAACTTAATATTTGTCAGGAAACAAAAACACTACCGTATTTTGTGAGTTTTGTGAGTTATGTGATGTGCTCTGATCTTAGAAAGAGAGAGGAGGGTAACTCAGATATCTTTTCCGGCAGTCAGAAAAATATTAATCGGTTATCAGGCTGTTGAAAAAGCTAACTTTTTAAGTAAATAATAAAATATAAGTACAAAACTTACATATCGAATGTAAGAAATATTTGGTCTAACCTTTGCTGAGAAGCTAAACATGAAAGTGAGATGATATTTTGTAAAAATAAATAGTTAATGTTACTGTGTAGACAGCGCGCTTTGGAATGGAGATGTTTCTTTAACTTCATCCCAGTAGATGCCGGGTCGGAGCTCATAGTACGTTGTTGGTGGTTCACTTGTGATTTCCACATTCAACCTCAGGAGAAAAGGGAGACTTTCATGTTAGCCAGTATATAACTATTTAACCTCCTACTTATGATATTCATATTTTACGTTATTGTACTCGTATTTGAGAAGATGTTTGACTTAGTATATTTCGTACTTCAAACATAATGAATTTTCTAAACCTGTTAGTGCAGTCAGTTAGTGCAAAATTCTCGATATAATTTTTTTTTAACATAATTCTAGTTTACCTTATTTTTCGATATTATTAATGCTTCATCTTAATACAAGGAGTCATGAAACAGTAATATTATCTCGAAGTTTGTATTAATTTTTTCATTGGCCAAGAATGTAGAAATTTATAGTCATTATGCCGTAAAAATATTCAAGTTTAAGACCCGTATATTAATGCGGATAATATTTTTCTGGGCTAACCTAAAATGCTAGAGCATGTAAATAATTAAATTTAAAACTTTTGATTACATAATTCTATAAACTCATATACACCCAAGAACATTTTTTTTGTGTTTCGTCGAGATGGTTCTTGCCATCATACATGGTATAACTCAAAACACTACTGACCATTATGCGTGCAAAAGTTTCCGTTTTGTATCTCGTCTTTGTGCTGACATTTTGTATCTCACTTATGTGCTGACATTTGTAATTTTTCCTAGTTTAAAATATTTCGAAAATTTGTTTACCGTGGTATTTCGATTAACAATTCTTTAAGTGAAAGTGGTCATGCTTTATAAAATTAAAAAATAAATATCGTGTTTTACTTGATCCATGTATATTATTATTATATTATTATTTAAGATAATAAAATTGTTTTATTCATTCCAAATTTTTGATCTGAACTTTTTTCTAGAGGATATAGTGGACTTTGCCATTTTGGGAAGAAACAAAGTATTATATTAAATCAATTAAATTTGGCTAAGGCGCAAATCTAAGAAAACTGCTGTACTAGGTAACCATAATTTTTCAATGCAATGCAGCCAAATAGTAACCATTTATAAGGAAATGCATACGGAGACACACACAGTCACGTCGCAATTAGTGTGAACTTTTCCTACAACCTTTCTACAGCAACAAATGCTAAAAAACGAGGAATCAAGGGGCCGCGGTGGCTGAGCGGTAAGTATATTGCGAAAATACACGCATGTATGTCTTTATAATAATCATGTTGATGTTATTTTACACATTTTGAAGTATGTGTGAAAGCACCGATGCTCTGTACCAAACTCTTAAAATAATCTTACATGTATGCCTGAGAGTCGCATCTGAGTTCAAGAGAGATGTTGGTCTTAATAAAAATAAAAGAACTAAATTTTATTTATAATTCTTTTACACAGCTGTTATTTCCAGCATTAAATTTCCTGTACCCACTATAACTCTTTTTATTTAAGAGTGAGCTCAATATTTATTGTCTGTTTAAACTCTAATAATGTACTTAATTGTTTCTGTTTGGTAACAGTCAATATAATCATACTGATTATTATCACATGTTCATTCTATCTGTTGCCATTATTTGTAATGTCTTTCACTCACGCATATAGTACTATAGTCTAGCCTGCCACTGTACTCTTCACTGCTTGATACTCGCAGTCGCTGGGTTCCCTTCTGCTGGTCTCTTTTCTCATCGTCTATCACTCGGAACACAGTCACTCATTCACTCATCAACTCCTCGGCTCGGAGTCCTGTCACACTTTTGTATCGTTCGCCCTGGCCATCTGTCAGGTCAGTTATCCAGATAATCTTCAGATTAACATAGAAATCCTATCCGCCGAAGATCAGGGGCCGTGGGCCACCGAACGGTTATCGCGGAAGAACGGCTTCATAACTCAAAGCGCTGGTAGGATATTCGCTCACTTGTCATTCAAAACATTCCTTTGATATGCTGACCCGTTATCATCACTACTCTGTCCTTCTCTTCCGCCCTCTCGCGTGGGTCATGCCAAGGTCAGCAGAGCAGACCAGCGACACGTTACAATATGTATATTTACTGCTATATGGTCTTTGTATTAACATTTAGTGCCAGGGAATTTGTACATCGTTCATTGTGGAATATTACAATTATCACGAATGTGTAAAACTTATATTACATTGTTGAGCATCTGTGAGTGTAGTTAAACATTCAATTTTTCAGTAAATTTTGTCTGTGGTTTTCGAAAGACGGAAACATTTCTTGTAATTTAACGCCATTGTTCCTAGATGATAAAAGAGAACAAAACTTAAAAAAAAAAAAAAAACATATTAATGTACTGATACGTTGTCACATGAGACTTGAAATTACACAATCTGAAAAATGTGCAAAACCATCCATATTTCGAGTATTACAATGTTCGGCTATTCTGCAAATTCAATGTGTAATTTACGAGAAAAAAAAGTACTAGTATACAAAGCTATCTACCGGAAGGGAGTAGAGTTACTTCGTACCTTATTTGTATTCTCAAACACAATCTTAACTGCCACTGGTGAAATGTACCTACTGTGTGCGTAAAATTATTATATTTCTGAAATAATTTGTTATACGTATATTAAAGATAATATTTTATTAGTTCACAAAATCAATCAGTTTTCTNTTATATTTCTGAAATAATTTGTTATACGTATATTAAAGATAATATTTTATTAGTTCACAAAATCAATCAGTTTTCTGGTAGCAACAAAATATTTTTTGTTGAGCGCAAAATATTTTATAGTCACCACAAAAGTGTACAGTAGAGTCAGTAAAACATATTTTGTAGGCACCACAAAAGTTTTAGTGGAGAGAGGAAAAAATGTTTGTGTTCACAACAAATTATTTTTGTGAAGTTAATATTCAGTAAACTTTTCTGGCTACCACTAAACTGTTTTTTCTTCGCAATTATGTTACTATCGAGTTATTGCAAATAGTATAATAATACGAAAATTGTAAAACATCATATATATTTTATGTAGATTAAAATTACACAAGTATAAATTTGTGGGTACAGATAGCAAAAAACTTTGTGAAGCAGTGGAAAATGTACACACATTGCGTTTTCACAACTACAACGAATCTGTGATTTAACTTTTGCTTTAGAGATAAAATTACACTGTGGTTAATTACAATTGCGAAGTCTGTGCAAATTTGGTTTTCGCGAAAAAGAAATACGTATATTAGAATTTATTTTCTGGTACATAGTACTAGTAATTCCACCCAATTCAGTGTAAAATAAGTGAAGTGAACATGTTATTTAATTAAATTTGACGGTAAATTTACTTGTTCGCAGTGTAAAAAATAATTTACAATTGTAGGTGTAAAAATTGACCAACTTCTGAGGAGATTCCGCTGACACGTTGTTGTTGTTTAAAATTATATAAATTTTTTTATGTAGCATTTCTTTTACTGAAAATATGTAATTAAGTGTTATTTTTATGAAATAAACGATATTCTGATAAGGAAAATTACGAATATATGATTTTTCAAAATATTATAGGCATTTGTGTGTGATAATTTAATATTTTTAACCAAAGTTCTCATTACGCAATGCTTTGAACGTTTCAGCCGATGCTTGAAAAATAGTATTATGTATTGTTTGGAAATAAATTTCAAAATAAAACATTTTGCTTGGTTTACATTTCTTACGTGTTTATTACTTACTTGATGTTATAACTAACAAATGTCTCGCTTATCCTAAAACGAACTGCAAAATGCATAAAAAAGGAAATGTTACAGTTTCAGCATTTTAAAATTTAATTTCGCTTCGAAATAAAGAAATAAATCATTTGACATTCCCTTGACATTTCTATTTAATTTTCTATTTGCTAGACACAGGACAGTTCAAGTGGTTTTGTGGCTGATAGGCAGTTTCTGGGACCCACCACATTTTTGTCGTGAAGTGAATGTATACGATATATATACGATGTGTAAAACAGCAAACTGAAATCTGTAACCACGGCGAACGTAATGACGCCATCCATAAACAAAAGAATCTCTGTACGGCTCTGCGTCATCACGCTAGAATATCGTTGGCCAACGAACTTGCTGATGTCTATCCATGTTATCGCTAGGTGCTAGGTGCTCTGGCATCGTCTGCTGGGCCGCCAAGATGTTTCCGATGTTGACCACTAGGGANTGTTATCGCTAGGTGCTAGGTGCTCTGGCATCGTCTGCTGGGCCGCCAAGATGTTTCCGATGTTGACCACTAGGGACGCTGGTGTTGGCGGTGACGGTGCTTATGATTAAATATATGTAGGCATCGTAGTTATCATAATTTCAGTCAGGTGGCTCAACTAATTGGTGTGAAGGCGTAGAGATCTGTAGTGACAGATCTTGTACAAATGATTAAATAAAATAGTGCACAAGTGACCACAGAAGNCTGAAGGCGTAGAGATCTGTAGTGACAGATCTTGTACAAATGATTAAATAAAATAGTGCACAAGTGACCACAGAAGTTACAGAAATACAATTAAATAAATTGTTACAAGACGACAGTGGGAGTATCTGAGTTCATGATGACTGGAAGTCTTTATAAAATAAAACGCACTTAATTTGATTATGAATTTATGTACACAGCTAAACTATCTATCCTCTCTATCACTCTTCATTCCATATGTCTGGCACCTATCGAATTTGTCGGCTAGGAGGCGCATCGCAGCTTAAATACTCTCGCGGGCCCGATCAAGTAGGTTAACCACACCCCGAGTCCCGCTGAGAGAGACTAGGGCATTGGTCAGAAAAGTTTTTCATACATTACCTCAGAAATTCAATCCGACAATCCTAATTTATGAGGACTACAGCAGTTTGTAAACAGCCACATAATATTGTTTTAATATATTTACATTATCCAGGTTAGACCTATATACGTTTTGAAAACAAAGAACTGTTATAAATTCAATTTCTGAAAATATATTTATTCCTGGAGAAATACAACGTATAGGCTTGTTATTGACCCCCTGAGGGGCTTTGAACAATGCAAAATATGTTACAAATAATATTTCGCTGACAATGATTCCTTAATATTACGTGCTTAACATAATTTATTAATTTTTAAATTAAAATTCATAAGGCATCATGCTCAGCACTTAATTAAATTTTTAATAATCCCAACTGTTACATGTTACCTTGGTTACAGAAACTAATATGTTTCAGTGAATGCTACTGATAGTACGGAGCTGGAAGAAATATGCGGTATTTGCCAAAGTTCACTACTGGGATCAATTTTATTCTTGATCTACATAAATGACCTTTAACTGCCTACTGTCCCTAATTACAGACGATGCAGGTTATTTTAATAGAGCTTAATTTTCTTGTTATATGGCAGAAGATGGGAATAAGTATTATACATGGCTTGTATACAATACATTTACAATAACATTGATAAAACAAACTATATAATTATGACAAAATTACCAGGTGAAATTTAAACTTTTAACAGCGGTCCTATTTCTCGAGTTAAAGTTGCCAACTACTTTGTTCTAAAAATATACCATAAACTAAGATGGGTTGAACATGTGGCATACAAAAATAAAAAAACAGTGATTGTCAATTGCGTTCGCAACCATTTGATAACATCTCAAGGTGATACTTTCACAGGAAGTTAGTAAAAACAGATAAATATGGGTACGTATCGTAAGAGTTAGCCTAAGTAGAATTTATAATAATTTACGAATAAAAATTAATTTAATCAAACAATAAATATATTTGTAAAATGGTTAAAGTGTATTTACGATGCATGTAAAATGAAGATATTTAATTGTGAAGATTTAACGGTAATGCTAAACTAATTTAGGGAAATCTGAAAAAGTTCTGTAACACTTCGGAATAAATAGGTATGTAAATAATTGTTTGCTCAAANAACTAATTTAGGGAAATCTGAAAAAGTTCTGTAACACTTCGGAATAAATAGGTATGTAAATAATTGTTTGCTCAAACATGTCTTAACTTGTAGCAATACTGTATGTGTGTATGTAAAAGAACTATTTGCTACTATTTGTATGTAGAGTTGCTCAATATAACCCTGCTCTCTGGGACATTTAATCAATAATTTAAAAAAAAACTTGATACCAAAAATCTAAAAATGCATCACCATCNGCCCTGCTCTCTGGGACATTTAATCAATAATTTAAAAAAAAACTTGATACCAAAAATCTAAAAATGCATCACCATCATTCTTCCTGCCCAAGAATCTGTCGTATCAACAAACAATGTAGCTACGGGTCAACAATAAAGCAAGTAAGCACCAATGGTAAGTTGTGCACATTTTAATACGTTATAGGGCAATATTTGTTTTGACAAATACCTGTGACATTCAAAGTATTTTCTGAATCAGGGCAGTGTATTTGCTCTGGGTTCTTGAAACAACTACTTTAGGATGTTTTCAAGTTAGCTATTTAAATGTGATACACAAAAAACTTAATTGTTTCTCTAATGACACCAAAAAAATTACACAATGAAAAATATTTTTATGCATAATCACCGGAGAGTATTAGCAATTCAGGATTTGGTTGTATAGTAAAGCAATCTTACAATTATTACCAAATAAATCTACGAATTTGATTGGACCTTAGGTGTTCAGCCTTCACCTAAGCTGGGTTAAAAATAATATACATACATTAATGTGTAATTGAAGGGTGTGTCTCAGAAGACATATTTAAAACACAAATAAGTGTAAAGATTTTTGAAAACTATATTTTTGTGTGTTTTTTTCAAATCATATTAACTAGTTCACTTGATTGTACCTTAAGACTATATATTAAAACACCAAAGATGGACTCTCTGTTATATTTTTTTTACTTGCCACACTATAATTTTATTGACTCAGCCTATGCAAGCATTTAGATGAATTACAGGAACAAGGAAGTTTTAGATGGTAGGTTTTTTGTATCCGTACTAGGATTTTGTTTTCATTGGGCTACAACTTGCTAGATTATGATACTTTAGCCGTGCACAGCCCATCACGCATACTGACAGGAAAGTGGTTTTCTTAGATAAACTTTACTTTTCATAAAATAAAAAACCTTTCTTAATTGTAAAACATTAATTTGATTCTAGTAATCGTTAGAATTAGGACACAGCAACCCTTTAAAGATTCTCTCAGATTCGTTGTATTATCCCCCTCATAAAACATATTTATAGAAAAAATTAATACATATAAATTAACAGTGGAAGTGTCTATAGTCAGAAGAGTGTTCCTGGAGCCACTCGGTAGCAACTCTCGACGTGTGGGGTGTCGCATTGTCCTGCTGGAATTGTCCACGTCCGTCGGAATGCACAATGGACATGAATGGGTGTAGGTGATCGGACAGGATGCTTACGTATCTGTCACCTGTCAGAGTCGTATCTATACGTATAAGGGGTCCCTTTTCACGTCAAATGCACACGCCCCATCACAAAACAGAGCATCCACCAGCTTGAACTGTTCCCTGTTGACATGTAGTGTTCATGGATTCATGAGGATTTCTCTATACCCGTACATGTCCATCCACAAGATACAATTGGAAACGAGACTCGTCAGACTAGGCAACGTGTTTCCAGTCATCAACAGTTCAAAGGCCGTGTTGGCGGGCCCAGGCGAGGCGTAAAGCTTTGTGTCGTGTAGTCAACAACGGTACACGAGTGGGTCTTCGGCTCCGAAAGCCCATATCAATGATGGTCCGTTGAATAGTTCGCANATTTTTCCTGAATTTTCTTTGCTATAAACCTCACGGAGCCCGAGACCTTTCCAACGAATGCAAAACCGTGGAAATCGGTTCGTGCGTTCTGGAGTTATAGCGTCAGGAAGGAAAACCCGACTTATTTTTATATAGTAGATAATATCTCTCTTTATTTGAACCACGAGAGTGTCTTATTTGAAAAGTCGTATATTTCAGGGTGTACGGTATATAAGTTGTTGGTGATCGGTAACTAAAACACATATATCACTATTGAGAGAAATATTTCCACATTATAACTGAAGTTTTCCATTTCTGAANGAGAGAAATATTTCCACATTATAACTGAAGTTTTCCATTTCTGAATTTCAGTAGCATGTCAGCAAACATGCTGTTATCTTCTGAAGACATAAGTACTGTCATGTATGTTTTGAGTGCTAGTTTTGTTACTTTGGGCAAATATAAGATCGTTTTAATGATGCATTGACTTCATCATCTTTAGTTCCTCTCGCTACCACCGGCAATATTTGACTAAAATCTCCTAAAAATAAAACCGTTCAACCACCCATACGTGCATTTGTATTTCTTAATAACGCATGTTCCTATTTAGAGGCCCAATGTAAATTTAATCCGTCATATTAGCCTCGTCTCAAACTATCAGAGAACAAATTTGTATTAGTTAAAACGTGTTACTTTGTATTGAAATGTGACATACGCTTGTACCATCATCACAAACGTTCAGGGGAAGTTTTAAGATCACATATGCCATTCTTTCTCATTTTAAAAAAGTGGCTGCGTTACAATATACCGCATGTCAAATTGTTGGCCTGTTATGACAACTGCTACCTCACTCGTAGAAGGAGCATGTTAGCGGCCACGATGTTCGCCAATAGGTACCTTATTGGCATGTTGTTACAACGGTGAAGTCTGGCACGCTTTATGAAACACTCTAAACTGCTGTTTTAAAAGACTTAATAGAATTATAATGTGAGTGAAATATGTCTTGCAGGTGTCTGATCAATGCAGTGTCTAGAGATGTCGAGCGATAGGACATCGAGTAGACGCTTCTGTTTCAGGATCCGTGATAAAATATGTCTGCAGGAATTCGTGGTCATCAGGAAGAAGGGGAAAAAGGCTACCGGTCAAATTATGTACATGCCCTTGTACCTTAAATGTTGTCATGAAATCACGCTCTACTATTTAAGTACTAATGAATGAGGCCAAATGGAATGGATTGTTATAGAACGTATGTACCACAAAAATTCTTAAATTTTTTAACAAAACTTTTTATAACTTTTAAGTATTAGTGATAAATATATGCTGTAAAATACATTTTATTTCTATTTTAAACAGTATTTATGTTTTATTAATTTATTTTGTTAATAAAATGCGTTCTTTATAGTTAAAAAATACATTGAATTGTAAGTTTGTTTTTAATGCGTAATTTAAATTGTAAATACGCTTATAACTATTTATCTATTAAAGATTGATATATGCAACGCATCTGACGTATTTGTTGATCATTTAATTTTACACAATTCTTTCGTATATGATTTTGTTTTATCTGTAAAGGATTAGGCAGCGTTTTCTATGAGAGTGCGCTGATGGCAAACTTTTCTCCTGACTTGATTCACTAATACCATTATTGCTCAGCACGTGTATGTGCTAGGGCCTATTTTAATACACACAAACTTTCCTCGATAAATGCAGATCGTAAGAGTATAAACCGCACCCAAATCCGTTCTCTGGTTTGCAGAATTAGCTCTATCATATAGACAGACGCGTGCCAGGGATTTCCTTTTATACTACGTAGTGATGCCTGGAAAAAGGTACAAGTATTTGTTGGTTTTTTTCCGGTGATAAGACATAAAAACTCTAATTTTCTATGTGATGATATCCTACAAGATGGGGGACGAAAGAGACTTTGTATAGTCCATTCAGAGTTTCTTCGGATGTTTTATAACAAACCATTGAGAAATTACCCTGTGAGTAATATTTTAACCTGTTTTTTTAAATTACTTGTATACCACAAGTATATAACACAGATTAATTTTAAAGGTATTATATATTTGAATAAATAAACATTGCCTTGGTATTTTCTATAATGTGTAATTTTCAATTATTAATAAATTAATTAAAACAGTAAGAGGAGCGATGTTTTGGCAACGGCAATTAACAGATTATTCACAGTTAAAATATTGAAGTTTTTCGGTATCCTATTTGTAAATTAAACGTTGCGTATCGAAATACTGAAATTTTTAGGTGGTCGTGATGGAAAAATATTTTATTGTTAAAGTTATAAACTTCAGCGCAAAATACGGTGAGCAGACCCTAGTGATATAGCGTTTTTTTTTTCGACCGAGCGAGAAACTGTTGGCGAAGGGGAGCTTGTCACTCTCCCTTTCTCTCTCTCTCTCTCTCTCTCTCACACACTCCGGGAGTTTCGCTATCCTAGATGAAGCAAGGTAATTATATTTTTTTTCATATTTAGCTTTTTGCAGCAAAACTTATTATTCTTGAATTTGTAATTTACAACTGAAAAGTGATTTTAATATTTCAATACTTATTATAATATATTTACATGTGATAGCGGGAGGATTACAAATCCGAAGTTGGAAAAGTGGCGAGTGGCGGAATGACATGCTATACTTCTGATGCTAAACGAAACGTTTTTTTTTTTTGCTGCGAAAAACACTTCAAATTACCACATCAGGTTTGTACACGTTTTGTTTTTAGTACCTACCTAGGCAAGTAATGATGTTGTGATAAATATGTGTTCCCATGGCAGTAATAAATGTACTGTAATATTTGTCGTTAATCGCTGCGCGTGAAAGGGCGTGGCTGCTTCGTTGTCATTAAGCTGGCCCGGTTTGTGCGATTGCAAATATTAGACAAGCGTAATTTATATTTTAACCAAGAACTGTTTTTATGACACATCTGTTTATTTATCTAAATGTATCCTCGCCCTAGGTCTTTGAGTCACAACAGTGTAACATGCTTACGTTTTTGTGATCTGTATGTTTGCCATAGTCCCAACAAATTACTAAGACCAGACAGCAAATTTTAAATAAATAATTAAACTGACATAGTAAAAACTAAGTACCAATGCTAAGAAATATGAGCGGAATAACGGTAAACATATTTGTGTGTATGTTCACCACTATCTTTTAAGTTTGTCACTGCTATGTATAACATATTAGCTACAAGAGTAGGCTCTTTGAATTTGCTGTCTTTTTCGTTGGACTGGTTGCTCCTTCGTTTTTATATTTATTCCGACTATGGCCACCATTTTAACCAAACAAAAGAAAAAAAACGTCAATAACAAGTCGTTAAATACTACAGTTCTTTCCCCACAATTGTAACAGGGTAAAGCACAGTCACGGAAAAATATTTATATGTATTGTAAGTAATGTGCTTTACCGTGTCTAACAAATATGTTAACACTGTAAAATAATAACAGTAAGAATAATCGTCAATACAAGCATTTTTAAAAAGTCATAAATCTGACCTGAATATTGTTATAGGCCTAAATTGTTATTATTCGTATGTAATGGTGTTTGAAATATGAGAGAATTCTTTGAACAGCTGTAGACAGTAAACAATTCATATGGCCGCCATTTGGAAATAGGGTCTGACGTACTTAAAACATAACAATTTACGTCACATGTGGCAGTTATACTTGTTTGCCAAATTTTGTAGGAATCGGTCAATTGTTTCCGAGATATGATGTAAAAACTTTATATTTTCGTGTTGCGCAATCTTAAAAAATGGTGGAGTAAAGAGTCTCCATGTAGACACGTTTGAAACTTGTAATATACAAGATGTCCCAGAACGCGCGCATAAGGACCACACCAGGTGAATCCTGATCGAAATTGTAAACGAATATGTTAGTGGCATAATTATATACTATTGAATATTTCGTGTACAATGTGGCAACACAGCACGTTGTTAGTCCCCTCTTGCGCTCAACTGTTTTCCTACTAACACAGTTTTGGCCATCATATTATGGGCACCGGTTCAAATCCCGGCCAGTCCGAACATTTTAGTAACGTGTAGTTTACATAACATACATTAATATATATTGAACAGAATTCTACAATTACTCGAAGACCATCTATCATGATTTATATCGGGCCAATTGTTACATTGCTCTTTAATTGGCAGTTTAAGTTGAGTGACTGGAAACATCGCATCTCAAGCGTGGTAAACTTCTCGCGGTACAGAGACAAAAGTAGGTGTGCTGGTAAGATAAGTTAATACAGCCGTTACAGTGGTATCGTTTGGCAGATTGGTTCCGTAATGTACAATTGTTTGTCACTACCCCTTTAAAAATGTTGACGTGTGCACATTGGTATAATCTAAAACAGATACAATTATATAGCCACATTTAATGTGCAGATATCAGTCGAGTGCAAGAGGGATCTAACTCCGTGCTGTATTCCTCATTTTGCACGAAAAATGGCATCGTTCGACATTTTGCCACTACTTTTTCGTCGCTATTTTCGCTCAGGATTCACGTGGTGTGGTTATTATGAGCGCGTTCTGGGACATGCTGTATACTCTTAGTATAACAAGTTAAGATTTAATTAATTACATATTTTCGTATTTATATCACAATATGCTATAAGGGCTACCTTTCCATAATTTTGTAAATAAGTGTATTACATTCTTTAAACACATAAGTCTACATCACCTGCCACAATAATTTTTGTTCGCGAAATTTGGCTGGAATAGGTTACTTGTTCCTCGAGATAAACACTGCAAGTAAGTGGGGAATCATGATAATATGTAAATCGCCGTTTGCATACATGCATTTTTTTCTTTATTTTATATTTATTTATTTTTTCTTTAGCTGAGATGTTTTCAAAGGTTCGAAACTCTTTACGAAGCAATAAGAGGGGTTCCCATTATCGATAGTGTTGATCGCTCAAGCAGGAGAATTTGGCTGTGGAGGAAGCAGGCCGAGGAAGGGAGCTGGGGAGGAGTGGAGGAGGATGTCGAAGTGGTCTGACTTCACTATTTTGTCACATGTACGGGTAAAACATCCTCGTTCTCGTCCAGAGCGTAAATTTTCACAGATACTGACGGAATATTTTTTTCGAAAACTTTCTTTTGGTGTAATGGTGTATGGAACTTACCTATGAAAAATGAAATTTTAATCCCAGTTCGTGATAGCGGTTGTCTACCCGCTGCGTATTGTCGTTTTACACGTAATGTGCCAGAATGGACTATTTAAAAAAGCACATGTGGTCGTTTGTGTTTTGCGGGTTTATGATAGCATGTCTATTCTTTATATAAGCGGGCAACGATTAGCGAAGGGGGTCCAGCTTGTTTATGCGGAGCTGAGTGTGGTTGACTGACGACAGTGTCCACCTGGAACCGCGGTATTTGTACTGCGTCTCTTCAGTGCATATTTTTTCTAAGCTGTTAGGGACGGCCTCCTCAATATAGCTGATTTCATAGATTTGCATGTTTGTGGTATTAAATGCTCTTTTTTCTCTAACTTTATCTAACGGAGCCGGTTTCGTATAATCACACTCGAGACAAATGTTTTATTTTGTTGCACCATTTTGTCTCACTTCGTTCATCAGATGGTTGATTATATTTAGCTTAATGTTGGTCCAATAATGTCAAATCTCTTTTGCGGTGTCACTTGCGTTTTCTGCTACGTACGTCAACAAGTTTGCCCTAAATGCCGTTTCTGCCTCGATGAACCCGTGGGCATTGGCTGGCTAGCGCCGTATACGATTCGTGGTTACGAAGATCAAGCAGAGGACTGAACCTGAAGGGCTACAGTCTGTTAAATATCCACGGCGAGTCGCGTGCGTTTTGCGGGAGGAGGGGCTGGTCCACTGTACTTCGCCACATGTGCCCAAAGTGTATCTGTACTAGTAAACTATTTACCGCATTCTTTCCAAGTGAATGAGCGTTTGTCGTGGTTGAAGTGACAGCTAGTTTCACGTCTTTCGTCGCGCATGACACATATATGCTAATGCAGCATTACAGATGTTACAATTCCAAGTTGGCGCCAGTTTAATACTCTTACAACTACGTGCATGCTTATCCATATCGTCCTTGTGGCTTATTAGTACCCCACATTTTTAGAAATCTGAGAATCGGCTCTGAAGGGTTTGTGTACGCAAATTGCTTCGTGTCGGAGCCATTTTCAACGTAGAGTTAAGTGCATACCACAAACCCCGCAGGAAAATAAAACTGGAGGTGTCGTCATCATTCCTACCCCAACAGGTGTTGAACGACGGAGGCAGGTGTTGGAACGACGGATGCAACACGAGGGTTTGTCATGGTTCTCCTAACACACGTGAAGAATCCATGTAGCAACTGGCCATATGGATACTTGTGCATTCGTTTTTTTTTCAATATAAATAAAATTCAGTCACATACAGTGTCATTCCTAGCCAGGGAACAATTTATTTTTTTAACTCTGGTGTTGACGTTATTTGATTAAATTATATATTTATTATGCTCTCAATATATTTCATTATATGCCCTCGTCATCGCCCTTTAATGTATTTATATTTCTTTTATCTGATGTAATGTAACCTGCATTTTTTACAAATACAGTATTGGTATTGTTTGAAGGATTGTGCTGGCAAACGAATTAACTGTGCCGATGAGTGATCTGAAGAAGGAAAATAGAAAAGCAGTATGCTGACGTTATAAAATCTTGAACGTTACTTACCGGGTATCGAACCGCGACTCGTCACAGCGGCAAGCCGCCACACTACACCGGTGTGTCACCGCGGTCGCCCGGAGCTCTTATATACTGCTAGTCCTGCTAGTGACGAAGAAAGGGACAGGGAATAAGTGTATGCTCCGACCCGCTTCACATTCTATGAGAGTGTTACACACACACACACACATGCACGCATCATCACGCCTGATTAAAATATTTACACTAGAATCAATAGAAATTATGAAATGGGGGAAAATTGTTTTTACTGTCAATATACATATTGAATGTAATGTACGTCAATGTCATTCTTACTAACGGGTGGGCGAGTTTTTTTTTTTCTATACACACATGTCCATTGCATTTGATAATATCTCCAAATACAAACACTTAAAGAAAATTGGAAAATAAAGTTTGGAAATCACAGGCCAAGTCTCTCGCACTTGTAAAACAATTCACGCTATTGATAGATGCATTTGCGTTTAAAGAATGATAATATTTTATCTTTTAAGAAAGACCGTAGAGTTCAGTAAAAGTTCAGCTGCAATAAAAATATAATGAGCAGCTCGTGTAAGTATTGAAATGTGTAGTACGTGGTGATTAAAAATGTGAATATAAATGAATCTGTACTCACCGACCGAACAGGCGAAATTAGCTGCGACAGGAAGAGGACTCTTCAGCAATTTGACAGAAACTCGAGACCACGGGTTTGACGACTGGAAAAAAAAGGAACAGTATGCATTAAAAAATCTGAACGGTTAATGACAATCATTGTTGTAAGGACTCGTGTAGATTTTTTTATTACCTCAAACGAAATATGCAGTACGGAACAGGACCTAGACCTAGAGAGCTCGTCGTGAAGATGGCACATATACTTCTCAAGCTGAGCGGAAATGGTAGTTCTACGTTCTACGCTGGCGAAAACACAGGTGGCGATATCTGTACACAGGATTATAACACATTGTAGGGTACCCAGTGTCGTTAAGTGTTTAGTATACACCCCACCGCGAAATGAACCTGGCTCACCTAAGTGGGAGGCGAGCAATCAGGCTAATGTCTGTCTCACGGTAAATCGTGCAGGAAGCAAAAATAAATTCGCATTAACAATTTATTATCTGCAACATAAAAGTAATTTTTGGTCAAGGTTTTTATTTATAATACACGAATGAAAACTTTGATTTTAACTGTCATATTAAATAAACGAGACGCGCTTCTTAAATCATTCGCAAAAAAATATTCAAGTCCTAAAAAGTTTTGCAACAGTATGTAAGGTACTTACCTCCGAAGTGAAGAATGGTTGATGGAAGCAAAAAATCTCTGAAAGCTGGAGAAGTCCTGGAAATGCGCGAAGCTGATTCACAAAACCGAATGGGAGGAAACAGGCTTGTTTCCAGCTTATATTGTTAACCAGTACGATATTGATGTATTCTTCCGCGGATGTGGTGGGGGTGTCGATTCTCCTTCTCCACCTATTTTCGCCCGTGAAAAGAAAATATTCCGCAATCTTGATTTTTTAAATAAAATAAAAAATTTTTTTCGTACAAAAAAATTAAAACCTAACAAATTTGTTTATATATGGTTTCCTTTATTACATAAGTTGTGTAATTTTTCCAATAAATAGTTTTTGTAGAAATATATATTTTCATCGATAATTCGCAATACTGATGGAAGGCATCTCCTGTAGGCGTGTCATTGCAGGTGATAAAAGGTGGGGGTGGCTGGGCCTTTTGCACGTTTTCAGATTTCTCATTACCCTTCGCGAGACAGTTCATGTATTGTAAATTAGGGGAACTGACTACTGTTAAGTATCTTAGATTGTGCGAGTAAGATGAAATCATAATCTTCTGTCTCTCACATGACCTGGGAAATACGAGTGTACACTATTTTCCGCTTATGGAAGAAATAAAGAAAGAGAGAGGGTAAGTTTATTTTCTGTCTCTCACAACATGACCTTGGAAATTTTATGCACCCCGGATATGAGACTATATCTTACCGGGAATATTTTCCTCATCCGTCGTTAATTTCTCGTCATTTCCCACACTCTGACTTTTGGCAACGAATTGGAAATCAGTGTGTTGGGTGAGTACGAAGTACAATTTCCTTTGTGGACAATGGCAGATAGGCGCATAGGGGGTGTGCACAGTAAAATTCTTGGCCGATGGGAATGGGATTTGTTCAAGGCACAAGGTTCCGTCTCCCTCGCAGCCAATGGGAATATATTTTGGTTGCAGCCAATATAATTTTTTGAAGTCAGGTAGGCCTGTCTAGAAATAGTCCGATTTCCCCTCAAATACAGCAGACAGAATGACATATTTCCTGATTGCCAGGGCACACTCCAAAGACAATTCCTGCCAGAATTCATGACCCGGCACAGACTACCTAAACAGTATAGAACCAATATCAAATATTAATATAACAAAAAAAAAATTTTCAATAACAAATTACAATAAAAGCGAAGGGAAAGTACGTCAAACTGTTATATTTTCCACATCTAGGAATGCAAACTTATTATTTTTTTAAATTAATTTTTACCATTTATTGTTTCATTTGATGTAAAACTCGTGATAAAGGACTTGATGTGTGTAGCATCCAGCCAGTGCTGAGAAGTGTTGTTTTCTCAGGTGTTAACTTACATTTTACCAGAAATATTTTAAAGCCGATGTTAACATATTGTGTTAAATACGCTCGCTATCAAAGCAACAAAAAACCGACCAATAACAATTGTAATTTTTTTTATAAAATTAAAGATTTCCTTAATTTTTCATCAGTTTTTGTGAATTATCCATATATTGGAGTTTTGATGATGAAATGATAACTTGTCGAAGGTTGCAAGTTTCCAATACGCTTTTTCGTCACAAGAAACAATGAATACATTTATCAAGACAATATTACTTCCCCCCTTTCCAAGTTTGATTATATTGTATTTTTTTGGTAAAAGAAATAAGAAAATCCTGAAAATCTACATTTTTAAAATTTAGCAAACATACTTTTACCATTTCATCATGTATGTTTTATTATGGCGAATGAATAAGCACATATACATTTTTCATAGGGAGTGCGTTAGCGTGGAGCAGATTTTGAATGGAAAACGCAGAGACTTCTGAACATCATATTTTTTCTGTGTGATGTTTTGAATTTGGTTTTAAAGCGGTTCGGAATGTATGTGACGAGTGTTATATTTTTTAAGGAATTTTCTCAGTTTGTCCCCATTAGTATGTCTATTAGTCCTAACCAGTATGTTCTGTTTTTTTCCTTCATAAATCATTATAAGTGATATACCTTTTTCATCAATCAGTTTGGTGATGAGTATATTTTTTTCATCAGTATGGTAACGTGCATATTTTTCTCAATTGTCGACCCTGGTCCCTGCTGTCGAATAGGCTAAAGACAAAAGTTTTTTTTTTTGCCCGGCGTATGAAAGCTTGTATGATAAAATTTACACGCACTCATGAATTATTTTTGCAACGTATTAATATTTTACGTGATCCATGATCATGCAATCGATCTATGTTGGAATAATACATTTAACATAGCTATCGTGAAACCAGCGCTGTAAGCGAGCTGCTCATCTTCTTTCCCAGGATCCAGGCGGCCCGCGTGCCCGCCCGCTGCATGTTCAGCAGGAAGAGCAAAGTACATCTTATGCACTACTGCCAAGTGGTGAATACGGCACGTGGTGCCAACCTTAACACCGGCCGTCTCTGCCACTGCTACACACCACATCTATAATCCATTCACGGTATCTTCGATACTTTTGAAAAGAACCTTTGAAAAATCACCCTAGCCGTTAGCCACNATAATACATTTAACATAGCTATCGTGAAACCAGCGCTGTAAGCGAGCTGCTCATCTTCTTTCCCAGGATCCAGGCGGCCCGCGTGCCCGCCCGCTGCATGTTCAGCAGGAAGAGCAAAGTACATCTTATGCACTACTGCCAAGTGGTGAATACGGCACGTGGTGCCAACCTTAACACCGGCCGTCTCTGCCGCTGCTACACA
>NQII01001963.1:139032-167605 GCA_002778355.1 Clitarchus hookeri | reverse complement strand
ATGGACTCCTTGAATGTTGACACATTTCATTGCAAAGTATTGTGTCTATAATATGTAATCAAAGTGAAAGTTTTTCTCCCCCACCCAATCCCCCAGTCAAAATCAAACCTATATATACACACACAGAGAGAGAGACAGACAGACACGCACACGAAACATCTCATTTTTAATACTCACATTTTGGGTTTATATAATGAAATGTTTTTCGTTTGCATCACATATTCTTTTGTGTGAAATCCTCAAGATTAAAAACTTTACGCTTGTGGAATATCCATTAATAATATATACATTACTTTTATGATGGGTACGTGCATGTACGAACACATGTACTCACAAACAGTGGAATGTAAACATTGCATGTAAACATTGCCATGTGACTGCCACATGGCAATGTTTGTTTACACTTTGGCAGAAGGATACGAAATGGGCTGGAAAGTAGATCTTTAGCAGGGCTTCAGAAAATCTTGAAGTTACCGTGAATACATTATAAATATAATTTTCGAGGCGGCCGTCCTTTGCAAAGTGTTTTACCTCTTATCCTTAATTTTTTTTTCTAAATAATTACATTCATACCCGTAACATATATCATACTTTGTTTTAGTGATGACTAGAATCTCATTAAAGATTTTAATTTTTTGGTTTCTTTAAATTATAAAAAATCTGATATATACGAAATATTTATTATCTTTGCCAAAAGTCGTTTTTTTTGCTCACGCAAGCAGGAGATATATCAAGACAAAAAAAAATTATTTAAACACAGTTATTTATTCACACATCCCAATATTTATCTTCTTCATTATTCAAGGAATACTTTTTATTACAGGTGTTTCTTCTCTGAGCCTTGGAGGGCATTACACTCTTAATAATAATTTATAATGTACCATGGGCTCCACGTAGTTATTTATAAAAGTACTATGGATTATCATAACTCCACAGTCTTAGTGTTTCGGAAATGCACGCAGCACATAAATATCTTTGATTTTTTCTCTTGTGAAGTCTTGTTGCGGACATCTCGACGAGCTGCCAAAATATCGGGCAGCGGCAATGCTTATGGAAGTCTACAAAGTTCGTTCCGATGGGGCACGCTTTGCAAATCGCAGAATCTTGGCGCCTTCCAAACACATACACATGGTTACAGGGAATTATGGCAAAGTCCAGCATTGTCGGAATTTCCTCCTACGAAATATTTCCCTCGTCCCAACTTAGTCCGTGCGTTTCGTACGTCTGTAGTCGACACGTCTGTTGCGTGTTGCAGTTGGGGTGCTTCCATGTGCATGGTGGTGAAAAAATGTGAAAACTTTTGTTTTATCGCCTACGTCACTGTTCGAGATGGCAATCTACTTGGTAGTGTAACATTCCAACCAGCGAAAATNACTTTTGTTTTATCGCCTACGTCACTGTTCGAGATGGCAATCTACTTGGTAGTGTAACATTCCAACCAGCGAAAATTTTGGATGTTGCAAAACATTTGACACGATTTTTGTTATATAAAAAATGTTTAGTACATCTGCACACACCGAGTTTCAATAATGTTTACAAATTAATTAAAAACTGTATTGAGGTCCATACTCATTGGGCATCTATGTTATGGGCTGGTTTCCTCGTCGGTTAGTTTCTTAAAGGGGAGAATATTCCATGGGTACGNGGCTGGTTTCCTCGTCGGTTAGTTTCTTAAAGGGGAGAATATTCCATGGGTACGTCTTGCTTTCACGGGGACGTTGTATTCTACGGGGAGCGCGTCTTCAACGGAGAGGTTGTCTTCAACGGGGACATCGTCTTCCACGGGCGCAGACGTTGCGAGTGCTACTCGGCCGCCCTTGTAACAACCGCTGAGATGAGGCGTGTTGGAAACCGAGGTGGTGCATCCCTCAAAATGGTCCTTGCACGGGAGTTAGTCCCGTATGTCATCGTCCTGCTGAAGGTTGGCTGGCCAATACTTGAAAACGGTCGAAATTTCGTAAGGTGCATAGATCAGGATAAATTGTTTTAGCAGGTGTGGTAATTCTTCCCGCTTGTCCAAGGGACTAAGAAAGCGCACCCTTCCCAAATGCCGAAATGGCCGAAAGGATTTTATGTCCGCTCGGACAACACGCGTACATTTCTAAGAGCTACAAAAATGACTGATTTCCCGAAGGGGCTCGGGGTGCGTCTCATAAAGAGTTTTTAAGGGAAAAAAAATTAATTCGCCATTGTGATTAAAGAAGGCCACCGATTGGTGGAACGAAGGATTCCTAAAACACCCGATTAATTAGCCAATGAAAAACATATGCGCAGCAATACAATATAAAATTTTAACATTTTGCATTGTTTGAAAACAAATTGTTTAGTTGCCATAATTGTCACATGTGTGGTTGGTATAAGTGTACTAAGTGGCACCATTGTAAAATGGCGTCTTTTATTATAGCTGTCTCTTTCTTGCTGTATCATTGTTATGGTGTAGTAAATAAAAGATTTATACTAGAAATCTAAAGTTTTATTATAGAAGAAACCCATAAACCTGAATAGGATATGGGCGCAGGAAGCTCTGGAACTTAGAGAACAGAAGAAAACAGCAAAGAAAACGTAATTTTTATTGTCAGAAAAATAGCGCACCGGTAACCCCAAAAATACAAACATCACGATTTTTGAATGTGGAAAAATTTGATGGAAATAATTTTCGGCAATGGAAATTCCAAATAAAATTCGCATTGAAAGCAAATGGGATCGATATTTCCATACCTAAACCGGAAACTAACCCAAGTGAGTGGTTAAAAAATGATGGCATGGCAATGTTCATTATAATCTCTTCAATGGATCTCAAGAAAATTACACTGATAGATAACTGTGAAACTGCTAATGAAATAATGTCCAAACTGAAACAGTAGACTAATTGAAAAGTGTATTGAATAAAATGCTGATTCATTAAAGGTTTTACCAGTAAAAGATGTGACAGTGTAGCACAATACATCTCGAAGGTAGAAAACCTGTCTCAACAGCTAAGAGATAGTGGTGAAAGTTTCAGCGAAGTGGTCATCATTGCAAAAATATTAGGAACTTTACCTGGCAAGTACGGATCGTTGCGTCAAGAATGGATGTCATTGGATCCTAAACAGCACACTCTCATTAATTTAACTGCACGTTTGTTGGATGAAGAGGCTAGTATTGCATGTGAGGAAGAACAAGAAACTACCCTTCTCGTAGCAAATACAAAACAAAAGAAACACAATGCAAGTGGTAGTAGCTCAAATCAAAACAAAATTTCTAAACATCGTTTTAAATGTTATAAATGTGGGAATTGTGGGAATTTTGCAAAATAATGTCGTGCTCCGAAGAAATCAACCAGGAAACCATCAAAATATGAAACAATGTTGGCGTTTAATGTAGAAACCAACTTGAGTGAAGTTGAAGAGAATACCTGAATTTTGGACAGCGGTGCATCTGCGCACATTATATTCAGAAAAGATTATTTTGAAGAACTTGTGGAGTGCAACCAAAAGTCATTGTCATTAGGAAACAAACAGTCTGTAGAAGTGTGCGGTATTGGAAAAGTTATAATTCGCAGATGGGTTGATGAACAGTGGGAGTAGAGCATACTACAAGGAGTTTTGTATGTTCCTAGTTTAAGAATAAACCTGTTTTCTGAAGAAATAATCGGTCGAAAAGGTTACACTATTATCAAGAAATACCCAAATGCTTTAATATACAAAGAAGATAAATTGGTAATAAGTGCGATAATCACACAAAACAACTTATATGAACTAAAAATGGAAACAGTGGTTCCAGATACTTGTAATGTGGTAAAACAAAGCAACCAAAGTGACACTAAAAAGTGGCACGAGAGACTAGGGCATATCAACCTTAAACAAATAAAGAATATGAGTGATACTAGTGTTGTTGAAGGTTTAAAAGTTGATGACAATCAAAGTAATTTTGTTTGCGAAGCATGTGCATATGGAAACCTGTGTCGTTTTCCATTTCACAAATCTGTGCGAGGAGAACTACAGCCAGGTGACTTAGTAAACAGCGATGACTGCGGGCCTATGAGTCACACATCATTTCAAGATCTGAGGTATTTTGTATTGTTCAAAGATGCTGCTACAAGTTACAGGCATGCATATTTTATGAGACACAAAAGTGATGTATTGGATTTTTTTTCAAGAAATATAATGCTATGGTCAGAAACAAGTATACCCACAAAGTAAACGTCCTTCATTGAGACAAAGGAAGAGAGTATCTAAACAAAGCTTTCAAGGACTATATGGATATAGAAGCCATAATTCAGGAGTGTACCGCTCCATACACCCCGAACAAAACGGACGGGTTGAGAGAGAACTACGCACTATTGTGGAGAGTGCTCGTTCTATGCTGTATGCAGATTTTCCATTGAATTTGTGGGCTGAGGCTGTGAACCGTGCAGTTTATAGATTGAATAGAACCTCCTTAAGCCAGACCCCTAACATGATACCTTATGAGTTCTCTAATGGAATAAAACCTCAGTTGGGTCATGCGAAAGTGTTTGGTAGTGCTGGGTATGTTCATGTCCCTAACCAGTAAAGAACAAAATTAGATAAGAGGAGTGAGAAAATGACACTAGTTGGTTATGATAATACTAATTACAGAATGTATAATAACAATACGAAACAAGTAAAAGTATTGAGAAATTTCATTTTAGATGAAAATCAATTTCCAAAGATTAGAAAGAATATAGCGCAAATATATGTTTGTAATGAAGGAATAGAAAATATAGAAAACATAAATGATGAAACTAACCTTAAATCCTAAGTGAGAAAAGAAGATGTCACACTGATAGAAAGTCCATCAACTGAGAATGAAGACAACATGCACAGTTGTAACAGTGATGATCTTCCCTATGAGCCATCTCAAGAAATAGAGGATATAGAACCTTCTCATAATTTAAGACCGTGAAGAAACAGAAATTTTGAGGCAAATCTTATAATTTTTCGTTGCCACAAACATATGAAGAAACAATGAGATGTTCACACAAGGAGGAATGGTCCAAGGCCATACAAGAAGAGCTGATGGCGCTAGAAGAAAATTGTAACTTGTCTATAGTTGNACAAGGAGGAATGGTCCAAGGCCATACAAGAAGAGCTGATGGTGCTAGAAGAAAATGAAACTTGGTCTACAGTTAAAAATTTAGGTCAGAGAACACTTACTACAAAGTGGGTTTTTGCTATTAAGAAGGACGAGAATGGCCAGGTCATACATTATAAAGCTCGCCTGTGTGCACGTGGCTTTAGTCAAGTAAAAGGGGTTGACTATCAAGAGATATTATCTCAAACCACCAGGTATGATTCAATAAGAATTATTCTTTCTATTGCAGCAAAGTATAACTTAGAAATGAAGCAATTTGATGTAAAACCGCAATTCTTAATGGTTATCTTGAAGAGGATATATATAGATATACCAGAAGGTGTGTAGGTAAACAGTTTTATATTTTGAAATTAAATAAGTCAGTGTATGGATTAAAACAGGCATCTAGGCGTTGGAACAAAATGTTTAGTGATTTTCTAAAGAAATTTGGTTTCATATNGTGTATGGATTAAAACAGGCATCTAGGCGTTGGAACAAAATGTTTAGTGATTTTCTAAAGAAATTTGGTTTCATATAATCTCAGGCTGAAAACTGTTTATATATAGAATTTTTATAATTTTATTGATGATTCGCTGGTAGTATCTGAGAGTAAACAAGTTATTAAAGATATAATTGATTATTTAAAACAAGAATTTAAAATTAAAGAGTTAAATTTAACATATTTGGTTGGCATGGAAATAGAGAGATTAAATAATTTTATATGTATATGTCAGAGTAATTACATCAAGCAAGTAATTAAAAAGTTTTCTATGCATAATGCAAACCCTGTAAGTGCTCCAGCAGTCATAAATGTTATTATTTCAAAGAATGTAGATGAAAAAGTTCCAAATTTTCCATACAGAGAATCTATCCGGTCATTGTTATTTTGGTGTTACGTTTCAAGGCCTGATATATAATTTGCTGTGAATGTTTTGAGCAGATATGTTATTAACCCTAGTCAACAGCATATAAATGCTGTTAAATGTTTAATAAGATACTAACGATTATTGTATTAATTATGGAGAAAGCAGTGATCTCATAGGATATTCAGATTCAGACTTTGCAGGCGACTTTGATACCCGTAGGTCTACTACGGGTTACATTTTTCAAATGAATGGAGAACCAATCACTTGGTGCAGTCAAAAACAAAAGACCATTACTCTATCTCAACTACTGAAGCAGAATTTGTAGCTGCCTGTGAAGCGGCAAAAGAAATACTGTGATTGAAACAATTATTGTTAGAGTTAGGTGAGAATTATAAATGTATTACAATATGTGTTGATAATCCGAGTGGTATTAAACTAATTAACAACCATGCTTATCAAAAGAGAACAAAGTATATAGATGCCAAATATGATTTTCTAAGGGAAAATTTGGAGCTGAGCTTAATAAAAATCGAGTATGTATCAAGTAAAAATCAATTGGCAGACATGTTAACTAAAGCCTTGCCAACTCAATCTTTTGCATATCTGAGAAATCAGTTTTGTATTGCAAGTATTTATTTTTTTTTGAAATTTTAATGTAAAATTTTAGTGGAAGTATTAAATATAAAAGATTAACTTTTTGCATTGTTTGAAAACAAATGGTTTAGATGGCATAATTGTCACCCGTGTAGTTGGTATAACTGTCACTAGGTGGCACCATTGTAAAATGGCGTCTTTTATCATAAGTGTGTCTTTCTTGCTGTATCATTGTTATGGTGTAGTAAATAAAATATTTATACCAGAAATCTCAAGTTTTATTATAGAAGAAACCCATAAACCTCAATAAATATGTTGTAAGGGGGTGAGAAATTAGCGAATGAGTGTCAGGGGTGGACAATTGGTCAATTAAATATATTATGCTGTCTTCTGCTGGGTGCTAGGGACAACACCTGGAATGCAAAACCAACGATAAACGAAAAAACCAAGATGGCGTTCGAAAGAAGGGGAGAGACAAACTCCAGTATGGTATAAAGAAATGACAAACGAATAAACCAAAATGGCGCTCAGCTGCACCTACCACGATGGTGGACGATATCTGTGACACTTACCAAGATGGCGGACATCACCGAATAAGATTGCGGACTGCACAGACAAAATGGCGGATAGTGGCTGTGATGCCAACAAAGATGGTGGACTGCACCTACCAACATGGTGGGATGAGTATTGGTAAAGGGAGATGTCGGGAAACCTCAGGAAATTTTATTTTTTTATAAACAATTTTTGAATTAAATTTGGGAGAAAGGTCGGGATTAAGGTCACCAATATACAAGATTGCCGTCGGCTGAGCGGAATGACAGAGTTCGAACAGCTCCGACGCTCCGGTCCCAGGTCCCGATTGGCCGAAGTCCCCAGAATACCGCTACTATACATATATATATATTTTTTATTGTTTATACCGTTCTTGTTAGTTTAGTTAAATAAGGACATTACTGCGAAGAAGAGTACGTCTTTTAACCCTACTTCAAGAGGAAATTATGTTGTCTAGTATAGACATTAAAATACATAAAATACAACTTTTTAAACAAATGGATCTTGAAATTTGGGTTTCAAACATTATCAACACTCACGCAATCACATTGTTGGGAATTGAGTCTCTAGTGTCCTGAATACATTTAAGTAATAAAAGGAGAGTCGTTATGCATTTATATCATAATATCTTTAAACCTTCTAAAAATTTATGACTTCCGATTAATCTCTTCATTTCTAGTGGAAGATTTATACCGGATAACACCCATAATTCCCAGAGCCATAAAAATTATTCTCCAGTTGCGTGCATACCTATCAGTCGATCGGTGATATGGTACTCAACGCGATGTTGTGCTATAGTAACGTAGTAACGCCGTCCACAAGCGATATTGTCGATTAGCTATACTGAATTGTTAATGATGTTTTGCTTGACCTAGTTACACTGCTAGTGAAGTGAATGTTTCCACACAGTTTCAGTNATACTGAATTGTTAATGATGTTTTGCTTGACCTAGTTACACTGCTAGTGAAGTGAATGTTTCCACACAGTTTCAGTTTGCTGTTAATCTACTAGGCTATAAAATTGCTTGGTATGTTATTTAAATGCATGCGATTTACTTAATTTTTTCATGGTTTATGCAATTTCATTGATATATTTTGCTCTCAGAATTTTTTGTAGTAAACTCTCATTCACGGAATGTTTACCACTGCAAATTATTATTCATTTTATTGATTCTTTAAATTTTTATCACTGCTTGGGGGTAGGGGAAGGATTCGTTTGAAATTCAATACTTGTAAGCTAACCCACCACTTCAGAAACCAAGTTCCTCTCACCGGGCACAGTCGAATAAATAATTACGGACAAGGATTATCGTAAGCACAGTAACATATTTTTTTGCGAAAATATAGAAGCGCAGGCTTCACTTCAGTATCCTATGTGCCAACCTCCAAACTTTCTTGAGTGATAGTTGCGTGTCTAACCGAAAATAATTTCTTATACGCGTCAGAATCAAACAGCGCTAAATTACGCCAATACATAACGTCGATTATTCGCGGGCATACTTCTAAAAAGCGCGGCAAGTAAATTTACTCAGCCTCGACGGTGGATATGAACTAAATATAGTGTTTTGGAGTACACCTAGTCGTGAAATATTTTCCGGAAAATCTAATGCCCTCAATAACATTGATGGATGGAGGAAAACTGCGGTCCAGTTTGTTCCAAATCCTCTTGCCATTTCAGTAAAAGTTTATCCATAGTTTACACTTTTTATTAGATCTCAGCTTATTTCCGCCTGATAATCTGCCTTGTAAGTCAACTTATGGTAGAAGACAGGATTGCAATAATAATCTGTCTGTCAAATATATATGGCAGCAATTCACTTCTGTTGATATTATTGTTAATTTAATATAGACTTCGTTCTGTTGGGTAAATTGTTCGTTACCACGGACGGATGAATGATATATCAAGTTCTTGTTCACTATAAATGATTTTAAATAAAAGCTGGAAGCACTATATGTTTTTTCTCCTGCT
This sequence comes from Clitarchus hookeri, assembly GCA_002778355.1. Lineage (NCBI taxonomy): Eukaryota > Metazoa > Arthropoda > Insecta > Phasmatodea > Phasmatidae > Clitarchus > Clitarchus hookeri. Next base: position 158,552 of record NQII01001963.1, on the reverse strand, counting down.
CGTTGCTAATATAAAAATGCATGAAACATCAAAATGATCAAGTATGGTTTTTTTAATTACCAAGTTNTTCTCCTGCTCGTTGCTAATATAAAAATGCATGAAACATCAAAATGATCAAGTATGGTTTTTTTAATTACCAAGTTGCGAAGTAACTTTACAAAATTGGCTGCTAAAAGACTAGAATTTATTTGTTGTAGAAATGTATAATAAATAAGTAACACATCTTGCTACATCATTGTATATTAAAACAAAAAGATTCTGGTATAACTACTGAGCCTAATTTCGCTATGTGTGTGCAAATATTTTACAATAAAGTTCTTAATAGCTTAGATGGAAGACAGGCCCTGACGTCTCGTTGACAGCAATAGTATTAGAGATGAAACCAGAAACATACTGTTATATCGCGCGTAACAATACGTATCAGTAGTGAGACAATTACAAATACACAAGTGCCTTACTCGGGGTTCGAACTTGGAGAGCCACGTACCATAAGTTATCGTACCGTCAACTGCATTACGGATGTCGGATTCAGAGCATAGAATAAGGATATAATCAGTCTAACGGTTTGAATGATGTGATTAACTAACCTGAAATATTTACGTGATTGCCGCTTTGAGGTTAAATGGCATACCGTAAAGCTACTTGTGTGAAGAATAAGGTGGAAATCGGTTGATTAGTGCATGAAATATGACAAAAAAAAAATAAATTTCATTATTTTTAGCTATCTTACAAAATAGCCTAAAATTAGTTTTTGTATACGATGTTTCTAATAGATACTGTAGCATAATAATTTTGGTTTGGTTTGTGTAAATTGTTTAACAGTTATTACAAACTTATATAAAAATATATTGTGGAGAATTGACTGTATTCTACATGTTGTATGGACTATATGTATAACGGTCCTGTTCTTACTTATAATACGTGTAATTTATTTCCAAATTCCCCATCCAATTTTATTCAATGGTTGTGAGATGTGTAATCTTTGATTTTATATTATGTAAATGTGTTCTTTTAATGCATGTAGAAGCTCAATTCATATTTGGTGTTACAAAATATTTTATTCGTTTTTAATTTTCCATTCATAACGAAGAGCTGTAAGTTTTGAAAAAGTATTAATTATATTATTTCATGCAATCGTTTCCACTTCAAGAACGGTTTTTTTTACGGACCCATGATATTAGTGAGATACAGTCGACATATTTTAAATGTAGGCAAGAAGTGTCCTGAGTAAATTTATAATACAGAAAATATTGAACGGGGAATCGCATTTTTGCTCCCATTTATAGCATTGCAATAAAAATAATTAAGTTAAAGTGAACTGTTTTATTTTATTGCATAACAGGTTGGTGATAGTTTTTTTATATATTCGTATCATAACAATATGGACGCTATTTTCAATATTAATATCTCATCCCATATAAAACATGTATGTTTATAAGGCCTTCTGTAGCATCNAATATGGACGCTATTTTCAATATTAATATCTCATCCCATATAAAACATGTATGTTTATAAGGCCTTCTGTAGCATCCATGGTAAGCAAAATTGAGTGGAAATTAGTGGAATTGTCCCGGAAATATTGCTAAATGTTATATTTTTTTACCTGTTTTTTTTTTTGCTAAAAAGCCAACTATTGAGGGTGTTTGTATGCATAATTGTGGTTTCTAATAAATGCTGTAAGTGTACCAATTTTGCTAATTTTTTTGAATAAATTAAAAATTCTAAAGAAACTTTTTTATATTAACACCATTAAAGCAAGAAGTAACTGAAATAACTAAGTACCTACTATCCTCAACATGGGTGCAATTAATTTTTAAATAATTTGTTAAAATCTGAGTTTTTTTAGGAAGGACTTNTACCTACTATCCTCAACATGGGTGCAATTAATTTTTAAATAATTTGTTAAAATCTGAGTTTTTTTAGGAAGGACTTGACTTCTCTTTGAAAACAATAACTTTAGAAATAAAACAAGAAACTTATGCAACACTAGTGAGACAATTCATATACACTCATGCCTTACCCGGGGCTTGAACCCAGAAAACCTCGTACATTAAGCCAGCAAGCAATTCACTGCATTATGGAGCTCGGGTTGGGAGCATCAAATTCGGATTTAATAAGTCTAATGTTTCGTAAAATAGAATTTAATAACCTAAAATATTCACAGGTCCTGTTTTTGAAAATTAGATACTGAGCCACATAAATCACGAAAGTTTACAAGTCCTACCGTAGCGCAACTGGTGTGAAGAATTTGATGGAAATCCGATTGTTTGCTCCCTGAGATATAACTTAAATGTATTAATTTTATTATTTTATGCTACAGTACAAAATTGCCAGGAAAAGAGGCTATACGATGCTTATTTTGTATAATAGTTATATACTAATTTTGGTTGAATTTGGTTTAATTGTTTAACATATATGTCAAACTTAACTAAATTATTTATAAAGCAGCCATTTTGAACATCTTTGTGTGATCCATTTATATCATGAAAGTTGACATGCCTTCTGAAGCATTTATAATGTGCCCAATTTGGTACAAGTTTATTTGAAATGTTCCAATGTAACATTTGGTGGGAATCGGTTGATTGGTCCTCGAGATATGGCACAAAACATCTATACTCCTTATGTAACGATATTAATAAATGGAGAACAAAAAGTAAAATAGTAGCAATTGTGATGATTGTATACTGGCAATATACTATGTGAAAGTTAAAATAGGTTACATTGTTTTGTAGATATCNGTAGCAATTGTGATGATTGTATACTGGCAATATACTATGTGAAAGTTAAAATAGGTTACATTGTTTTGTAGATATCACCCACAAAATTAAAATACTTTATAGTCGCTATTATGAAAGTAAGTGTGTCCTACTTTAAAAAATACATTTATTATNTTAAAATACTTTATAGTCGCTATTATGAAAGTAAGTGTGTCCTACTTTAAAAAATACATTTATTATTATGGTCTACCATAGTACAACATATTCGCCAAATCTTGTAAGAATGGGTTGATTGTTTCCCGAGATACNTTTATTATTATGGTCTACCATAGTACAACATATTCGCCAAATCTTGTAAGAATGGGTTGATTGTTTCCCGAGATACAAGATAAAATCATTATTTTTATCAGTGGGACTATCTTACAAAATGTCGGAAAAATGAGGCTCGGAATAGACATATTTGATGGTTTTAATAGGTACTGCAAACAAACAAAGTTAAGTTGGAATTTGTTTCGTTAGTAACATATAGTGAGCTAACATATTTATGTAGGCACTATTTCGAAAATAAGGGCTTCACCTACATAAAACATACCGGTTTTCACCACTTGCTAGAGTACTATTAGTTTGCAAAATTTGGAAGTAATCTGTCAATTGTTTCCCGAGATATGACAAGAAAACATTTATTACTTGTAGGCACTATCTTACAAAATGGCTGACAAAAGATGGTATATATAGATACAGTAGATATCTAGTGCCAGCATAGAATATTTATTTGAAATAAATTACATGGTTCCGGCTTATAGCAGTCTTAGATGAAAATATTATATGGCCATAATTTTAAACATAAGTTTCTGACATGCTTAAAATATATCACCTATCATTATCTGCGTCAGTAATACTGATTTGCCAAATTTGGAATGAATCGGTTAATTGTTTACCGATTTATGACATAATAAATTTATATATTCGTATAGCCCCATCTTCCAAAATGGCAGACAAAAGTTGTTTTTTGTTGTTATATGTTATGCTTGTAATAGATGCTTTCATAATAAAAAGGTTTGCCGAAATTGGTTCTTATGATTTGGCAGCTATGCCAAATAACTCTAAAGCATTTGTATGGCTGCCATTTCGAAAATAAGTTACTAATCTATTTTTAACGGTTACTTTTACTTGGCATACCACAGTGTTGCTGACATGCAAAATCGGGTAAGAATATGTGAAATAGTTTTCATGATATAATGTTAAATATTTATTTTTCATTTTGTGCTATCTTACAAAATAATAGCTTACCAACAACAGTATTCTTCTAAAAATTTAGTGCCTACACAATAGTCTGCTGGCATACAAAATTTTGTTTAAATAGGTTGATTGGTGTCCGAGATATGACATATCACCCAAAATTTTTAATTGACCGCCATTTTGAAAGTAATTCTTGATGTGTTCGAAAACTTAAGTACTATATGTATTCCAAGTTTGGTGAAATTTGGTTTGAAGTGTTTAAAAACTGAAAGGGGGCCACACACATGAACACACCCGCACAGACTCACACACAGACTCACACACATATATACACACATACATACACATTCATACATACACACTCATACACACTAAAATACATATAGGAAATTGATCTCATAAGCCTTTTTATCCTATAGAGAGTAAGCTAAAAAGGCCTTTTATACCTAAAACATATTAGTTTACGTACTCTNTCATAAGCCTTTTTATCCTATAGAGAGTAAGCTAAAAAGGCCTTTTATACCTAAAACATATTAGTTTACGTACTCTACCGTAGCACTACTTGCATGTAAAATATGGCGGAATCTGTTGATTGATCCTCGAGATATGGCATAAAACATATTTTTTTACAAGTGCCGATCTTTATAAATAGAGGACAAAAATGTCGTGCCAGCGTGCAAAGTTAAGTTGGAATTGATTACATGGTTTAGCNCCGATCTTTATAAATAGAGGACAAAAATGTCGTGCCAGCGTGCAAAGTTAAGTTGGAATTGATTACATGGTTTAGCCTAAATATCATACTACGCTTAAATGGATACTTGGTTCCCATTTTGAACAAAAGTATCAAACCTACTTAAAATTTACCACTTTACATCACCTACTTGCATTACACATTGTTTTTGCGAAATTCGGTAGGAATCTGTGAATTTTTTTTTGAAATATGACATAACTTTGTTTATTAGTGTGATACTGCCTTACAGAATGGCGAACAAATGTAAGTGTCTGTTGGTTTATATGATGATTCTAATAAATGCTTTCAGCATACAAAATGTGATAAAATTTTCAAACGATATGGTAGATACTCCAAATAAACCTAAAACATTTATGTTGGTACCATTTTGAAAGTTAGTTCCATATATATTAAAAATCATACATTTACATGACCTACCATGGTAACAATTTATTTTTTAAAATTTGGAGGGAAATTGGTTTAGTAGATGTCGATATATTATATAAAAGGTTTATTTGTTAATGTGACGGTTACTTTCAAAATAGCAGACCAACAACAACATCAAAATCTAAATTCTATGCTGACTTGATGCACTGTGAAAGTAAAAAAATTTGGTTTAGAATAGGTTGAGTGGTTCCAGAGATATGACATATAAACCTACATTTATAATTATCACAATTCAGAAAGTAAGCGTTCGGCGTGCTCGAAAACCAACGCAGCCAGAAGTTCTATACGTGCGCCAAGTTTGGTGAAATTTCGTTAATACATTCAAAGTTTTTTTTAGAGAGATGAGCATTGTTTGGTGGGGGAGAGGCTTGGTGTGTGTTGATTAAAGAGGAGGTGACGTCAGTATGAGTGTAGAGCGAGGGGGGGGGGACATGCACAGACACACAGAAAAGTAGGCTTAAAATGATGTACTGAAAAAGAGATGGAAAAAACGTAAATGTGCTTTTATTGTAAGAAAATATAAATAAAATGAAAAATTACCGATATTTAAATTTATCAATAGCAAATCAAATGAATGCGACATTTGTAACAATTGAGAAATAAGAAATATATGGCACCGACTGTAACTAAGAATGGAAATCTAATGAGTTTGATATATTTGTGCAAGACAATAAAATATACATAGTTCCTTTTGGACAGTATAAAACATTAAAATCTGGTACATTATTTAATACTTATTTTATTAAATTATATAAAAAAAATTCAAATGTATCTAAAAATACCAGGTATTTTTATAATAAAACGTTTATTATTATGCACAAAGTATAACATTTCTTATAAAAAAATTTAATGTCAACTATTTTTTTTAAATAGAAGAATATAGGAAATCAATTCATATGCGTTTTTTACTGTACAAAATCATTCATAATAAGAAATAAAAAACAATATCTACAAACATAAGAAAATTTTTCCTATTTTAAATAAAAAAATTGTTTATTCTTGAAACTAATTAAAAATCTGATACATTAAATTTATACACAAAAAAATCAGCGTAATGTGAATAGCTGAAATTATGCAATAAAATTTTTTTAATAACAGAAAGAAATACGCTTATTACTTTGTAAAGAAGTTTAAAGCTATATATATATAACTGCTTGTTTAATAATATTTTATCGATATGCAAACCTTTTAATAAAATTTGTGATAATTCTAGAAACATTCTTTGCTAAAAAATTTATATCAAATTTTTAATTTTTCCGTAACGAGAGACTATACTTCTTAAAGCATTAAAGTGTCATATAATTTAAACTTTAATTACATATTTAATTTTCATGAGAAATATTAAAAGTTAAAATGTAAACATTTTTAGTTTATGAGATAATGTTAATATTATCGGCATAAAATGGATCAAAAATTATTCAATATTGTATATTTTGAAATGTATTTTATTACAAATTCGTTTTACGTTCTATAATTTTTAGGCTGAAAGATTTAAAACATTCATTCTCAAAAATGATTTCAAAGCTAGGCTCAAACCTACGAGACGAACATATTTCCCAAGTGGTTAAATCAAACATATTTTTTCCTTATTCTATAACTGAACCAGAATTAATGATTATAAATTAAATAATTGAAATTAGAATACACCTTAGCATAGGATGTTTATATATTTGTATTATATGTTTCTAACATAATATGTTTTCGGATAAAATGAACTTTAGTAAAATATTATATTTTTTTATGGCATGGTCATATATGTTTTTGATAAAAAGTTCTTAATTTGCATTTTTTATAAAAAAATTATTTTACTTTATTTTCAAAAATGTCTCTTTGGATTACGTATGGAATGTAAAGTCTCATTAAATCTACCTAATGCCAATCATGAGATGAATAAAAATGAGGTGATTTTCGCACGACTGAAATATTTTTTGTTAATTTCACTAGTTCATTGAAATTCTACAGATTGGTCAAATCGAACAAATTATTAGGGTTTTAATTGTAAAACTTAAGAAAATAACACATATTAAAGGATAATTATTAACTGATAATGTTAATGGTTTTTCACTAATCTTTCGGAAGCAGTTATTAGGAAAAATAACATTATGAAAAACAAATTGTTCTTTATAAAAAAAAAGCTTATTTGCAACGAATCCTATGTCTGCGAAGTAGAATTCTCTGAAATTTTATTATTAACTTGATTGAAATCCAATTTTAAAAATCTTTTATTTCTATATTTTTACAGAGAATTCTTTTAAAATCTTGCGTTACCATTTCAAAATATTGGTTAGTTTTTATTAAAATTATTATCTATTTGACTACATCAATAGACGTAAATATATAAATGCTCTTATTTTTAAGTTCAAAACACATTTCGGTTTAGGAAACTATCAGAGCTTGAAAATTATTAATATCACAAAGCACCTATTTCCCGATTGCTGGTAACAACACTCTATTTCTGGACTTTGTAATATGCATGATGAATGTAAATTATTTTATTTAGTATTTGTTTGTATTAGGTATATCAACCAGAAGTATATCATGATATTGGTATATTTATATCATTTTTTTATTCTTTAAATTCTAAAAATTATTTTTGTACTTTATGATTTGTTTAGGGTTATTTATAAATGTGCTGGTTTTGTGGAGTGTCAAAAATCATTATATATTACTTGCATATCTGTGGGATAGAAAAGTAACATCGATAGGGTTTTTTTCTACTAGAATATTATTTTTTTAAGCAATTTTGAAGTAACCATTGTTTTTCTACGTGATTAGAAAATTGTGTCAAATGAAGGTATTTTGAAAGGCTATTCACAATTAGGTGACCATATTTAAAAGCATTCTCATTTGTAAAAATAGTCAATAAATTAATTTTATTTTAGCCTTTGGAGTTAATTTCCGAGTGCGGTGGAATATACTCAATATGTTTATTACTTGCAATGCAATATTTATTTGAAAATATGGTTGAAGGATACAAAAGACTAGAAGTAAAAAGTAAAAAGGGCGTCAAAAGTGCTCACTTTACCGTGAACAGCTTATAGAATCAAACATGGCATACACTATTAATGACAAAGTTCCTCAAATTCATCCATTCGAATAAATNGTGAACAGCTTATAGAATCAAACATGGCATACACTATTAATGACAAAGTTCCTCAAATTCATCCATTCGAATAAATTAAATATATGAGAATATTTTTGGAACATATCAGGAGTTAGCGAACGGTCCAAGTCGAGTTCTTGGTAAGGCGTAAGAATTTTATTGTTGAATGGCAAAATGAAAGGAAGTAAATCAAAGTTGGCTCTTGCTCAGTATAAGATAAAATTCGACTGCATGTGTAGGTTAGGTCATGCCTTGTGCTAGAATTATTGATAAATCATAGCAGCGAACTACAATCTATTGTAATCTGTTGTTAAATTTCTGGCAGAGAAAATGTTTAAATGCGATATTTTTTATTAATAAAACGTAAGTAATATTATTTTCTAAAAAAAAAAAAAATATATAATTATTTTTGTGCCTGCGTCACGTTGCATGAATAGCATAAGTGGAAAATACTATATAATTTAACATTTCTGTTCACAGAGCGTGTTTATTGCTCGTCAACTTGGAACAAATTTAATGAAACATTTTAATTCATAGTTATTTACTACTCTATACACGTGCTCTGCAATACTTGTAGGAAAGGAAATAAAGTTTTAAAAAATGTTGAATTTTCAGGGAAACATTATGCTGGTGAAGATGAGGATGTTTATGCTGGTGACTTACATATTGATATCAACGACTCTTGCCCTTGAAATCGTAAATTTATATAATACTACTGGGAAATTCAAGGAACATAGAGAGAAACGTCTAATACTAATTTCAGAATTAATTGAAAAATACTTAAGCTACAACACCAAATCTCTGATTGTCACGACAAACCGTCCATCTCCAGAAGCAGACAGCCTGATGCGCACTCTGCAGTCAGCGAATGGAAGCACTCTGTACGTGAGGAACAACAACTGCTCCGGCTATGTGTCACATAGTGCGACATGTGAAGTACTGGATCAAGTCGACCCTGGGAGCGCTGGCTACGTCATCATCTCAGACGACGTAGAAGATGATTTCTTCATGCAGGCTGTGGAGCAGTTATCTCGGAGCACCTTCTGGGACTGCCAGTCTCGTGTCCTGCTGGTGCTCACGAGTGAGGTCAGGGTATCTATTAGCGGCATAGAGGATATAGTGAGGAGATACTGGACACTGCACGAGATACTCAACTGCGTGGCTGTGTTCGCCACAGACTCAGTGCCGTACCAGACTAGAGAAGTGAGTCATGTACAGGCGCTGTCTTTTAATCCATTCTGGTTCGGTGGGTACTTCATGAGATATCGGGGTAGAAATATTATCAGCAGCTTTTCTTTTGACAAAGCTTCAGACCTTAATGGCTACCCACTGAAAGCAGTCATGACCCATTTCCCACCTTTTCTGTATGAGGTGCAGATGGATGATGGTATTGTCTCTTACGAAGGTGTTTCTAACGATCTAATGACTATGCTAAGCGATCATATAAATGCACGCTTAGTTAATAACGATGGGGTACACGCTGTTAATACATCCAGTTGGTCGCTTCCTAGAAGTTTTAACGGGAAACCAGATGTACATTTATTCTTTGTTTTGACAACGACAAATGAACAAGCTAGAATATCAACCTACCCTCTTGTAACCGACAATATTGTGTTTGTAGTCCCGAAAGCTCTACAAATGCCTTTGTGGATGAATGCGTTGTTGCCTTTTACCTATGGATTTTGGGTTTCGCATATCCTATTCTTCATAGCTTTACAGTGTGCATGTAAATTTGTGTGCTTTTGCGTGAATGCAAAGATACCAGATTTTGGCTTCTTGGAAATATTTAGGTTGGTATTTTTAGGCATGTCTATTCATGAAATTGATTCCGTCTCAAAAAGGATTTTTTTAATTTCTTTGATGATCTATAATATAATAGTAAATAATGCGTACACAGGATCTTTCCGAAGTTACATAATCGTACCTCAATTTTATTCTGATATAAACACATTGGATGACTTGCTTCAACACTCTCTGACACTATGCGTTTCTTACACTACGGTTGGTAACTTTTCATTCTCTGATAATTTATTCGAGGAATATGCTTTAGAGTGGGAAGATAAAGTTTCAGAGGTAATTTTTGACAAAATGCCAATGCTCGTGGATGTAAATGAAGCTGTGTATATGATGAAGGAATACAGAAATGTCAGTATTATGTTAGTTAGTTCATATGCGAGATACCTCTCTCATGTGAGTGAGAACTGCAATGGAAACCGTCCTCTGCTCCATATCCCAAACATAAATATATTACCTGTGTTTCCAGCTTATAGAATGCGGCCGAACTTTCCTTTCTTAAGAAAACTTGATAGAGCTTTTTGGGCTGCAAACGAAGCAGGCATTTTAACAAAAATTAAAAATAACTTCTTTTCTACTTACACACCTCGAGAAATAGAGGTCGGTGAATGGAAGCCTCTCAAGATGAAACATCTACAAGCATTTTTCATAATTTTGATGTTTGGTCATATTTCCAGTGTTGTAATGTACATTGTAGAATANCGAAACATCTACAAGCATTTTTCATAATTTTGATGTTTGGTCATATTTCCAGTGTTGTAATGTACATTGTAGAATACATACAGAATAATTATTTTCATATTAATATTTGAGACAGCAAAATTTAAGTACACAATTTAACAAACGAATATATTTTTGTCGTGTTGCTCACAAACGGTTGTATATGCAGATAATGATACAAGGAAAATAATTATGTAGTTTGACCAAGTGCATTTATTATTTGTTTAATCCCTACTTTTGATAAAATACTCTATTGTGCGGTTGTAAGTACAGAAATTGAAAATAATTTAGTGTTATATGTTTTACNGGCACGAGATACTCAACTGCGTGGCTGTGTTCGCCACAGACTCAGTGCCGTACCAGACTAGAGAAGTGAGTCATGTACAGGCGCTGTCTTTTAATCCATTCTGGTTCGGTGGGTACTTCATGAGATATCGGGGTAGAAATATTATCAGCAGCTTTTCTTTTGACAAAGCTTCAGACCTTAATGGCTACCCACTGAAAGCAGTCATGACCCATTTCCCACCTTTTCTGTATGAGGTGCAGATGGATGATGGTATTGTCTCTTACGAAGGTGTTTCTAACGATCTAATGACTATGCTAAGCGATCATATAAATGCACGCTTAGTTAATAACGATGGGGTACACGCTGTTAATACATCCAGTTGGTCGCTTCCTAGAAGTTTTAACGGGAAACCAGATGTACATTTATTCTTTGTTTTGACAACGACAANCCTAGAAGTTTTAACGGGAAACCAGATGTACATTTATTCTTTGTTTTGACAACGACAAATGAACAAGCTAGAATATCAACCTACCCTCTTGTAACCGACAATATTGTGTTTGTAGTCCCGAAAGCTCTACAAATGCCTTTGTGGATGAATGCGTTGTTGCCTTTTACCTATGGATTTTGGGTTTCGCATATCCTATTCTTCATAGCTTTACAGTGTGCATGTAAATTTGTGTGCTTTTACGTGAATTCAAAGATACCAGATTTTGGCTTCTTGGAAATATTTAGGTTGGTATTTTTAGGCATGTCTATTCATGAAATTGATTCCGTCTCAAAAAGGATTTTTTTAATTTCTTTGATGATCTATAATATTATAGTTAATAATGCGTACACAGGATCTTTCCGAAGTTACATAATCGTACCTCAATTTTATTCTGATATAAACACATTGGATGACTTGCTTCAACACTCTCTGACACTATGCGTTTATTACACTACGGTTGGTAACTTTTCATTCTCTGATAATTTATTCGAGGAATATGCTTTAGAGTGGGAAGATGAAGTTTCGGAGGTAATTTTTGACAAAATGCCAGTGCTGGTGGGTGTAAATGAAGCTGTGTATATGATGAAGGAATACAGAAATGTCAGTATTATGTTAGTTAGTTCATATGCGAGATACCTCTCTCATGTGAGTGAGAACTGCAATGGAAACCGTCCTCTCCTCCATATCCCAAACATAAATATATTACCTGTGTTTCCAGCTTATAGAATGCGGCCGAACTTTCCTTTCTTAAAAAAACTTGATAGTGCTTTTTGGTCTGCAAACGAAGCAGGCATTTTAACAAAAATTAAAAATAACTTCTTTTCTACTTACACACCTCGAGAAGTAGAGGTCAGTGAATGGAAGCCTCTGAAGACGAAACATCTACAAGCATTTTTCATAATTTTGATGTTTGGTCATATTTCCAGTGTTGTAATGTACATTGTAGAATACATACAGAATAATTATTTTCATATTAATATTTGAGACAGCAAAATTTAAGTACACAATTTAACAAACGAATATATTTTTGTCGTGTTGCTCACAAACGGTTGTATATGCAGATAATGATACAAGGAAAATAATTATGTAGTTTGACCAAGTGCATTTATTATTTGTTTAATCCCTACTTTTGATAAAATACTCTATTGTGCGGTTGTAAGTACAGAAATTGAAAATAATTTAGTGTTATATGTTTTACGCAGATATACATATTAATATTCTAAGTATCACAGAAACAACGTAATTGTAACTGCCTGAAAATATTTCGGGTTACGAGTTCAGAAAATTTTTGTACAATTTTGTTTAAAGACAAATTTCGTAATTACGTGTCGAAATATTCATCCTAGAAATTTAGCCCGAACTTATTATTTGTCAGAATACAAGTACACCTGCGTATTTTGTGAGTTTTGTGTTATTTGATGTGGCCCGATCTTAGTGAGAGGAGAGGGTAACTGAAATAACTCGTCCGATAGTCAGAATTATATTAATCGAATATCAGACTCTGGATAAAGCTGACGCTTTAAGTAAACCAGTTTATTACAAAATAAATTAAGTACCGTATGCAAGTTATATTTGAGATATTCTTTGCTGAGAATCTAAACATGAAATTAAGTTTATATATTGAAAAAATAATTATTTCTTGTTAGTGTGCAGACAACGTGTTTTGGAATGGAGATGTTCTCTAACTTCATCCCAGTAGATGCCGGGTTGGAGCTCATAGTACGTAGGTGGTGGTCATCTTAAGGGAATGCCTCGCAGAATGTCTGCTTGAGAAACGGTTCTCTTGTGATTTCCGCATTCAACCTCAGGAGAATATGGAGACGTTCGTGTTAGCCAGTATAAAACTATTTATTCTCTTTTTACGATATTCATATTTTCAACTTGTGTATTTGTGGAGATTGTTGACTTAGTATGTTTCGTACTTCAAACATAATGAATGTTCAAAACCTGTTAGTGCTGTCTGTTATTGCAAAATTCTCGATATAGTTTTTTTTAAATTGTAGTTTACTTTATTTTTCGATATTATTAATTCTTCACCTTTATACAAGCAGTCATGAAACAGTAGGTAATATTATCTCAAAGTTTCCATATTTTTTCTTCGGGCAAGAACGTAGAGATTTATAATCATTATGCCTTACAAATATTGAAGTTTAAGACATGTAAGTTATTGCGGATAGCATTTTTCTGGGCTTACGTTAAATGCTTGAGCATATAACTAATTCAATTTAAAATTTTTGAATACATAATTCTATTAACTCATATACACACAAGCAATTTATTTTTGTGTTTCGTCGAGATGGTTCTAGCCATCATACATGGTATAACTCAAAACACTACTGACCATTATGTGNTACAAATATTGAAGTTTAAGACATGTAAGTTATTGCGGATAGCATTTTTCTGGGCTTACGTTAAATGCTTGAGCATGTAACTAATTCAATTTAAAATTTTTGAATACATAATTCTATTAACTCATATACACACAAGCAAATTATTTTTGTGTTTCGTCGAGATGGTTCTAGCCATCATACATGGTATAACTCAAAACACTACTGACCATTATGTGTGTAAAAGTTTCCGTTTTGTATCTCATCTTTGTGCTGACATTTGTAATTTTTCCTAGTTTAAAATATTTCGAAAATTTGTTTACCGTGGTATTTCGATTAACAATTCTTTAAGTGAAAGTGGTCATGCTTTATAAAGTTAAAAAATAATTATTGTGTTATGCTTGATACATGTATATTATTATTATTATTATATTATTTAAGATAATAAAATTGTTTTATTCATTCCAAATTTTTGATCTGAATTTTTTTGTAGAGGATGTGGTGAATTTTGCCATTTTGGGACGAAACAATGTATTAGATTCAATCAATTAAATATGATTACAGCGCAAACCAAAGAAAACTGCTGTACTAGGTAACCATAATGTTTCACTATAATTCAGTCAAATAATAACTAGATATAAGGAAATGCATACAGCAACAAATGCTACAAAACCACGAATCAAGGGGCCGCGGTGGCTGAGTGGTTAGTATATTTCGAAAATATACTCATGTATGTCTTTATAATAATCATGTTGATGTTATTTTACACATTTTGAAGTATGTGTGAAAGCACCGATGATCTGTACCAAACTCTTAAAATATTGTTACATGTATACCTGAGATTAGCATCTGAGTTCGTGAGGGATGGAGGTCTTAATAAAAATAAAAGAACTAAATTTTATTTATAATTCTTTTACACAGCTGTTATTTCCATCATTAAATATACTGTACCCACTATATCTCTTTTTATTTAACAGTGAGCGCAATATTTATCGTCTATTTAAACTCTGATAATATCCATAATTGTATCTGTTTGGTTACAGTAAATTAACTCATACTCATTATTAACACGTGGTCATTCTATCGGTTGCCATCACTTGTAATGTCTTTCACATACGCATCTAGTACTATAGTCTAGCCTAACACTGTACTCTTCATTGCTTGATACTCGCAGTCACAGGTTTCCCTATTGCCGGTCTCTTTTCTCATAGTCTATCACTCGGAACACGGTCACTCATTCACACATCAACTCCTCGGCTCGGAGTCCTGTCACACTTTAACATCGTTCGCCTTGACCATCTGGAAGGCTCAACGCACCCAAAGTCACGCTTAGAGAACGAGGTCAGTTATCCAGATGATCTTCAGATTAACATATAAATCCTATCCGCCGAAGATCAGGGGCCGTGGGCCACCGAAGGGTTATCGTGGCAGAACGGCTTCATAACTCAAAGCGCTGGTAGGATTTTCGCTCGCTTGTCATTCAAAACATTCCATTGATGTGCTGACCCGTTATCATCACTACTCTGTCCTTCTTTTCCGCCCGCTCGCGCGGGACTGGCCAAGGTCAGCAGAGCAGACCAGCGACACGTAACAATATGTATATTTACTGCTATAAGGTATCTGTATATTCACTTTGTGTCAGGGAATTCGTACATCGTTCATTTTGGAATTTTACAATTATCACGAATGTGTAAAACTAACATTACATTCCGGAGCATCTGCAAGTGTAATTACACATACCATTTTTCAATAAATTTTGTCTGTGGTTTTCGAAAGACGAATTCATTTTTTGTAATTTAACGCTATTTTTCCAAGGAATTAAAAGAGAACAAAATTAAAAAAAAAAAAGCATATTAATGTACTGATTTGTTGTCACATCTGACTTGAAATTACACAATCTGAAAAATGTGCAAAACTGTCAATACTTGGAGTGCTATTCTACACATTCAATGTGCAATCTACGAGAAAAATATGTACTAGTATTCAAAGCTATCTAGTGGAAGGGAGTAGTAAAACTTCATATATATTAGATGTAGATTAAAATTACACAAGTGTAAATTTGCGGATACAGATAGTAAAAAAACTTTGTGAAGCAGTGAAAAATGTACACAAATAGTGTTTTCACAAATACAATGAATCTGTGATATCACATTTGAATAATGGTAAAATTACACGGTGTTTAATTAAAATTGCGAAGTCTGTGCAAATTTGGTTTCCCCGAAATTTTTTTTTTTGAATTTATTTCCTGGTTCCTTGTACTAGTAATTTCACCCAATTCAGTGTAAAACTAGTGAAGTGCACATGTTATTCAACTAAATTTTAAGGTTAATTTACTTGGTCGCAGTGTAAAAAATTATTTACAATTGTAGGTGTAAAAATTGACCAACTTCTGAGGAGATTCCGCTGCAACATATCGTAGTGAAAAATTATATACATTTTTATGGTGTACTTTAATAGCATTGGGTTTATTTAAAATATGTGATTTAATTGTAGTTTATGAAATAGAGAATATTTTGAAATGGCAAATTACGGATATATACATTTTCAAAATATTATTTGCATTTGTGTGCGATAATGTAATATTTATAACCAAAGTTCTCATTACGCAAAACTATGAACGTCACAGCCGAAGGATGAAAAAAAATAATATGCATTGTTTCGAAATAAATGCCAAAGTAAAATTTTGTTTTGTAAACATTTCTAACGCTTATAGTATTCACTAGCAGTAATAACAAAAAAGTGTCTCGCATATCTAAAAACGAACTGCAAAACGCATAAAAAAAGGAAATTTTACAGTATCAGCATTTATATATTTTTTGGGCACTGAAATAAAAAAAAAGATCATTTGAATGAAATACCCTTGAATTTTCTATTTCATTTTTATTTTGGTAGACACGGGGCAGTTCAAGTGGTTTTCTGGCTGTAAGGCAGTTTCCGGGACCCGCCACTTTTTTGTCGTCAAGTGAATGTATAATATCCATATACACTTTGAGTAAAAAAGCAAATGATATCTGCAATCACAGCGAACATAATGACGTCATCAATTACCATAGAGAATCTCTGTACGGTTCTCCGTTATCACACTTGCTATAATATCTTTGACCAACGAACTTGTTGATGTCCATCCATGACATCGTTTGGTGGTAAGTGCTCTGGCATCGTCTGCTAGGCCGCCAAGATGTTTCTGATGTTGGCCACTAGAGGTGCTGGTGTTGGCGGTGTAGATGCTTACTATTAAATATGTGAAGGCATCGAAGTTATCATAATTTCTGTAAGGTGGATCACAAATTGGTGCGGAGGCGTAGAGATCTGTAATGACAGATCTTGTACAAACGTTTAAATAAAATAGTGCACGAGTGACGCAGAAGTAATAGAAATAAAATAAACACAGTGTTAAAAGACAACAAAGGGGAGAACCTGAGTTCATGAGGAATGGAAGTCTTAATAAAAATAAAACACAGTTAATTTGATTGTGAATTTATGTACACAGCTATTATTTACAACATTGAACTATCTATCCTCACTATTACTCTTTGTTCCTTATGTCTGGCTCCTATCGAAATTGTCAGCTCGGGGGTGCATCACAGGTTAAATACTCTCGCTGGCCCTATCAAGCAGGTTAACCACACCCCGAGTCCCGCTGAGAGAGACTAGTGCATTGACCAGAAAAGTCTTTCAAACATTACATCAGATATTCAAAACAACAATCCTAATTTCTGAGGTCTACAACAGTTCGTAAACAGTCACATAATGGTGTTTTAATATATTTACATTATCCAGGTTTGACCAATATACGTTTTGAAAACATAGAACTATTATAAATACAATTTCTGAAAATATTTTTATGCCTGGAGAAATATTATGTATTACGGACTGTACTGAATTACGTTGTCTTGTGCTTGATATATATTTCACACACTCATGCTTGATTTGTGCTAGGCTTGTAAGTGACCCCTGGAGAGGCCTTAAAACCACGTGATACATGTTACAAATAATTTTTCGCTTACAAGGCACCCTTAAGATTACGAACTTAACACAGTTGAGTATATATTTAATTCTAATTCATAAGGCATCATGCTCACCACTTAATTTAATTTGTAACAATCCCAACAGTTACATGTTACCTTGGTTAGAGAAAGTAATATGTATCAGTAAATGGTACTGATAGTGCAGAGTTCGAGGAAACATATGGTGTTCGCCAGGGTTCAGTACTGGATCAATTTTATTCTTATTCTACATAAAAGACCTTAGTCGGCCGGCTGTCCCCATTTACAGACGATGCAGGTATTTTTTTATAGAGAAAATACCGCCGCCCAACTTTCCTATTATATGAAAAAAGACACGAATAAGGTTTATACATGGCTTCTTCACAATATATTTACAATAAACATTGATAAAACAAACTATATAATTATGACATAATTACCAGGTATTGAAATTTAAACTTTTAACAGTGGTCGTATTTCTCGAGTGAAATTTGCCAAGTACTTTGTCCTAAAAATAAACCATAAACTAACCTGTGTTGAACATGTGGCATACATAAAATTAAAAAACTGTGTTTGTCAATGGCGTTCGCAACCATTTGATAAGATCTCAAAGTTATACTTTCACAGGAAGTTAGTAAAAAAAAGATAAATATGGGTACACTAACATAAGAGTTAGCATAAGTAGAATTTATAATAATTTACATAACAAAATTAATGTAATCAAACAAAAAAATATATTTGTAAAAATTGTTAAAGTGTATTTAAAATGGATGTAAAATGAAGATTTTCGAATGTGAAGATTTAACGGTAATGTAAAACTAATTTAGGGAAATCTGAAAAAGTTCTGTAACACTTGGAAATAAATTGGTATGTAAAATAATTGTTTGATAAAAGAAGTCTAAACTTGTATGTGTGTATGTGAAATAACTAGTTGCTACTATTTGTATTAACGACGACTCATATACCGCCACTGTGGAAGACATGGCGGCTTATATGGTCAGAGTTAATGTCCCCCAGGCACCGACTATAAAGTGCGTGGAGGTTGTGGGTATTGTAATGAGGTAGACTATTACTGTTGTATTTTGAAGTACGAATATATTGTCTCGTATATATTCACAAATACACAACATCAACACTTGAGAGGTGCGGTACTGTGATAGTTTGGTTACTCGGATTTACTGGGCGAATTCGTGGTTGAGTGGGCTTCTCGTGACGGAGATTGTCATACTTAACTCTTGTTGCGGGTGTTGTCAGCTGTGGTGGGTGATCTCCGGCGATGGGTAGGCCTAGGCAAGGCCACAGTTGCTGCTGGCGTACTGACGTGGTCAGGGGTCCGAACCCCTGACNACGTACTGACGTGGTCAGGGGTCCGAACCCCTGACCTGACTCTCTGCTCGGCGATCTTCTACTGACTGGTTGACTTTACTGACGTAACTGATTCTCCCGGCACGGAGTACCGCAGCCTCTGACTGCCCCGATATGACTGACCCCTTAATTATGCGGCTGACGGCCGTGGCCAGGTTCCGATATCCCGGCCTTAGTAACTGTTGTACTGACTTACTCTCTGCTCGAACTGACGTCTCTCGGCGGTGAAGATTAACTAACAACTGTCCCGATATGACTGCCTGACGTACCCGATATTACTGACCCCCTCCTATTCTTGGAAAGGGGTTTTTATACACGC
>NQII01001963.1:104410-138988 GCA_002778355.1 Clitarchus hookeri | reverse complement strand
GGGGGGGGTGAGGGGGTGATGGATGTGAGCCAATGTCGTGCTATAATCCCAAAACCGGCACGCGACAGTATGTATAGTTGCTCAATAGAGCTCTGCTCTGTAAGATATTTAATCATTAACTAAAAAAAAACTTGATACCAAAAATCTAAATATGCAGCACTATCATTCTTCTTGCCCATAAAATCTGTCGTATCAGCCAAAAATGTAGCTACGGGTCAACAATAAAGCAAGTAAGCACCATAGGCAAGTTGTACTCATTTCAATACGTTATAGGGCAGTATTTGTTGTGACAAATACCTGTGACTTTCACAGTATTTTCTTAAGCAGGGTAGTGTATTCGCTCTATGTTCTTGAAACAACTACTTCTCGTGTTTTCAAGTTAACTACGAAAATGTGATATAAAAAAAAAAAAAGATTGTTTCTCCGATGACACCAAAAAAATTACACAATGAAAAATATTTTTATGCGTAATCACCGGAGAATATTTGCAATTTAGGATTCGGGTGTACAATGAAGCAATCTTACAACTATCACCAAATAAACCTTCGAATTTAATTGGATCATAGGTGTTCAGCCTCCACCTAAGCTGGGTTAAACATCATATACAAACATTAATGTGTAATTGAAGGGTGTGTCTCAGAAGACATATTTAAAATACAAATAAGTGTTTAAAAATATTTTTGGAAAATATATTTCTGTATGTTATTTCACAGCATATGAACTAATTCACTTGATTGTACCTTATAACTATATATTTAAATATCAAAAAAGGACTCTCTGTTATACTCTTTTAGCTTGCCACTCTATAATTTTATTGACTCAGGCTATGAAAGCGTTTAGTTGAATCACAGGAGAAAGGAAGTTTGAGATGGTAGNCACTCTATAATTTTATTGACTCAGGCTATGAAAGCGTTTAGTTGAATCACAGGAGAAAGGAAGTTTGAGATGGTAGTTTTTTGTGTCCATACTAGGATTTTGTTTTCATTGGGCTACAAATTGCTAGATTATGACACTTTAGACGTATCCAGCCCATTACTAATACTGACAGGAAATTAGTTTTCTTAGATAAACTTCACTTTTTATAAAAAAAAACCTTTTTTAATTATAAAACTTTCACTTGATTCCAGTAATCTNCACTCTATAATTTTATTGACTCAGGCTATGAAAGCGTTTAGTTGAATCACAGGAGAAAGGAAGTTTGAGATGGTAGGTTTTTTGTGTCCATACTAGGATTTTGTTTTCATTGGGCTACACATTGCTAGATTATGACACTTTAGACGTATCCAGCCCATTACTAATACTGACAGGAAATTAGTGTTCTTAGATAAACTTCACTTTTTATAAAAAAAAACCTTTTTTAATTATAAAACTTTCACTTGATTCCAGTAATCTNTTTCTTAGATAAACTTCACTTTTTATAAAAAAAAACCTTTTTTAATTATAAAACTTTCACTTGATTCCAGTAATCTTTAGAATTAGGATGCAGTATACCTTTAAAGATGTGCTCAGACCCGCTGTATTATTCCGCTCATAAAAACATATTCCGCTCAAAAATACATATTTATAAAAAAAATTAATACATAGAAATTAACTGTATTAGTGTCTAAAGTCATAAGAGTGTTCCTGAAGCCACCCGGTAGCAACTCTAGACGTGTGGAGTGTCGCATTGTCCTGCTGGAATTGTCCACGTCCGTCGGAATACACAATGGACATGAATGGGTGCAGGTGATCGGACAGGATGCTTACGTATCTGTCACCTGTCAGAGTCGTATCTAGACGTATCAGGGGTCCCTTTTCACGTCAAATGCACACGCCCCATCACAAAACAGAGCATCCACCAGCTTGAACTGTTCCCTGTNCACAATGGACATGAATGGGTGTAGGTGATCGGACAGGATGCTTACGTATCTGTCACCTGTCAGAGTCGTATCTATACGTATAAGGGGTCCCTTTTCACGTCAAATGCACACGCCCCATCACAAAACAGAGCATCCACCAGCTTGAACTGTTCCCTGTTGACATGTAGTGTTCATGGATTCATGAGGATTTCTCTATACCCGTACATGTCCATCCACAAGATACAATTGGAAACGAGACTCGTCAGACTAGGCAACGTGTTTCCAGTCATCAACAGTTCAAAGGCCGTGTTGGCGGGCCCAGGCGAGGCGTAAAGCTTTGTGTCGTGTAGTCAACAACGGTACACGAGTGGGTCTTCGGCTCCGAAAGCCCATATCAATGATGGTCCGTTGAATAGTTCGCACGCTGGCACTTGTTGATGCCCCAGCATTGAAATNGGCACTTGTTGGTGCCCCAGCAATGAAATTTGCGCCAATTTGAGTAAGGGTTGCATGTCGGTCACGTTTAATGATTCTCGTCAGTCGTCGTTTTTCCCGTTCGTTCAAGATCTTTTTCAGGCTGTAGTGATGTAGAAGATTTGATGTTTTACCGGATTCCCGATATTAACCGCACACTCGTGAAATGGTCATACGCGAAAATCCAAATTATATCGCTTCTTTGGAGATGATATGTCCCATCTCTCGTGCGCCGACTATAACACCACGTTAAAACTCACTCAAATATTGATAACCTGCAATTGTAGCATCATTAACCGATCTAGCAACTTTGCAAGAAGCTTGTTGTCTTACATAGGCGCTGCCGACAGCATCGCTTTACTCTGATTGGTTCCATACCTCTGTTGCATACGCACGCCTATACCAGTTTTTTTTGCTCTCTAGTGCATATATATTATATAAACGTTACGCCTGTCTACCAGTGTGGTAGGCAGATATTATGGACCTCAATTTACCACGAACCTGACATAACTAGCTTCTTCGCTTTATCAAAATTCATAGATCTCTAATAAAGCAATATTATATAATAGCGGTTTAGATAATTTGTGTGTATACAACATTAGTCGCTTTGCCTCCCACTGCCACCACAAAAAGATTTCTGTTTTACATGACACCCGAAAGAGCTACATATAGTTGTCAGTGTGAAAAAAGTGTTCTACACAAATACACTCTTGCCACATTAAATGTTTGACCCTGTGCTTTATTTATTGTCATACCAAAACCAACTCTGATTGGAAATTGGACTCTCTTGAAATTAAAATGCAAATACTAGGGAATCATTTGTATTCTAGGTACAAAAATAGTTTCTTCAGTACCACAGCCAGTTAGAATAGTACCTTCAATGAGATAACTTTTTAAAAAAATTATTTGTAATAGAATTCCGTGGCATAACTTCGTTGTATTTATATTCCACAATAAAATGATGAGAGCCTCAACATTAAAAATCTGTTTGTGGGTTGGCATGCCAGAAGGATTCATTGAATGTAGAAATTATGTGGCATAGTGCCCAGCTTCTTCACTCTCGAGTAGTGTATCTGCTGAGTAACCCACTTGTGTTTGCGCATTGAATCTTTCGAACAATATT
Organism: Clitarchus hookeri; assembly: GCA_002778355.1. Lineage (NCBI taxonomy): Eukaryota > Metazoa > Arthropoda > Insecta > Phasmatodea > Phasmatidae > Clitarchus > Clitarchus hookeri. The sequence goes on along the minus strand of NQII01001963.1, from coordinate 135,553 downwards.
TCATAAATTTTCTTGACTTGATTTTTATATGGCGACTAGCAAACCCGGCGAACTCCGTTTCGCCACCAGATGGCTTCGTTTTATGCAACATTTTGTTTGGTGATTAAAAGATGAAGAAAAATTTTTTTTATATTTGAAAAGGAAACATTTTATTTCATTTCACAACAGTAATGAATTGAACTTCTNAAAGCCCATATCAATGATGGTCCGTTGAATAGTTCGCACGCTGGCACTTGTTGATGCCCCACCATTGAAATCTGCGACAATTCGGAAAAGGGTTACACGTATGTCACGTTTAATGATTCTCGTCAGTCATCGTTTGTTTCGTTCGTTCACGATCTTTTTCCGGCCGCAACGATGTCGAAGATTTGATGTTTTACCGGATTTCCAATATTCACGGCACACTTGTGAAATGGTCGTACGCGAAAATCCAAATTGTATCGCTACCTTGGAGATGCTGTGTCCTATCTCTCGTGCGCCGACTATAAAACCTCGTTCAAACTCACTTAAATCCTGATATCGTGGCATTGTAGCAGCAGTAACCGATATAGCAACTTTACCAGACGTTTATTGTTTTATATAGGCGTTGCCGACCGCTTCGCGTTATCTGATCGGTTCAATACCTCTTCTATTTGCATACGCACGTCTATACCAGTTTTTTTTGGCTCTCCAGTGTATATAACCTACATAAACGTTACGCCTGTCTACCAGAAAGGTAGGCAGAGATTATAGACCTCAATTTTCCACGAACCTGACATAACTACCTCCTTCGCTTTGTCAAAATTCATAGATCTCTAATATAACAATATTATATGATATTGGTTTATAAAATTTCTGTGAATACTACATTAGTAGCTTTGTTTCCGACTGCCAGCACAACAACATTTCTGTTAGACGTGACATGCGAAAGGGCTGCTAATAGTTGTCCGTGTGAAAATCATGTTCCACACCAAAACACTCTAGCCTCATTAAGTGTTTGACCTGTGCCTTCTTTATTGTCATACCAAATCAAACTCTTATTGAAAATTGGACTCTCTTGAAATTAGAAGGCAAATAATAGGGAATCATTTGTATTATAGGTAATAAAATAGTTTCTTCAGTACCGCAGCCAGTTAGAGTAGTACTTTCGATGAGATAACTTTTTAAAATTTTTATTTGTAATAGAATTCCGTGGCATAACTTCGTTGTATTTATATTCCACAATAAAATGATGAGAGCTCCAACTTTCAAAATCAGTTAAAGGAATGCCATGCCAGAACGATTCATTGAATGAAGAAATTCTGTGGGTTAGAGCACAGCTTCTTCACTCTCGAGTACTGTATCTGCTGAGTAACACACTTGTGTTTGCGCATCGAATATTTCGATCAATAATTCATTCATTTTTTCAACTTGTTTATTAGAAGGCGATAATATATCTCTTTCTTTGAACCACGAGAGTCTCTTATTTGAAAGGTCGTGTATTTAAGGGTGTACGATATATATCAGTTGTTGGTGTTCGGTGACTAAAACATATATATCACTATTGAGTGAAATATTTCCACGTTATAATTGAAGTTCTCCGTTTCCGACTTTCAGTAGCATGTCAGCAAACATGCTGTTATCTTCTGAAGACATAAGTACTGTCATGTATGTTTTGAATGCTAGTTTTGTTACTTTTGGCAAAGATAAGATCTTTTTAATGATGCATTGACTTCATCAGCATTAGTTCCTCCCGCCACCACCGCCAATATTTGACTAAAATCTCCTGAGAATAAAACCTTTCAACCACCCATACGTGTATATGTATTTCTTAATAACGCATTGTCCTTTCCAGAGGCTCAACGAAAATATTATGCGTCATAATAGCCTCATCCCAAACTATCAGAGAACAGTTTTGTATTAGTTTAGACGTGTTACTTTGTATTGAAATATGATATACGCTTGTACCATCATCACAAACGTTCAGGGGAAGTTTAAAGATCGCATGTGCCGTTCTTTCTCATTCTAAAAGAGTGGCTGCGTTACAATATCCCACATGTAAAATTGTTGGCCTGTTATGACAACTGCTACCTCACTCGTAGAAGGAGCATGTTAGCGGCCACGATGTTCGCCAATAGGTACCTTATTGGCATGTTGTTACAACGGTGAAGTCTGGCACGCTTTGTGAAACACTCTAAACTGCTGTTTTAAAAGACTGAATAGAATTATTATGTGAGTGAAATATGTCTTGCAGGTGTCTGATCAATGCAGTGTCTAGAGATGTCGAGCGATAGAACATCGAGTAGACGCTTGTGTTTCAGGATCCGCGATAAAATATGTCTGCAAGAATTCGTGGTCATCAGGCCGAAGGGGAAAAATGCTACCGGTCAAATGATATATATATTTGTATCTTAAATGTTGGAATAAAATCACGCACGACTATTTGAGTACTCATGAATAAGGTCAACTGTAATGGATTGGTATAGAACGTATATACCACAAAAATTCTTAAATTTCTTTACGAAACTTTGTATAACTTTAAGTATTGGCGATAAATATATGCTGTAAAAGACATTTTCTTTCTTAATTAAAGAGTTTTTATGATTTATTAATTTATTTTATTAAAAATTAAGTACTTTATGATTAAAAAATACATTGAATTGTAAGTTTGTTTCAACTGCTTAATTTAAATGGTAAATACGCTTATAACTACTTATCTATTAAAGATAGATATATGCAACGCAGCTGACGTTTTTGTAGATCATCTAATTTTACGCAATTCTTTCGTACATTATTTTGTTTTATCTCTTACGGAAAAGGCAGCGTTTTCTATGAGACTGCGCTGACGGTAAACTTTTCTCCAGACTTGATTCACTTATACCGTTATGGCTCAGTTCCTGTAAGTGCTAGGGCCATTTTTAATACACACAAACTTTCCTCGATAAATGTAGATCGTAATATTGTAAACCGTACCCATAGCCGTTCACTAGTTCTTTGAATTAGCGCAATCATATAGAATTACGCGTGCCAGGGATTTTCTTTTATACTACGTAGTAATGCCTGGAAAAAGGAACGGGAATTTGTTGGTTTTTTCCGGTGATAAGACATAAAAACTCTAATTTTCTATGTGATGATATCCTACAAGATGGGGGACGAAAGAGACTTTGTATAGTCCATTCCGGGTTTCTTCGGATGTTTTGAAACAAACCTTTGAGAAATTACCCTGGGAGTAATAGGTTAAACTGTTTTTTTAAATAACTTGTATTCCACAAGTATATAACACTGATTGATTATAAAAGTGTTTTTTTATTAAATAAACTTTGCCTTGGTATTTTCTATAATTTGTAATTTTTGGTTATTAATCAATACGAATTAAAACAGTAAGAGGAGCGATGTTTTGGCAACGGCTATTAAGAGATTATTCAAAGTTAAAATATTTTTGTTTTTCGGTATCCTATTTGTAAATTAAACGTTGCGTATCGAAATACTTAAATTTTTAGGTTAGTCTGAATGGAAACATATATTATTGTTACAGCTAAAACCATCAGCGCAAAATACGGTGCATAGGCCCTAGTGATATGGCGTTTTATTTCTCGACCAAGCGAGAAACTTTCGACGGAGGGGAGCTTGTCATTCACCCTGTCTCTCTCTCTCTCTCTCATTCGGGAAGTTTCGCACTTCTAGATGAAGCAAGAAAATTATATGTGTTTTAATTTTTAGCATATTTTTACTTTTTACAGCAAAACTAATTATTCTTGAATTTGTAATTTTCAACCGAGAAGTGATTTTAATATTTCAATACTTATTATAATATATTTGGATGTGATGGTGGGAGGGTTACAAACCCGAAGTTGGCAAAGTTGCGAGTGGCGGAATGACATGCTATACTTCTGATGCTAAACGGAACATTTTTTTTTCTTGCTGCGAAAAATACTTAAAAATACCACACAAAGTTAGTAGTTTTTTGAAACTACCTAGGAAAGTAACGATGTTGTGATAAATCTGTGTTCCCCTGGCAGTAATANTAAAGTTAGTAGTTTTTTGAAACTACCTAGGAAAGTAACGATGTTGTGATAAATCTGTGTTCCCCTGGCAGTAATAAATGTACTGTAATGTTTGTCGTTAACTACTGCGCGTGAAAGGGCTTGGCTGCTTCGTTGTCGTTACGCTGGCCCGGTGTGTGCGATTGCAAATATTAGACATGCGAAATTTATGTTGTAACCATGAACTGTTTTTATTACACGTCTGTTTATTTTTAAAATGTATCTTTGCCTCAGGTCTTTGAGTCACAACTGTAAAACATGCTTACGTTTTTGTGATCTGTTTGTTTGCCACAGTCCCAACAAATTACTAAGCCCAGACAGAAAATTTTAAATAAATAATTAAACTGACATAGTAAAAACTAAGTACCTATGCAAAGAAATATGAGCGGAATAACGGTAAACATATTTATGTTTATGTTCACCAATATCTTTTAAGTTTGTCACTGCTATGTATAACATATTAGCTACAAGAGTAGGCTCTTTGAATTTACTGTCTTTTTCGTTGGACTGGTTGCTCCTTCGTTTTTATATTTATTCCGACTATGGCCACCATTTTAACCAAACAATAGAAAAAACACATAAATAAAAAGTGGTTAAATACTACAGTTCTTTCCCCACAATTGTAACAAGGTTAAGCACAGTCGCGGCAAATATTAATGTGTATTATAAGTAATGTGCTTTACCGTGTCTTACAAATACGTTAACACTTTTAAATAATAACAGTAAGAACTATCGTCAATACAGGCATTTTTAAATGTCATATAACTGACCTAAATATTGTTATAGGCCTAAATTGTGATTATTCGTATGAATCGTATGTAATGGTTTTGGAAATATGAGGTAATTCTTTGAACAGCTGTAGACAGTAACAAATGCATTTGGCAGTTGAAACGTATACGTCTTATGTCAGTGTTTATGTTTACGTGTAGTGGAATGATACGTGATTGGTAACCGAATGTAGAAATTTAGCATGGCTTTAGAAAAGTCTGAAATAACTGTTGAAGGGCTAAATGTACAAATTTCATGGTTGTAATATATACATCGTACAAATTAGGTCAGAATTAAATATATAGTTTCGACGATATGATACATTAAACTAAAAGAAATAAGTGTCTGACGTACTTAAAAAATAACAATTTACGTCACCTGTAGCAGTACTACTTGTTTGCCGAATTTTGTAGGAATCGGTCAATTGTTTCCGAGATATGATGTAAAATCTTTATATTTTCGTGTGGCGCTATCTTAAAAAAATGGCGGAGTAAACAGTCTCTGTGTAGACACATTTGAAACTTGTAATATACAAGATTTCCCAGAACGTGCGAATAAGGACCACATCATATGAATCGTGTTCGAAATTGGAAACGAATATGTCAGTGGCAAAATTATGTACGATTGTATATTTCGTGTATAATGTGGCAACACAGCACGGAGTTAGTCCCCTCTTGCGCTCAACTGATATCCTACTACCCTCAGTTCTGGCCATCATATTATGGGCGCCGGTTCAAGTCCCGTCCAGTACGAACATTTTAGCAACGTTTAGTTAACGTAACATACATAAATATACCTGGAACAGAATTCTAAAATTATTCGAAGACCATTTATCACGATGTATATGGTGCCAATTGTTAGTTTGCGCTTTCATTGGCAGTTTAAGTTGAGTGACTGGAAACATCGCATCTCAAGCGTGGTACACTTCTCGCGGTACAGAGACAAAAGTAGGTGTGCTGGTAAGATAAGTTAATACAGCCGTTACAGTGGTATTGTTTGGCAGATTGTTTCCGTAATGTACACTTGTCACAACCCCTTTAAAAATGTTGACGTGTGCACATTGGTATCATCTAAAACAGATACAATTATATTGCCACATTTAATGTGCAGATATCAGTTGAGTGCAAGAGGGATCTAACTCCGTGCTGTATTCCTCATTTTGCACGTAAAATGGCATCGTTCGACATTTTGCCACTACTTTTTCGTTGCAATTTTCGCTCAGGATTCACGTGGTGTGGTTATTATGAGCGCGTTCTGGGACATGCTGTATACTCTTAGTATAACAAGTTAAGATGGAATTCATTACATATTTTCGTATTTATATCATAATATGCTATAAGGGCTACCTTAGCATAATTTTGTAAATAAGTGTATGACATACTTTAAACACATAAGTCTACATCACCTGCCACAATAATTTTTGTTTGCGAAATTTGGCTGGAATAGGTTATTTGTTCCTCGAGATAAACACTGAAAATTCATTATGTCATGTGGCGCTATATTACAAAATGAATGACAAAATTGGTTATGTGTCGCCAATACAATGCTTGTAATAGTTCCTACCAGCATACAAAATTTTGTCGAAATTTGTAAACCGGTATGGTTGATATACCAAATAAACCAAAAAGTATTTGTATGGCAACCATTTTGAAAGTAAGCAACTAATCAATTTAAATTGCGTAGAATACATGGCCTACCATAATATTGGTTAGCTGCCAAATTTGGCTAGATATGGTTGAGTAATTTTATAGTTATTATATTAAAGCTTTATATCTTCTAATGATGCTATCTTCCAAAATAGTTGACTAACAATATTACCCATCTCTAAATTCAATGCTTACATTATGCACTGCTGACATACAACATTACGTTAAAATCAGTTGAATTTTTGCGAGATTTTACACATATCTCTAAATATTAATATGGCCGCCATTTTTTATGTAAACTCCCTGTGTAGCTAAAAGTGGTTCATAATTGAAACAATGCAAAAAAAATGTCGACCGATGAAGCAGAATTGAACAGTCCACCAAAGAAAAAATACATTAAAATTGCCAGGACCAACGACCAATAATATTCGCAGTAAGATGCAGAAGTTTACACCAACAACAATGAAAAATTGTAGAACCAATGAAGAAAAATATTAACAGAAATATACGCCCCAACAATGATGGAAAAAGGCCAATACAATCAATGAAAAATATTCGTAGAAATATGTGGAATTAATAGCCCCACCAACGAAAAAACAAACAAAATGTGTACACCAGCGATGAAAAATATTAATACATACAGAAATAAATTCATCCCACACACACAAGCACAGAACTATACAGACGCCAATGAAAAATGTGTGACTCGAAGCCCCTTACATGGAAAATACAAACTAAGTGTTAGGACCAACGACGAAAAATATTAAGCAAATTACAGAAAGAAATGCCCTGCGCAGGTACAGAAGTAAAACCCCACTAAAGAAAATACAAACAAAATTCCAGGACCAATACTAATAAAAATTAAAAAAAAAAAGCCTATACAATCGATTGAAGAAACGTAAGTAAACATTTTAAATTAAGAATCATACAAACATCAGCAGCGAAAAACATTCCCAAGAAAGACAGACTGTTCTAAGAAAGCACCGAGAAATCTCAACACAAGTACTGTTACCTGGAAACGAATAAGGAGAAAAATTTAGCAGAAAGTTATAAACTCGAAGGAAAACAGCCATGAGAGGAAAATTGAAAGTAATGCGGCTGCCGCAGAAACAATTTTTTTTTTTAAATAAAAGTTTTATTTCCAGATTATTTTCACTGGTACCATAAGGTTACCATTTTGTCCCACGCAACTTCGACGGATGGATAAGCATTGGAACCCCCCATGAATTAATTTTAAATCCTGATTGTATGTCCAACATTGACCTGATACAGGTTCGAGTCTGTGTGTCTATACAGTAGTTCGACATCTTTGTCGTACCAAGCCTTCATCACATCATAATGTAATCTGTTCACTCATATGCTTGAGAGGTCGAGCACCGAAAAACCGGCGTAAATAGGTTTATCAAACAGTATGAATTCGTGCTGTTGATGGAGGAGGGAAAGAGATTCATTATAAACTGTTCGGTCTAGGAATGTTCGCTAGCTACTAGTTTCTTTAATCACTTTTCACGGCACACCAGCACAATTTTTTGGCATTTTCTTTTGTTCACCATTAATTTTCCGAAAGTTACGTTATTAATTAATTAACAAAATTCTTTTTTTCGAAATCATTGGTGGCCACTTGACGCTTTGTAGTATTTAAATCTATGTAAGGATTTAGCCAGGGTCTTTGCTTGAATTCTAGCACTCTGTGAATTTTCGTAACAGTCAAGCCATGATCCAGTGCCTGTTTCAGTTGCTGTAATGTGCGATGTAATTTTTCGCATATTCTAATGTTGTTAATAATTTCGCATGTTGGGTGCCTGGGGGGGAAAGATTAACGGTGAAGAAATGGCAAATCCCGATCTTCCGCGCGTAGTAATGCGGGGTACTCGACGTCGACCTCCAGAATATAGATAGCATCAGCATCATCCGGCACGGGCATTACGTCGATGCTGGTGTCGACCCACCTGATGTTGAGTACTGGTAACAGAAGCGACATGGCCCAGTCATACAGGTAGTTTGCATAGATGTATTGCAAAAACGTGGTTGGCATGCTTCCATCGTCTGTTTCTAGCGCGTACGTGTTGTTCGCCACCTTATGTCGCTTCTCGCACTGGCCACGCCTCCGCGAATTTAATTTTCAATAAACATACGCATGTCATAATCGGTTAGTAGCTCTAGATTTACCCCCGTTGTTTTTAACATTGTACGGCATGTGAACCCCGGGGCGCTGACGTAGTGTGCACAATCGAGCTTGCATGTTGGCATGCGCAAATTTCTGAAATTTTCAAATACGTCTGAGAGCATAAGCACATCCGTCTTCGAAAACTATTCTGAATACTTTCCAGGTTTGCACAGTTAAACGTTTGTCATACTTTCTGAGCGTGGGCGTATTCTTCGTCGCTTATACCAGAGCGCGTCAGTCTGTCATAGAATTCCTCCCNACAGTTAAACGTTTGTCATACTTTCTGAGCGTGGAACTGTCGACATAATCCAATGTAAAAACGCCTTTGCGTGTGAATAGAAGCAGGTGGCCGGCACCAAAGAATTTGCAGTGTTGATAAATTAATTCTGCTTTATATACTCGGCCAGGTACGCCAGACTTCGGGCCATGAACCAGGACGTATCGACAAACTGCCCCGAAAATCTGTCTCCCAGCTGATAAAGATGTCTTTCATATCGTGTCTCATTTGCCTGACGATAAAATTTTCAATGTAGATCAAGTTGTGGAAAAATACGACCATTTTCTTAGGGCGTTGGTGTTGCAATTTGAAGCTGGTGCATACATCTCGTCGCCCGTGAGTAACTTTCCCTTTCAATTGGCGCGAGCGGTTCTATTTTCGTCTTAGTAGCATATATATGTATACTTTACTTTTTTACTTATATCTACAACTGCCTCCACGAACTTTATCTCTACATATTCCCTCGTGTATGTGATAGGGTACTGGCTCAGGATGGACGATAGTGCAGCCGGGATGGCGTAATTGTCCATGTTGACTTAAATGCAGAAGTTATACATAGGCATCAAATTCATGACATAGGCATCGATGCCAACAAGGAAAATTAACAAAGACTCATTTAAGCCCTATGCTAACTTATAAGCATAGTCAACTGTAATTCCCGAACCTTTTAAGATGTAGTTGTCAAAATCATAAAACAGACACAGACACTGGAGGCAAGCACCCTAACATAAAGAAAGATACTAAACACTGCAGCGAAGAGCACGCTGTATAACATAAAGGCCACTACCGTACACTTCAAAAGCACCCATCTAAAGGGCGATGCCGAACATTTCGACGTCACATGAATATTAACATAAAGGATGAAGCCAAACACTTTGGCGAACAGTGCGAGGCATAAAGCACACCACCATACACTTCAATGATGTGAAAATTTCAATATAAAGGATGGAGCCGAACAATTCAACAACACATGCATGCACCCTTACATAAAGGGGACGCCGAACACTTCAACGACTACCTAATATAAAGGGCAATGCCAAACACTGCGACGATCAACACACCCTAACAAAGAGCAATGTTGAACATTGCGACAACGAAGCGTGCGCCATAACATAATGGGAGCTACCGTATACTTATTCGATGCTGACATTTAAATATATGGGATGGAGCCGAAATTTTCAACGACGCACACACCATTACATAAAGGGTGATGCTGTGCACTTCAACGACGCGTGCACCCTTACATAAATGGCGATACCAAACACTTCAATGGCACCCTAACATAAAGGACGATGCCAAACACTGCAGCATCACATGCTACCTAACAAAGATCAACGTCGAACATTGCGACGAAGCGCATGCAGTATAAAGGGCTCTACCGTACACTTCAACGATGCGCGCAATATAATATAAAGGGTGGTGCCGACCACTACAATAACACATGCACCCTAGTATAAAGGGTAACGCCAAACACTTCAACAGCAGCCTTACATAAAGGGTGATGACAAACACTTCAACAATGCACGCACCCTAACAGAAAGGATGACACTGAACACTGGGGCAAAGCGCCAAACATATATGCACACACACATACACCTAATCAAACATAAACAAGCACACACCCAAAAATTTATGTGAACATGCATGCACACACACAAACATATACGCGAACAATCACATACTTACCCAAACATAATTATGTGCACAAACATGCACTTACCCAAACACTGCAGCGAATCATGCGAGGTATAAAGCACACAGTCACACATTTCAACAACATGCACATTTTAATATAAAGGGTGGCGCCGAACACTTCAACGATGCACGCTCCCTAACATGCAGGTTGATGCCAAACACTTCAACGGCACCCTAACATAAAGGCCGACGGAAAACATTTAAACGATGCACACACCCTAACAAAAAGCGGCATCGAACATTGTGACGAAGTGCGAGTGGCATAACATAAAGGGCGATGGCAAACACTTACACGATGCACACACCCTAACAAAAAGCTGCATCGAACATTGTGATGAAGCGGGTGGCATAACATAATGAGGTGCTACCATACACTTCATGTCGTCGAACACTTCAACATAGCTCGCACCCTAACATAAAGTATGAATCCAAACACTTCAACAGCACCCTAACATAAAGAGCGACGTAAAACACTGCGGCAGTGCATGCACCCTAACAAAGAGCAATGTCGAACACCGCGACGAAGCACGGATGTCATAAAGGGGGCTACCATAAACTTCAACAACACACGCATTTTAATGTAAAGGGTGGCATCGAACACTTCAACGATGCACCCATCCTAACATAAAGAGGAGACGCCAAACACTACAACAGAATCCTAACATAAAGGGCGACACCAAACACTGCGGCGACACATGAACCCTAACAAAGAGAAACGTCGAAAACTGCGAAGAAGAGCGAGCACCGTGTCATAAATGGCACTACCGCACACTTCCATGAAGCAGACATTTTAATGTAAAAGTAGGCACCGAACACTTCAACAATGCAGGCATCCTAACATAAAGGGTGACACTGAACACTGTGACAAAGTGGCTAACATATACACACACATACCCCTACCCAAACATAAACAAGCACACACCTAAACATATACGCGAACATGCATGCACACACCCAAACATATGTGTGAACACTAACGCACTTACCCAAACATATACGTGCACACACATGCACTTACCCAAACACTACAACAAAGCATGCGAGGTATAAAGAACACTGCAACACTTTTAAATGGTGCCTGCATTTTAATATATATAAAGGGTAGTGCCGAGCACTTCAACATCACACACACACTAACATAAAGGTTGATGCCAAAGACTTTAAGTATGCACCCTAATATAAAGGGTGACACCAAACACTTCAATGACGCATGCCCCCTAACAAACCGCGACGTCGAATACTGCGACGAAGCATGTGCTGCATAACATAAAGGGATGCTACCATATGCTCCAAAGATGCAGAAATGTAAATATAAAGGGTGACATCGAACACTTCAGCGACACATGCACCCTAACATAGAGGTTGACGCCAAATACTGCGGCGAAGCACCAGTCATAACATAAAGGGCGCTACCATACACTTCAAAGATGCAGGCAATTTTTATATAAGTGATGACACAGAACACTTCAATGACTCATGCACCCTTACATAAAGGACGATGCCAAACACTGCATCGAAGTATGCAAGGCATAACATAAAAGACACTACCAAACACGTCAATGGCACGAGCATTTTAATATATAAAGTGTGACTCCGAACACTTCAATGAGGCATGCACCCTAACATAAAGGATGATACCTAACACTGTGATGAAGTGCCAAACATATACGCGCACACACACACCCTTACCCAAACATAAACAAGTGCACATCCAAACATATAGGCGAACATGCATGCACATGCCTAAACATATATGCGAACATGCATGCTCTTATCCAAACATATGTGTGCACACAACCCACACTTACCCAAATACTATGGCGAAGTGCGCTAGGTATAAAGCACTCCTCCGCATATTTCAACGGCATATGAATTTCAATATATATAATGGGTGATGCCAAGCACTTCAACAATGCACACACCCTAACAACAAAGTGACGACGAACACTTCAACAATGCACAAACCCTAACATAAAGAGCAATGGCAAACAATGCGGCGACTCAGGCACCCTAACTAAGAGCAAATCGAACACTGGAACAAAGCGCGCGTATTATAACATAAATGCGCTACTGTACACTTCAACTGCGCGAGCATTTAAATGTAAAGTGTTGCGCCGAACACTTCAACAGCGCACCCTAACATATATATGCACACAAATGTGCACTTACCCGAACATATACATTCACACACGCACTTACTTATACATATATGTCCACAAATATGCACTTACCCAACGTATACATGGACACACACTTACCCAAACATATCCGTGCAAAAACACCCAACTACCCAAACATGTGCGCACTCACACACACGCACTTACCCAAAAATATAAGTAAGTACTTATAACTTGTTTACATGAAACTTTTTTATACCTCTTTGCGATGGTATATGGCTTTGTTGACCTTATCGTTCTCCGTACTTTACGACTCTGTCATAGTATATTACTTCAGTCTAATGTTTTATATATATATATTTTTCATTGCTTGGTTGAAATTGTATGTATCTGTAGCATAGCTCGGACGTTGGATGTATGTGAGAACGATCGTTTTACTATACTATCCAATGCTATAACATGAGCTTTTTTTCAGACACACAGTGTTGTCTAGCATTGTGTGCTGTACAGTGTTCGTCGCTTGTACAATACATGTTGGTAAGTGATAATAACCACTATTCTTTTATTTTTTATGTCTGCTAGTATCAGCATTTCGAGAGTGTATTTTTTCAGCCTAGCGTAATGTATAGTGTTACTTACATGTGCAATATGCATTGGCTGGTGGGAGTTTATAACTATTTACCTTTGCAGGTTTTTAAAATGACCAATCATTAATATATATATATATATATATATATATATATATATATCAGCGAAATATGCTCTTGCATGACTAGTGGTTTAAATGCACTATGTTTATTAGCAAGCAAAGGGGACACATCGTTTTACTAGTCATTTAATGGAGCATTTTATTAACTTTGGTGATAGATAGTGTGAGAGACGAGTAATACAGTCTCATTAAACACTATTATTTCAGGGCGGAGGTTGTGTTTGTGTGTGTGTACATGTTACTTGTAGTTTGTGTGTATATCTTGCCTTGTGGCTGTGACCTTAGGTGTACATGGTATTGCATCTTTCTTATGATGCATCTCTCACCCTACACATTCATTGACTGCAGACTCTAGAGAATATAGTGTTGCTATCATTCCGACTCAGCTGCTATTCAGACTACGAAGAGTGAACATTGTATAAGGCGAATGGTTCTTCACCTTTGTCGATGAAGAATAATCGAGAAAGTTATGTGTATCGTTACTGTAAGACAACCTTTTTTTCAAAGCGGCCATGCTTGTCGAGCATGGGACTTGTCATCACTAGGATGTTAGGTTAAATAATGCTGGAATATGTATGATAAATCCGAAGTGTAATGGTACAAAATTTGATATTAGTCTTTCGATCAAGTTATTAAAATCATCATAAAAAAAGCAGCCTGACTTTCCCGTCACTCTTCACAGAAGGTTCACAATACATGTCTACATGTATGTTCTTCCATGATTAGTAGGTGTTTAGATACCTCTGAGTCAGGGTACTAGGTTCGAATCTACGTTTCTTCTGTCCCAACTTCAAATAGCTCTTATCTTCAGCAACTGGTTTCTGCACATTTTGTACACATATATGTATGGGGTGTGTGCGTGTGTGTGTAAGTATGTTTGGGTAAGTGCGTGTTTGTGCTTGCATATGTTTGGGTAAGTGTATGTGTGCGTACATGTATATGTTTGGGCAAGTGTGTGTTTGTGTGTGTATATGTTTGGGTAAGTACATGTTTGAGCTCGCATATGTTTGGGTAAGTGAGTGTTTGTGCCCACATATATTTGGGTAATTGAGTGTTTGTGCATATACATGTTTGGCTAAGTGCTTGTTTGTGCATGTATATGTTTGGGAAAGTGTATGTTTGTGCTCATACATATTTGGGAAAGTATGTGTTTGTGCTTGCATATGTTTGGTATGTGCATGTGTGTACATATATGTTTGGGTAAGTATATGTTTGGGTAAGTACATGTTTGTGTGTGTATATGTTTGGGTAAGTGCAAGTATGAACATATATGTTTGGGCAAGTGCATGTTTGAGCACATATATATTAAGGTAAGTATGTGTGCATATATATTTGGGTAAGTGCATGTGTGTGCATATATTTTTGGGTAAGTATATGTTTATGCATGTATATGTTTGGGTAAGTGCACATGTGTGCATATATACTTTTAGATAAGTGTGTGTTTGCGCATGTATATGTTTGGATAAGTGTGTGTTTGTGCACATATATGTTTGGGTAAGTGTGTGTGCAAATACATGTTGGGTAAGTACATGTTTGTGCACATATATTTTTGGGTAAGTGCACATATGCATGTATATGTTTGGGTATTTCGTGTTTGTGTGCATATATATTAGGGTGTGCCGTTGAAGTGTTCGGCGCCACTCCTTATATTAAAATGCCCACGCAGTTGAAGTGAACAGTAGCGCCTTTATGTTATACCACGAGTGCTTCGTTGCAGTGTTCGACATTTCTCTTTGTTAGGGTGGCTGCATTGCTGCAGTGTTTGTTGTTGCTCTTTATGTTAGTGTTCGTGCATTGTTGAAGTGTTTATCGTCATTCTTTATGTTAGGGTGTGTGCGTTGTTTAAGTGCTCGGCATCACCCTTTATGTATATTAAAATTGATGTGCCATTTAAATATCTGGCAGTGTGCTTTATACCCTGCGCGCTTTGCTGTAGCATTTGGGTAAGTGTGTGTGTGCAAATGTATATTTGGTTAAGTGCGTATGTGTTCGCATATATGTTTGGGTGAGTGCGTGCATGTTCGCTAATATATCACCCTTTATGTTAGGGTGCATGCGATGTTAAAGTGTTTGGCACCACCATTTATATTAAAATGCTTGTGCTGTTGATGTGTATTGTAGCGTCCTTTATGTTATGCCTAGCACACTTCGATGCAGTGTTTGGCGTTGTCCTTTATGTTAGGGTGCTTGAGTCTTTGAAGTGTTCGGTGTCATCCTTTATATAAAAAATACCTGCATTGTTGAAGTGTATGGTAGCGCCCTTTATGTTATGTCTTGTATGCTTCGCCGCAGTGTTTGGCATCGCCCTCTATGTTAGGGTGCGTGTGTCGTTGAAATGTTCGACGTCATCCTTTATATTAAAATGTCATTATCTTTGAAGTGTACAGTAGCATCCCTTCATATTATGATGCCCACCCTTCGTCACAGTGTTCGATGTCGCACATTGTTAGGGTGGGTCCATCATTGACATGTTCTGTTTTAACCTTTATATTAAAAATGCCCTCATCATTGAAGTGTACAGTGGTGATCTTTATGTTTTGCTTCGCCCACTTCGTCACAGTGTTCGGCGACATCCTTAATGTTATGGTGCATGAGTCGTTGAAGTGTTCGGTGTCACCTTTTATATTAAAATGTCCTCATTTTTTAAGTGTATGGAAGCGCTCTTTATGTTATGCATAGCGTGCTTCATCGTAATGTTCGACGTTGCTCTCTGTTAGGGTGCAATTAGCGCCACATTGTTTTGCGTCGTCCTTTTTGTTAGCGTGTGTGCACCGTTGAAGTGTTCAGCATCGCCCTTTGTGTTAGGGTGAGTGTGTCATTGAAGTGTTCATCGAGAACCTTTATATTAAAATGCATGCTTTGTTAGAGCGTTCTGTAGCACTCTTTATGCCGCGCGCTTCGTCGCATTGTTCTATGTTGCCCTTTGTTAGGGTGTATGCACCACTGCAGTGTTTGACGTCATCCTTTATGTTAGGGTGCATCGTTGAAGTGTTCGGCAATACCCTTTATGTTAGGTGTGTGCATTGTTGAAGTGCTCGGCATCACTATTTATATATATTAAAATGCAGGCGCCGTTGAAATGTGTGGTGGTGTTCTTTATACCTCCCACGCCTTGCTGTAGTGTTTTGGTAAGTGTGTGTGTGTACATATATGTTTGGGTAAGTGGGTGAGTGTTCATGTANCCACGCCTTGCTGTAGTGTTTTGGTAAGTGTGTGTGTGTACATATATGTTTGGGTAAGTGGGTGAGTGTTCATGTATATGTTTGGGTGTGTGCGAGTGTGTTCGTGTATATTTTAGGGTGTGTACTTGTTAATGTTTGGGTAGATGTATGTGTGTGTGCATATATGTTTTGCGCTTTGTCACAGTGTTTAGTGTCACCTTTTATGTTAGGGAGCATGCATCATTGAAGTGTTCGGTGCCATCCTTTATTTTAAAATGCTTGTGTTGTTGAAGGGTACTGTAGAGCCCTTTATACCGTAGGTGCTTCGTCGCAGTGTTCGACATTGCTCTTTGTTAGGGTGCATGCAATGCCACAGTGTTTGGCATCGTCCTTTGTGTTAGGGCGCTGTTGAAGTTTTTGGCATCGTCCTTTATGTTAGGGTGCGCGTATCATTGAAGTGCATGGCATCAACCTTTATGTTAGGNTTGAAGTTTTTGGCATCGTCCTTTATGTTAGGGTGCGCGTATCATTGAAGTGCATGGCATCAACCTTTATGTTAGGGTGCGTGCATCATTGAAGTGCACGGCATCAACCTTTATGTTAGGCTGCGTGCATCGTTGAAGTGTTTTTCTCCTTTTTTTATATTAAAATGTCTGAATNCGGCATCAACCTTTATGTTAGGCTGCGTGCATCGTTGAAGTGTTTTTCTCCTTTTTTTATATTAAAATGTCTGAATCTATGAAGTGTACAGTAGCGGCCTATATGTTATGGCGCATTGTTTCGTAGAAGTGTTCGACATTGCTCTTTGTTAGGGTTTGTGAGTCGTCACAGTGTTTGGCATTGACCTTTATGTTACAGTGTCGTTGAAGTGGATGGCATCCCCCTTTATCTTAGGGTGCGTGCATTGTTGAAGTGTTCTGCACCATCCTTTATATTAAAATGTGCACGCCTTTGAAGTGTACAGTGGTGTGCTTTATGCCTTGCACGCTTTGCCGCAGTGTTTGGCATCCCTCTTTATGTTAAGGTTCGTGCATCGTTGAAGTGTTCAGCATCGGCCTTTATTTTAGTGTGAAGTTGAAGTGTACAATAGCGTTCTTTTTTGTTGTATGGTGCTCTCTTTGCTGCAGTGTTTGGTATCATTCTTTATGTTAGGTTGCTTGCATCTGGCATCTATGTCTTTGTTATGATTTTGACAACTACATCTTAAACAGTTCGGGAATTATTGTCAGCTATGCCTATAATTTCTCATAATGCTTTAATGTCTATTTATTAATTTTCCTTGTTGGCATCAGTGCCTATGTCATAAATTTGATGCCTACATCTTAAATGGTTCGGGAATTATGGGCAACTATGCTTATGAGTTCGCATAGGGCTTAAATTGCTATTTGTTAATTTTCCTTGTCTGTGTCGATGCTTATGATATGATTTTGACAAGTACATCTTAAATGTTTCGGGAATAAGACCAACTATGCTTATAAGTTCACATAGCGCTTAAATTACTATTTACTAATTTTTGATGGTTGGTGTCGAGGCCCATGTTACGAATTTAGCACCTAAAACTTAAACATTTCGGGAATTATGACCAACTCTTCTTATAAGTAAGCATACGGCTTAAATTACTATTTAATAATTTTCCTTGTTGGGGTCGATGCCTATGTTATGAATTTGACAGCTACATCTTAAATGGTTCGGGAATTATTACCAACTATACTTATAAGTTAGCATAGGGCTTAAATGACTATTTGTAAATTTTCCTTGTTGGTGTCGAGGCCCATGATACGAATTTCGCGCCTACATCTGAAATGGTTCGAGAATTATGGTCAGCTATGCTTATAAATTAGCATATGGCTTAAATTACTATTTGTTAATTTTCCTTGTCTGCTCCGATGTCTATGTTATGAATTTGATGACTACATATTAAATGGTTCGGGAATTACAGTCAACAATGCTTATAAGTTATCATAGGGCTTAAATGACTATTTGTGGTTATTATTCTAGTTGGTGTCTAGGCNTCTGCTCCGATGTCTATGTTACGAATTTGGCTCCTACATCATAAACGGTTCGGGAATTACACCCAACTATGCTTATAAGTTAGCATAGGGGTTAAATGACTATTTGTTCATTTTTCTTGTCTGTGTCGATGCCTATTTTATTAATTTATTGTGTATATTTTAAACGGTTCTGGAATTATGGCCAACTATGATTATAAGTTCGCATAGGGCTTAAATGACTATTTGATAATTTTCCTTGTTGGCGTCGATGCCTATGTTACGAATTTGGCACCTATATCTTAAACGGTTCGGGAATTACGGCCAACTATGATTATAAGTTAGCATTNGCCTATGTTACGAATTTGGCACCTATATCTTAAACGGTTCGGGAATTACGGCCAACTATGATTATAAGTTAGCATTGGGCTTAAATGACAATTTGATAATTTTTCTTGTCTGCATCGAGGCCTATATTATGGATTTAACTAGTATGTCTTAAACGGTTCTGGAATTATGGGTAATTATGCTTATAAGTTCACATGGGTCTTAAATGAATATTTGTTACTTTTCCTTGTCTGTGTCGATGCCTATTTTATTAATTTATTGTGTATATTTTAAACGGTTCTGGAATTATGGCCAACTATGATTATAAGTTCGCATAGGGCTTAAATGACTATTTGATAATTTTCCTTGTTGGCGTCGATGCCTATGTTACGAATTTGGCACCTATATCTTAAACGGTTCGGGAATTACGGCCAACTATGATTATAAGTTAGCATTGGGCTTAAATGACAATTTGATAATTTTTCTTGTCTGCATCGAGGCCTATATTATGGATTTAACTAGTATGTCTTAAACGGTTCTGGAATTATGGGTAATTATGCTTATAAGTTCACATGGGTCTTAAATGAATATTTGTTACTTTTCCTTGTCTGTGTCGATGCCTATTTTATGATTTTGACGAACACATCTTAAACGGTTGCCAATGATGCTTATAATTTCGTATAGGGCTTAGATGTCTATGTGGTTTACATCGTATTTGGGAAGACTCTGCGATATCCCCCCCCCCCATAGCTTGGAATGCAAGGCGATGAATTTTAACAAGTCCTCTATCCGCTGCGCCGCTACATCACCCTGTGAATGCAAGAGCATGAAATATGGTAGGGGTCAACTATGAGAAGACTTCTCAGCTCCTCAGCTCCTCATTGCCCAAAAATGAGTCAGCTAGCTTTATTGTGGGATCATTGAAACAAATAATATTTTGAGAGAAATTTCGAGGGAAAAATGGGAAATTTTTAGGGAAAAAGGGTCATTTCGAGGGAAATTAGGGAAATTTCGAGGGGAAAAAGGGTCATTTCGGGGGGAAAATGGGAAAAAAATGGCGGCTCCCTGATTTCTACCAGGCAGCAGTTGCAATAGAACCGGCCATTTCTATCTACTTGTATGCTTATCCGTATCGTCCTTATGGCTTGTTTGTACCCCACATTTTTCAGAAATCTGAGAATCGGCCCTGAAAGGTTTGTGCACGCAACATACAATGTGTCGGAGCTGATTTCGACGGAGAGTTAAGTGCTTAAGACAAAACCAGCAGGAAAACAAAACAGCAGAAGACGTCATCATCCCTACCCCAGCAGGAGTTAAACGACGGATGCAACACGAAGGTTGGTCATGGTTCACTCAATCTTGCAATACAAATAACATTCTGTCTCATACAGTGTCATTCCAAGCCTGGGAAATATTTATTTTAAATTCTCGAGTTGACGTAATTTATAAAATAACTATATTCATTAAGCTCTCAATATACTTCAGCATATGACCCCGTCATCAATCTTGTATGTTTTTATATATTTTTTATCTAATATAATATACCATACATTGTTTACACATACAGAATCTGCAATGTTTCAAATATAGCGCAGACAATTAACAATGAAATGAACTGAACCGATAAATGATCTGACGAAGGAGAAGAGAACACCAGCAAGCTAAACTTAGAAAACACCGGGAATCGGTGTTGGTTGCGGACCGATATTTCTGTAAAAATAGTAAGGGGCTCGCCTACCTACGATTATTTCTGCTGATGACCTCTAGCCATGCAGGCTGAAACTTTTATATTTAAGTTTAAAATACATCGCTGTTATGTGAGATGAGATGGAAATCAAACGGTTATAAGTTTTTTTGTAAAGAAAGCTGAAGTGAAGCGTGTCTGTATTTTTTTTTTACGTGAACACAGTATTTAAGACCGTCTTTACATTATAACTGAAAAATTCGTATGAAGTATTGGCACATGTAAATAAAGGGGCGTGTATGGTAGATGCAAGTTGCATACAGAAAATAAAACTACTCTGAATTATCTCTAACGTATTGTTTCCTGCAAACGTAAATATTATGACTTCTTATATAAGAAACATATTTTCCACATGGCATGACGGGAAGTAATTAATTTTTTTTTTACGCCAAGCAAGTATTTCGACAAATGAGCAGAAGTGTGGCGAGCGTTTCTTCCTTAACGAATAATTAAAAAAAATCGATACTTTTTTCCTAGCTCCGTTACTAAATAGAAACGCATAAATGATTATTACTGAACAGAGAGCACGATGCATGTGAGCTGTGGTTGACGGACTGGCTGCGAGCGCCCGCCTCGCTGAGTGTGTCTAGTCAGCACTGTCCGTTCTCCTGACCTACATTACGTTAAGCAGGGACACCGCAGCTACACGTCCCTTCACTCTTACGAATGCGGATGGAAGAAATGCAGTTATACATATATCTCGAAGAAAAAAAAAACTCTATTAACAATTTATTACCCCAATATAACATTTTTTTTGGTCAATAACTTTATTTAATATACTAGATTGAAAGCGTTGATTTTAACAATTATATAAAATAAACGTAACGCGCCTTTAAAATCGTTCACAAAAAAAAACATTTCTATTCTTAAATTATTTTGCAACAGTATGTCAGGTACTTACTTACCTCCAAACTGAAGGAAGGTTGGTGGAAGCAAAAAATCGCTGAAAACTGGAGAAGATCTGGAAACGCGCGAAGCTGATTCACAAAACAGAATGGGACGAAAAAGGCTCGTTTCCAGCTTATATTGTTTACCAGTACGATATTGATGTATTCTTCCGTGGATGAGGTGGGTGTGTCAATTTTTCTCTCTGCGTATTATCACCCGCGAAAAAAAAAATCAGCAATCATGATTTTTTAAAATAAAATTACAATTTTTATTGTACAAATAATAAAAACTCAACAAATCAATTAAGCAATGGTTGCCTTCATTATATATGTAGGATTGTTGAACGTGATTTTATTCTATATAAAATAATTAAATTACATGAACATTCAACATAGTAAAGAAACAAAGAAGCCGCTAGATAAAAATGTGATAACAACATTGACAAATGAAGGGAAGGTTGGAGTGAGTTTGCAGAACGTCTAGGGATCAGTGTACCTAATATTTACACCTCCCCCCTTGAAGACGGTTGGCACAGGGAACAAGGAAGCAGTGTTACGGATTGGAAGAAATTGGAAATCTTCTTTTTCTTTCCACAGGCAACTTCATAGAATGTTGGCAAGATCTGCTTGATTATTGGATAAGGTCCGATACGAACTGGATCTGACTTATTTCGATTCAGCTTATTCCCATTTTCGATATAGATTAAATCGCCAACATTGAAGGTGTGCTGTCGTCGATTCTTATCTTCACGTTTCTTATTTATTTGAAAACTCTTCATTGAATTCTAAAGAGCTATTTTGCGGTCTTCATCAAGAGATGTTTTGTAGTCTTCTTGAAGGAGCGATATCGTAAACTTCTTTCCCAGTAGTAAGTATGATGGTCCAAAGTGTGTGGAGCTATGAATGGTATCATTTTACTCGTTGGCACACTCCTGTGCCAGGGTTGCCAGGCTTTATGGTTATCGTTGTTAATTTTATTTACACCGGAGACGATTTACTAATGTTTGGTTTAATTGCTCATTAAGCCCATTTGATTCGGGATGATCAATGCTTGTAAAGACTATTTGTATTACTTTTTTTTCTATATAGTTCTTGAAGTCAGTAGAATTGATGCCCGTATATTGATCTGCTATTAGGATTTAGATAGTATATTGTTGGGCGATTGGATTAATCAAATTTATTAAATTTTGGGCATTCTGACCCTTTGTAGTGGAGATCCACGCATATCTGGTGAAATGATCCACCAGTTTATGCATGTATCGTTTGGTGGATCGGTTTCCAGCAAAGCCTCCGACACTATCGAGTGACATTATTTGAAAAGGCTCTGTAGCAGGGCCTAGTTTTTTGAGCGTAGACGGATAGCACGACTACGACGAACTTTGTTTTCAATACAAATCTTACAGTTTTTATAAAAGGTATGTATAGCTTTATCCAGACCCCTGAAGTAATAATGTGGTCTGATGGTTGCAATCATATGTGCTGGTCCGATGCAACCATAATGTTGATGAACAAGTTCAATTATTTCACTTCCTAACGTGGGAGAAACAAAAATTCTTAATTTTCCTCTTAATTTCTTGAGTATGATCCCTTGTTTATACTCTATCTGCTTAGCTGCTTTCAACTCAGAAAGATGATCTGTTTGGTCTTTTATTATAGTGAGTATATCTATTAAATTTACAACTTGGATCGCATCTTTATTCTCGAAGTATTCAAGGACTGGATTTCTTGAAAGGAGATCAGCCATAATGTTTCCCCCCCCCCCTTTTAATGTATAATATTAAAGTGAAATTGAGATAAATAAAGAATTAGGTCTCCAAGGATTTCATCAGTTCTGGCCTTTGTCTTTAAATTCTCTAACGGTTTGTGATCACTGCAGATCGTAAAGTGACGTACAATTAAGTAGTATTGCCAAAGATTTATTGCATCCTTGATAGACTTGCATTCGAGATGAATAATGTCTAAACGATTTTCTCTATTTGAGAACTTGCGATAGAAATACGCAACAGGATGTAGTATTCCGTCTTCTTGGGGCTGTTTGAGTGTTGCGCCGATAACCTTTGTAGCTGGCATCTGTCTCTATGAAGACGGAATTTCAATATCGTAGATAGCCAGGATCGGTTTAGAGAATAAATAATCCTTAATAATCTTGAATGTCTGTTCACAGTAATCAGACCATTCAAATTTGACATCTTTCCTCAGCAGTCGATGTAGTGGTTCTAGTTTCTACGTAATTTTTTCTACATATCTCAAGTAGAAGTTTATAGTACCCAGAATACTCCACACACCACTCTTATCAAAACGTCTTTGAAGATTTTGGATAGAGACTAAATTTCCTTGAGCTGGAGAAACTGTGTTCTTCGAAATAGTGTGTCCAAGGTACTTGACTGATTTGGCTGCGTACAAACATTTAACTTGTTTTAATTTGAAGCCTTCAGAGTAGATAACGTGTAAAAATGTTATAATATTATGTAGATGGTCCTCCCAGGTTCGGGAGAAAATCAAGATATCATCGATGTAATTGATGGCGAAATCATCCAAATTATTTATTCGGATTATATTTGACAATATACTCTGGAATGTGGGTGGAGCGTTCTTTAAACAAAATGGAAGAACTTTAAACATGAACTTTCCATACTTAGTGATAAAATAAGTTTTTTTTCGATCTTGTACTTTAAGTGTGATGCATCAAAAGGCAGAATTAATATCTAATACTGTAAAATATTCACAATTTACAACTTTGTCGATCACATCTTGAATTGTAGGGAAAGGAAAACATTCTGGAACTACCAATTTGTTTAATTTTCGGAATTCGATGCGTAGGCATGATTTTCTTCCTTCGTATTTCTTGTATGCTAACGTAACAGGAGACGCAAATGGAGAATCAGATTCTTCGATGATCTCGTCTTGTAGTAATTTCTTAATCTTAGTTCTGATTTCTGTATCGTCAGTATGGGCGAGAGGTGACGTGTTCGTCCCTAAGAAGTTTTATCTCAGCGTCTTGTGATCGCACTTTGCCTATATCAAATTTATCTTTTGCAAACAAATGCCTATATTTTCCAATTATTTGTAAAATGGTTTGTTTCTTCTCATCATTCTCAATATGTTGTAAGTCAGATTCAAATTCGTCTGTATTCAAATTTTCGTTAAAATTTACTTCAATATCTCTATCCAAATCTTAATTATCTTCTGGAGTCTGCATCTGATCAGTATTTGTTCGGTCTTCCTGTAGATCTATTACGTTCTCGCTATTTATGCGTTGCAAATTTCTTAGATTCTCATTTTGAATTAAATTAAATTTCTGAATAGCATCGATACATAGCAAGAGATCAAAGGAGAAATTATCATTCTTTACAACATAGATAGTTACGTAGTCTGTAATATTTCCGATACGGAGCATAATTATAGCCCGGGCTGAAGTGAAATCAAGTCCACTGATTGTTTTTAGTACACCTATTTGTTCTATTAATTTCTACTTAAGCAAATCAGCAATTAGTTGATTAATTAGTGTTACATTTGAGCCGATATCATAAACAGCTTTGGTTTTTAAATTGTCATTAATAACAATGTTTAGTTTTATCAGCGGATATAATTTTGCTTTGTTATTCAGTTGAAATTCCTTCTATCAAAATCGGCTTTCAATATTTCCATATCACTTAGCTTTGTAGAATGTTCTGCCATATTTGATCGCAGTGTTTTAGAGACTGAATTCTTGTTGCGACATTCAGCTACTGGATGGAAACGACTTGGAAAACCAAGGTCAGCACAAATTGAACACTCCTTCCGTAGAGCTTCATTTTTCTGTTCGGGTTCATTTTTCATATAAAGAGATTTTTTTTTTTTATAGATTTTAGGCTTTACGGTTTTTCGCTTTTCCTTCTGGCAAAAGCGTCTTCCGACTTTCGAAGCCCAGTATACAGACCATCAGGAGTAGTTATCTTTTCCTTATCAAGTTCCTCTTGAGCTTCACTTGGTAAACCAAACACTATCTGGTTGATAAAAGATAATTCAGTACCTTTAGGTTCCACTTCCAGGCATAGTTTCTCTTTGGTAAGTGCGTAATCGATTAAGGATCCTCCCAAATATTTGTAGTGAAAATCTTTCCTAACAATCGACCAGCCTTTATCAACAAAAACATTACGTAAATAACTCTTCCAAACCTCCCAGGAAGCAGTTAGACCTATCTTTATCAGATTAAATTCATACCAGTCTTTTGCCGAGTCCGTGACAAAGAAACATAAAGCCTGGATTCTTAGTCTATCTGAACTTACCTGAAATTGATTGCATTCGTCTTCAAATCTACGTAACCTGTCTGTAGGATCGTATTGTCTTTTTCAAATTTATCTAAAATGAATTTCTTTTCAATGTGATGTAATTTGATTTCGTCTTGAGTTGAATTAAATTTCAACTGAAGCTCCTTCGCTTAATTCGATCTTCTAATTCTAGTTGTAGATGATCATAAGTTTGAGATCCCGGCACGGGAACATATTCTTCTAATGGAAATTTTTGGAAACAGATATTGTGCTCTTCATTGAAATATACTGACTTAATACCATCGTCAATCTTTATAGCTATTGTTTTATAACCATTTACATTTTTTATTACAGCTGTTGCATTTTGTATAGGTTTCTTACTTGATAATGTAGAGTGAAGCTGCAGGTGTCTGTATTCTTCTGGTAATAAATACCATACCTCCTTATTAGTAGATATACACGAGATCACAAAGTCATTCTCAGCTTGCTTCACAACTCAAACATAAAGTTGGGTCATCTCCTTACTAGTTGAAATCCTGTAATTTTTATTTGTAGGATTGTTGAACGTGATTTTATTGTATATAAAATAATTAAATTACATGTACATTCAACATAGTAAAGAAACAAAGAAGTCACAAGATAAACGTGTGATAACATTCACAAATGAAGGGAAGGTTGCAGCAAGGTTGCAGAACATGTATGGAGCAGTGTAGCTAATCTTTACATATAATATTTGCAATTTTTCCAATAAATGGTTTTTGTAGAAATATATATTTTCATCGATAATTCGCAATACACCCAACCTCTGATAGAAGGCATCTCCTGAGGCGTGTCAATGCAGGCGATGCAAGGTGGGGATGGTTGGGCCTCTCGCACGTTTTCAGATTTCTCAGCACGATTCGCGAGACTGACCATGTATTGTAAATTATGGGAACTGACCGCTGTTAATTATCTAAGATTGTGCGAGTGAGGTTAAATCATAATCTTCTGTCTCTCACATGACCTTGGAAATGCGAGTGTACACTATGTTCCGCTTATTGTAGAAATGTACAAAGGGAGACAGGTAAATTTATTTTATGTCTCTCACTACTTGATCCTAGAAATTTTATGCACTTCAGATATCAGACTATATTTTACCGGAAATTCTTACCCCTTCCCTCTTTAATTACTCGTCAATTCCCACACTCCGACTTTTGGCGACTAATAGGAGATCGGTGTGTGGGTGAGTACGAAGTGCAATTCCCTTTGTGGCCAATGTGAGATCGGCGCGTGGGGGGAGTGCAGAGTACAATTTCTTTCGTGGCCAATGGGAATGGGATTTGTTCATCGTACAATGTTCCGTTTACCTTGCAGCCCATGGGAATTAGATTTTAATTGCAGCCAATGGGAATGGGATTTAGTGAGGTCAGGTCAGCTTGTCTAAAAATGGCCCGATTTCTCCTTAAAATACAGCTGATAGAACGACATATTTCCTGACCGCTAGGACACAGTCCAAAGACAACACCTTCTAGAATTTTTGACTTGGTGCAGAATGCCTAAACAGTGTAGATCCAATATAAATGGAATATCAAATATGAATTAAACAAAAAAAATATTTTCAATAAAAAATTATAATAAAAGCGAAGAAAGTACGTGAAACTGATATATTTTCCACATATTAGGATGTAAAAGTTTTTTTTTTTGCAAAAATTAATTTCTGCCAGGCATTGTTCCATTAGATTTAAAACTCGCGATTTTTGGCTTGATTTGTGTAGCGTCCAGCCAAAGTTGAGAATTTTTTCTCAGGTGTTAAACTTACATTTTACCAGAAATTTTTTAAGTTGATGTTAACCTATTGTGCTAAATACGTTCGTTATCAAAGCCACATACAAAACAAAAAATTGTTAATTTTTTTTATTAAAGTAAAGAACGCCTTTTTTTTCCTTCAGGTTTTAGTGAGACATGCATGCATTGGAGTTTTGATGACAAAAGGAAACCTGGTCCAAGGCTGCAAGTTTCCAATATGGTTTTCCGTCACAACGAACAATGAATAAATTTATTTAGATAATCATACTTCCCTCCTCCTTGTTATATAATATTGTATACTTTTTAAGCAAAAATAAAAAAAAATCCTGAATATCTACATAATTTTTTTCAGCAAACATATATTTTTACTATTTTACCATGTTTTTTTATGGCGACCGAATTAGCACATACATATTTTTTTATAGGGAGTGTATTAGCGTTAATCAGATTATGAATGGAAGGTGCAGAGACTTTTAAAAATCATATTTTCCCTGTGTGCTGCCTTTAATTTGGTTTTAAAGGTGTTTGGAATATATCTGATGAGTGTTTAATATTGATGGAATGCTCTCTGTTTGACCCCATCAGTATGTCTGTTTGTCCCCATCAGTATGTTCTGTCTTTTTTTTTCTTCATAAATCAGTATGGTAACGGGTCTATTTTATTCCTTAATCAGTATGGTGATGGGTATATATTTTTCATCAGTATGGTAACATATATATTTTTCTCAAGTGTCGACCCTGGACCCTCTTGTCAATGTGCCTTATGTGTATTCTCGAATGGGCTAAAGACAAAAGTGTGATTTTTGCCCAGGGTATTACAGTTTGTATGTTAAAAATTAATACGCCGTCGTTAATTCTTTTTGCAACGTATTAAAATTTTACATGATAAATGATCAAGTAATCGATCTTTGTTGGAATAATAAATTTAATGTAGCTAACATGAAGCCACCGCCGTAGGCGAGCTTCTAGCCTACTTTCCAGGCTCCAGATAGCCCGCGCCCGCCCGCTTCATGTTCAGCAGGAAGAGCAAAGTACATCTTATGCATTGCTGCTAAGTGGCGAATACAACATGTGTTGCCTACCTTAACCCCCGCCGTCTCTGCTGCTGCTTTACGGCACATATAATGATAATTTTCGATGCTGCCTTCATTTGCAAAATATTTTACTCCTTATACTTAATTATTTTCAAAATAATTACATACATACACATAACATTTTCATACATTATTTTATTGATGACTAGAGTCTCATTAAAGAATTTAGTTTTTTTTTGTTTCGTTAAATAACAACAAAAACTGACATATACTAAACTATTTTTCTTAACCAACATTGTTTGTTTAACTATGTAAGCAGGACATAAATCGAGATAAAAAAAAATGTGTATTTTTAAACACATTTTTTGATGCACACACATCACAATATTCTTTTTCTGCGTAGCTCAAGGAATACTTTTTAACAGGTTTTCTTCTCTGAGTGTTGGAGGAAATTGCACATGTAATATATTTTTAAAATGTACCATGGGGTCCTCGTAGTTTTTTCTTCAATTATCACGGTTTATCATAACTCCACAGAATTGGTGTTTCGGAGTTGCACGGAGCACAGACATATATATTGTGGCGTACGTCTCGACGAGCTGTGTAAATGCCGGGCAGTGGAAATGCTTGTGAAAGTCAACAAAGTTCGTTCCGATGGGGCATGCATTGCAAATCGCAGACTCTTGGCGCCTTCCAAAAACATACACATGGTAACAGGGAATTATGGCAAAGTCCAGCATTGTCGGAATTTCCTCTTACGAAATATTTCTCTCGTTCCACCATAGTCCGTGCGTTTTGTGCGTCTGTAGGCGATACGTCTGTTGCGTGGTGCGATCGAGATGCTTCCATGGACACGGCGGTAAAAAAGTGAAAACTTTTAAAATCTCGTCTTCGACACTGTACACGATGGAAATCTGCTTGAAGGTAGACGAGTCCAACGAGCGAAAACCTTTGATGTTGCAAAACATTTCATACGATTTGGTTATATAAAAAAAAATTTTAGTTCCAATGCACACACCGAGTTTCACAAATTTTTTACAAAGTCATTTAAAACTTCACCGAGGTCCTTACAGATCGGGTACCTGTGTTCTGGGTTGGTTTCCTCACCGGGTATTGCTTTCCAGTAAATTTATTGAGGGGGAGCATATTCCAAAGGTACAGCTTGCGAGTGGATAGCTTGCACAGGGACGTGGTCTTATATGGGGTACGTCGTCTTCATTGGGGAGTGCGTATTCAATGCGAAGATTGTCTACAACGGGTAAGTCGCCTTCCACGGACGCAGACGTTGCGAGTGCTGCTCTGCGGGCCTTGCACCCACCGATGCGATGCGGCGTGTTGGGAACCGAGGTAGTGCAGCCCTCAAAACGCCCCTTGCACGGAAGGCAGTCCCATATGTCATCATCCTCCTGAAAATAATCTGGCAAATTCTTGAATAAGGTCGAAATTTCATAAGGTGCGTAGACGAAGATAAATTCTTTCTGCAGATATGGTAGCTCGTCATGTTTGTCCAAGGCACTAAGCGAGCGCACCCTTAGAAATGATAAAATGGCCAAAAGGATTTATGTCCGCTCGGACAACATGCGGAGATTTCTAACAGTTAGATAAACGACTGATTTTCCGAGGGGGTTCGGGGTGCGTCTTATAAAGAGATTTTAAGTGAAGAAAATAGTCCACCCTCGCGATTAAAGAAGGCCGCCTATTAGTCGGAACGGAGGTTTCCTAAAACACTCGATTAATTTTCAAATGAGAAATATTGGCCGAGTATTTAAATTTGGTGGAAGGGGGTGAGAAATAAGCCAATGAGTATCATGGGTGGAGCAATTGTAAAAATTTAATATATTGGACTGGGGAAGCGGAAAGGATCAGTCGCCTGCTGGGTGAGATGATGTGGATACCACCAGCAATGTAAAACAAAGGACAAACGAAAAAAAATAACATGATGGCATTCGAACGAAGGTGAGACACAAACTCAAAGTAATGTATAAGCAAATGACAAACGAAAAATCCAAGAAGGCGGACGGTGGCTTTGAAGTCTACCAAAATGGCAGACTGCACCGACCAAGACGGCGTACTGCTGCAATTACCAATATAAGGAATGCAAAGGCCAAATAGGTTGACGGCTGCACCTACCACGATGGTGGACGGTGGTTGTGACTCCTACCAAGATGGCGGACATCACCTGCCAAGATTGCAGGCTGCACTGACAAAAATGTGGGACGACGACTCTGACGCCTACCATATTGGTGCACTGCCTTTATCAAGATGATGGAATTAGTATGGGTGAAGAGGGATGTGGGGAGCCTCTGGAAATTAAATTTATTTAAAAATTATGTTTTTAAATTAATTTATAAGTATTAAAAAAAAATTTACAAATTTTTTAGTATATTTTATTAATTCTATGGAATTAATTTTTTGGATTTTCTGGGTTTTCAAGATCAAAGGTCACAGTAGCCAAGGTCTGGGTCAAGGTCACCTGGATACAAGATGGCCACACCGACCGGAATTGCAGAGCACGAACATCTCCGAACCTCCGGTCCCAGGTCCTGATGTGCCAAAGTCAACAGAATCTTTCTACTGTATATATATAT
>NQII01001963.1:0-104379 GCA_002778355.1 Clitarchus hookeri | reverse complement strand
TATATATATATATATATATATATATATATATATATATATATATATATAGTTTACACCGTACATGTTAGTTTAGTTAAACATGGACCTTCCTAATAGGAAGAGCACTTATTTTCACCCTGTGTCAAGAGGAATTTATATTGCCTAATATACATATTAAAATACATAAAATACAACTTATTAAATAGATGGATCTTGAAATTTGGGTTTCAAACATTATCAATACATAGGCAATCACATTGTTGGAAATTGAGTCTTTAGTGTCCTGCATACATCTAAGTAAAAAAAAGGATAGTCGTTATATATTTCTATCATAATATATTAAATCTTCTAACAGTTTATGACTTCCGATTATTCTCTTCATCTCTAGTGGAAGTTTTACACCGGATAACACCCTTATTCTCAGAGCCATTAAAATTATTGTCCAGCCGCGTGCATAGGGTTACCAGGTCGCCAAACCTAATAGCCGGACAGACCAGCCAGTTTGGCCGGACATTTGGGTAAAAAGGCCGGACACCCTACATTATTGAGGATTTTGTGTCTGAGTATTAATAGGTACGACAAAAAAATTGTATGTCAAATCAAGCTTTTTTGATTACTACCATAAATCTTGTTAAATTCTAATGAAATATAAATAAAATCGAATGCCAAATCAGTCTAAGTACTTTATTATTAATCAGTCAAATAAAGTCATCAGTCAAAATTAGATTCTAGATAAACATTTATCAACATTTTTAACTTCTTCTTAAATTCTAATGAAAGGCAATTGCACAAATAAGTCTTATTTACCTGCTATTACTTCCCAAAGCAAAACAAAATAAAAAAACAATCTAAACAAAACAAAACTTTTTCTCTTTAAGTTAAACAATAAAAATAATTATTCATATTTTTGGTTGTCAGAAACCTGCTTTAAAAGCTCAGTTTCTTTTAAAATGCAATTGTAAAAATCCTTACACGTCAAATGTTTTAAATTAAATTCTACAACCAACATTTTAGCTACAGTGTCAACATGTAATCTGTTGCGTTCTTTTGACCATTGCTGACCTATCAAGGAAAAAACTCTTTCAACGTTTGCGTTATGTCCTGGGATCGCAAAGTAATACTGACAAATAGTTAGGAATTCTGAAAAGCAATCTTGACTACTCATCGATTTAAAATAGACTACCCATTTCTTGTGTGCTAACAGCTTCTTGAAATCAACGTTCTCTTTGTTATTATTCAGAAAACTTTTAAGGTTTTGCAGTTGGTCAAAACATTTGCTATCGTCAACTTTAACGTTGTTTTGTGATAGGATACTTATCGTATCGGAAACTTGATTCCATTCAGGAACATCTTTTAAAGTCATCCATGTGAAATGTTTTGTGTCTTTGTATAAGTTTTCAGTCCAAGATCGTAAATATTGTACTGCAATAATGTACATGTTTTTAATATCCTCTTTGAAAGCAGTCACCTGTTCAGAATTTTCGTTATTGTCTTTGAATTTACGCAAAATAGAAGTCACTTTCAGTGGATAAAAGTCTTGTTCAATCCTTGCATTTATGCTATTCATTATCTCAGAACAGTTTTCCAAAACCTCATTTACAGAAACATGAGCCTTCTCTGTATCTTTGATGCGATTTTGATAAATGGCCATGAAAGAATGAACAGCCCAACAATAGCCTTCGTTAAGGTCATTTTCAAAAAATTCTTTCAAAGTTCTGGATGCATTATTCTTTTCCTTTTTCAGGAAATATGACTTAAGGGGCTCAAACATTTGTAAAATCCTTTCTATCGCTGGGAAGAGACTCAGCCAGCGCGTCTTTGAATGATAAAGTATTTGTTTGAAATGAATGTCTAATTCTGAGCTAATACTTTTGAGTTCCTCTGTACGTACGGTAAATGTAGCAAAATGATTGTGAATCTGCATGACAATACTTTCAAGACACAATGGCAAGGAATCAAGAGCACTATGGACAGAATTATTGAAAATATGTGCAACACAGCCGACTCCAATAATATTCTGATTATTCGTTAGAGATTTTAATGTAAAGAAAACATTACTTTGCCCTCCTCTGTCTTTGCCGCCAAAATTTGTAGCAGCATTATCAGCCGAAAATGCTACTAGTTTGTCTGAGAGGTTTTTGTCACGCAGTGAATCGTAGACGTAATTAGATATCGTATCGGATGTCTCATTTTTTTGTGATTGAATATCTATTAAGGAGACCTGAATTCCGTCTTTCTGATAGTCAAAATACTGAATTAACAGCGGGAATAACTTGATAGCACCGTGATTGCTTGCGTCAGTGGAAGCGCTTATGTACTTTATATCAGACAAGTCCTCCAATATATTTTTTAAAACATATGGCGCAAGAACATTTTTCAAAATTGCTTCTGCCTTTGTTCTCGCACAGGTTATTCCTTTTGCAATGTTTGAATCAGCATAAAGGCACTTCTGAAGTGGTACTGTACAGTCTAATGAATTAAATGACTGATTGTGTTTTACCGTGTGAAAAACTAAAGTAGCCTCAGCCGCTTGCACTTCTGTTTTTGGTCCCGATCTTGCTATTACAAAATTGTCTATTTTCGACGAACACGCAGCGGTCCTAATATTTTTCCGATGCTTTTCGGTATTTAAGTGCTTTTCGAGATCATATTTTCCCTTACTGGCTATTGATATTAACTGGTCGCAAAGCTCACACTTCACCTCCGACGGTTCTGCTGTCGGCTTAAACATTTTATATGTTTTTTTTAATTCTTCTGAAAAAATACATTTCCTCTTTGGCATTTTGAGATCTGAAAATAAATAAAATGACTGTTTTTTTGTTTGTCATCGCATCACTTGCAGTTGCACCCATAATAATGTCTGAATTAAAGTAGCATCAATAAAGTACAGTACAAACAATACTTACCAAAATTATTGTCGCTGAATACAAAAACTGACGACGCAACGTGCGCTAACAATCAAGGAATGAACAGACAGACAACTGACAGAGCGGGAGTGTATCTGGCGGCGGCGCGGCGTGGCGCAGGGGGGCGGGCGGGACTGCGGGAGCGACCGACAGTCGACTCGCCTGCGCTCGGCCACGCTCGGCGCTCGCTCGTTTGCGAAATGTAAAAAACCTAACAAAAGCCGGACAAGCCGGACACCGTTTATTTTGGCCGGACACGCAATCAAAAAGCCTAACTATGTCCGGCTTTATCCGGACGCCTGGCAACCCTACGCGTGCATATCTATCAGTCGATCGGTGCTATGATACTTATCATGATGTTACGCTATAATAACGCAGTAACGCGGTCCACAAGCGATATTATCGGTCCGCTTTTCTGAATTATAAATGATGTTTTGCTTGACCTATAAAATACTGCTGGTGAAATGAATATTTCCACATAGTTTCAGTTTGCTGTTAATCTACTTGGGTACATAACTGCTTGGTATGTCATTTAAATGCATGCATTTTACATAATTTCACATGGCTTATGACATTTTCTTGCTATATTTCTCTATCAGCATCTTCTGTAGTAAACTCTCATTTACGGAATGTTCACCACTGCTAAGCATTATTAATTTTATTGATTGTATACATTTTTATCACTGCTTGGGGGAGGGGAGGGATTAATTAGAAATTCAATTCATGCAAGCTAATCCATCACTTTAGAAACCAAGCTACAAACACCGGGTCAAATCGAAAGGAACAATTACGAACGGGGATAATCGTATATACAGTAACATGATATTTGCGAAAATATACAAACGCAGGCAACAATTCAGTACCTTATGTGCTAACCTACAAACTTTCTTAAGTGATAGTCGCGTGTATTGCCGACAAAAACTTTTTATATGTGACAGACTTAATCAGCGCTAAGTTACCCCAATACTTAATGTCTATTATTCGCTGTCATACATCTAAGACGCGTGGCAGATAAATTCTCTCTGCCACGACGGTGGATCTGAACTATATATAGTGCTTTGGAGTACAGTTAGT
This sequence comes from Clitarchus hookeri, assembly GCA_002778355.1. Taxonomy (NCBI): domain Eukaryota; kingdom Metazoa; phylum Arthropoda; class Insecta; order Phasmatodea; family Phasmatidae; genus Clitarchus; species Clitarchus hookeri. The sequence goes on along the minus strand of NQII01001963.1, from coordinate 100,420 downwards.
AGTGAAAAATTTTCCGAAAAAAACTAAAGCCCCTAATAAAATGGGTGGAGCGAGGAAAACTGCGCCCAAGTTTATTCAAAACCCTCTTTCCATTTCAGTGAAAGTGTATCCATAATTTACACATTTAATTAGATCTCAGCTTACTTCCTCTCGCTAATCTGACTTCTTAGTCATCCATGGTGGAAGACAGGATAGCAAAAAAAATCTGTCTGTCAAATATGTTTGGCAGCAATTTACTCCTGCTGATAATAGTTTTAACATAATATAGACCTCGTTCTTTCGGGAAAATGTGTAGCTGGTCTTAACCAAGGACGGATGAATGGTATGCCCAGTTCTTGTTCACTAAAAATGCTTTTTAATATAAGCTGGAAGCATCATATAATTTTTCGCGGGTTCGGTACTCATATTAAAACGTCTGAAACTTAAAAATTAGCACAAAGTTTTTTTTTAAATTTCTAAGTTGCGAAGACACTTTACAAAAATAACTGCTAAAATACTCTAATTGCGTGGCAAACAAGTATCAAATATTGCTACAACATTGTTTATTATATAAAAAAGTTAATGGTATACATACTGAGCCTAATTTACTCTAGATGGGCGCAAATAATTTTTAATGAAGTACTTAAAAGCTTAGATGGAAGACAGGCCTTGACGTCTCGTTGACAGCAATAGCATTGCAGACGAAACCAGAAACATATGCAACTGCAGTGAGACAATTACAAATACACAAGTGCCTTACTCGGGTTTCGAACTTGGAAAACCACGTACCATAAGCTAACGTGCCATAAACTGTATTACGGAGGTCGGATTCGTAGCTTTAACTTTGGATATAATCAGTCTAATGTTTCGAATGAACTGATTTACATTCCTGAAATCTTTACAGGATCATAATTTAGAAAATAACTGTCTTAGCTGATTAAAGCACGTAAGTTAAATGGCGTACTGTAAAGCTACTTGTGTGAAGAATNTTTAGAAAATAACTGTCTTAGCTGATTAAAGCACGTAAGTTAAATGGCGTACTGTAAAGCTACTTGTGTGAAGAATGAGGTGGAAATCAGTTGATTAGTGCATGAAATATGGCAAAAAAAAATTATTTTATTATTTTTAGTTATCTTACAAAATTGCCTAAAAATATTTTCTGTATACGGTTATTCTAANAAAAAAAAATTATTTTATTATTTTTAGTTATCTTACAAAATTGCCTAAAAATATTTTCTGTATACGGTTATTCTAATATATACTGCAGCATAATATTTTTGGTTGCGTTCGGTTGGATTGTATAATAGTTATAACAAACTTATATAAATATATTGTGGAGAATTGACTGTATTCTACATGTAGTATGGACTATATATATATTTTAGTTGTTTTATCAGCCTGTATTGGACAATAGAAGGTAGGTCTTATCAGACCTGCTCCTATTTCTATTATCTGTAATTCATTTAAAATTTTTCCATACCATCTTGCTTGATGGTTGTGAGAGTTGCAATCTTAGATTTTATATCACGTAGGTGTGTCCTGTTAATGAATGTAGAAGCTCAATTGATAATTGGTGTTACTACAGATATATTATTCCTTCTTCATTTTCCATTCATTTCGAATAGCTGTAAGTTTCGTTAAAAGTGTTTATAATTTTCATCCAATCTTTTCCACTTCAAGACCTGTTTTTTCACGAATCCATGACATTGGTAAGATGCATTTGGACATATAGACAATAAGCGCACTGTGTAAATTTATAAGAGACGAAATATTAAACGGGCAATAAAAGTTTTGCACCCATTTATATCATTACAATTATAATAATTAAATTTAAGTGAGCTGTTTTATTTTATCGCATAACAGGTTGGTGATCGTTTTTATATATTCTAATCATAACAATATGGACGCTATTTTGAATATTAATATGTGATCCCATTTAAAACATGTATGTTTCTACGGTCTTCTGTAGCATCATTGGTATATAAATTTAGTATAAATTAGTTGAATTTTTCTGGAAATATGGCTAAATGTTCAATTTTATAACATAGTTTTTTTTGCTAAAATTCATTAAATAAGGATGTCTGTATGCTTAATTGATGTATCTAATGAATGCTGCCAATGTACCAAATTTNTGCTAAAATTCATTAAATAAGGATGTCTGTATGCTTAATTGATGTATCTAATGAATGCTGCCAATGTACCAAATTTGCTTAAATGTGTTGAATAAATATAACATACTAAAGAAACTTATTAACACATTTAAAACAAGAAGGAACTTATATAGCTAATAAACCTACTATCCTCAACATGGGTGCAATNTGCTAAAATTCATTAAATAAGGATGTCTGTATGCTTAATTGATGTATCTAATGAATGCTGCCAATGTACCAAATTTTCTTAAATGTGTTGAATAAATATAACATACTAAATAAACTTATTAACACATTTAAAACAAGAAGGAACTTATATAGCTAATAAACCTACTATCCTCAACATGGGTGCAATNTAAACTTATTAACACATTTAAAACAAGAAGGAACTTATATAGCTAATAAACCTACTATCCTCAACATGGGTGCAATAATTTTTTAAATAATTTCTTAAAAGCTAACTTGGTATGAAGAACTTGACTTCTCTTTGAAAACAATTTTTAGAAATGAAATTAGAAACTTATGCAACACTAGTGAGACAAATATAGACATACACATGCCTTACCCGCGACTTGAACCCAGCAAACTTCGTACATTAATCTAGCGCGCAATCCACTGCATTACTGAGTTTGGGTTCGGTGCATCACCTTCAGATTTATTCAGTCTAATGTTTCGAAAAACAGAATTTACTAACCTAAAATAATCATAGGTTCTTTTTTGAAAATAAGTTACTGTGCCAAATAAATCATGTAAATTTACAAGGCCTAGTGTAGCGCAACTTGTGTTAAGAATTCAATTGAAATCCGATTGTTTTCTCCCTGAGATATGACGTATTTTTTTTTTCAAAATTTGATGCTATCGTACAAAATCGCTAGGACAAAAGGCTCTGTTTATTATGGTTTTAGTGTATACTATCTTTGTACTATTTTTGGTTGAATTTGGTTAAATTGTTTAATATATATGTCAAACTTTCCTAAATGATTTATGAAGCAACCATTTTGAACATCGTTGCGTGACCGATTAAAATCACAAAAGCTGACATGACTTTCTGTAGCATTTATAGTGTGCAACATTTGGTACAAGTTTATTTGAAATGTTCCAGTGTAAAATTTGGTAAGAATCGGTTGATTGGTCATTGAGACATGGTATAAACCCTCCATAATTTCCAGGTGGCGATCTGCATAAATGTAGTACCAAAAGCATTGCTGTAGCAATTTCGATGATTGTATACTGCCAATATACAAAGTTAAGTTAACATACATTTCACAGTTTTTTNGCATTGCTGTAGCAATTTCGATGATTGTATACTGCCAATATACAAAGTTAAGTTAACATACATTTCACAGTTTTTTTAGATATAACCCACAATACTGAAATGCTTTATAGCCACTTATACTAAAATTAGTGTGTCCTTCTTAAAATANTTTTTTAGATATAACCCACAATACTGAAATGCTTTATAGCCACTTATACTAAAATTAGTGTGTCCTTCTTAAAATAATAATTTTTTAATTATGGTCTGCCACAGTACAGCATATTCGCCAAATCTTGAAAGAATGGGTTGATTGTTTCCCGAGATACGAGATAAAATCATAATTTTTATCGGTGGGACTATCTTACAAAATGTTGGAGAATTGAGGCTCGGCATAGACAAATTTTATGTCTGCAATAGTTAATTTGGAATTTTTTTCGTAAGTAGTATATACTGAGCTAAAATATTTATGTAGCCACCATTTTGAAAATAAGTGCTTGAAATATATAAAACATACCAGTTTACACCATTTGCTGCACTACTATTTGTATGCCAAATTTGGAAGGAATCTGTCAATTGTTTCCTGAGATATAACAAAAATAGTTTTTACTCGTAGACACTATTTTACAAAATGGTTGACAAAAAAGCTCTATGTAGCTACAGTTTATAGTTATAACATCTAGTGCCAGCATACAAGGTTTAATTGAAATTGATAAAATTGTTTCGATGTATAGCATTCTATGCTTAAATTGCTATATTGCCGCCATTTTGAAAATAAATGTCTACCATGCTTTAACATTTTACTTAAAATAATCTGCATCAGTAACACTTATTTGCCAAATTGGGTGGGGATCGGGTATTTATTTTCGGAGTTATGACATAATAAATTTATGTATTCGTATGGCTTTATATTCCTATATAGCATGCAAAAGTGTTTACTTGTTAGTATATATGATACTTGAAATTTATACTTTCAGTACAAAAAATTTGGTCGAAATTGGTTAAAAGATGTGGCAGATGTATCAAATAAATTTTAAATCTTTGTGTGGAATACATTACTAATATATTCAAATCACTTAAATTTACATGGCATACGATATTATTACTAAGATGCAAAACAGTCTTTACTAAAATATTGATATCAAATTTTCATTTATTTCCTTAACGAGAGTCACTACTTTTTAAAGTACCAAAGGTTCATATAGTTTTCAACTTCATTAATTTTTTAATTTATATAGTAAATAATAAAAGTCAAGATGTACAAAACTTTACTTTATGAGTAAATGTTAATATTAACAGCTAAAAATAGAAAAATTATTATTTAATATTAAATTTCTTAAAATTTATTTTATTAAAAATGATTTTTACCTTCAATAATTTTCACGCTGAAACACTTAGAAACTTTATTGCCAAAAATGATTCCAAAGCCAGCCTCAAACCCAAGAGATATTATATTTCCCAAGTGGCTAAATCAAACATATTTTTTACTTATTCTATAAACTGAACCAGTGATAAGGTTTATAATTTAAATAATTAAAATTAGAACGCTTCTTAGCACAAGGTGTAGTTATATTTGTATTATATGTTTCTAACACCAAATGTTTTCAGACAAACTTAAATTTTGTAGAATATAATATTTATATTATTGCATGTTTATAAATTAACAAAAAGAACTACTTGATTTGCATTTTCTATTAAAATTAGTATTTTAACTTATTTTCTATATTTTCTCTTTGTATTACATATGGAGTGTGAAATCTGGTAATAGCTATATAATGCTAATAATGTGTTAAAAATAGCAATAAAGTGATTTTAGTACAACCGAAATATTTGTTAATAATATCACAAGTTAATTGAAGTTCTATAGATTTTGCAAAACAAACAAATTATTAAGGTTTTCATTAAAATTTTTTTGAAAATAACTTAGTTATAAGGATAGTTATTAACTGATAATATTAGGGGTAGATCCTAATCTTTCAGCAAGTTATCAGGAGAAAAAAAAATTAAAAACAAATGGTAGTTTATAAAATAATAGCTTATTTGCTACCAAATATGTCTGCTAAGTAGAATTCTCTAAAATTTTGTTATTAACTGGATTAAAATCCAATTTTATAATTTTTTAATTTTTGTATTTTGACCGTTAATTACATTAAAATCGTGCTTTAATTTATGCGAAATATTAATTATTTTTCATTTCTGTATATATCTATATATTTAACTTCGTAAATATAAGTAAATATCGAAATGTTCATATTTTAAATTTCAAAACTCGTTTGGATTTTAGTAATTATCAGAAGTTGAAAACAATAAATATCACAAAGCAGCTATTTCCCGATTGCTGGTGACAACTCTCTATTTCTGGACTTTGTAATATGCGTGATGAATGTTAAATAATTTTGGTTAATAGGTCTGTTTGTATTATGCATACCACCTAGAAGTATATAATATATTGGCATATTTCTATAATTTTTTTATACTCACAATTCAAAAATTATTTTAGTACTTTATGATTTGTTTAGGGTTATATATACATGTGCTTCTTTTGTGGAGTGTCAAAAATCATCATACAATACTTGAATATCTGTTTTTAGATTAGTAACATTGGAAAGGTCTTTTGCTTATTACTCGAATAGATGTAAAAAAAAAAAAACATTTCTGGAGGAACCATAATTTTTCTACATGAATCGAAAATGGTATCCAATGAAGGTATTTTTATAGGCTTTTCACTGCAAACTGAGCACTTTTGAAAGCCTTCTCATTTGGAATAATAGAAAAAAAATATAACTACAATTTACTGTAAACTGTTGTTTGATTTCCGGCAAAGAAAATGTTTTAATACGACATATTTNTACAATTTACTGTAAACTGTTGTTTGATTTCCGGCAAAGAAAATGTTTTAATACGACATATTTCTTATTAATCAAACGTAATATAATCCTTTCTCTCACTACGACACGCTGCATGAATTACATTAGTTGGAAACGCTATATAATTTAACATTTCTGTCGACAGAGCGTATTTATTGCTCGTTAACTTGGAAATACTTTAATGAATAATTTTAATTTATAGTGAATTGCTATACTATACACGTGATCTACAATACTTGTAGGAAAGAAAACAAAGTTTTGAAAAATTTTAAATTTTTCAGGTATACATTATACTGGTGAAGATGAGGATGTTTATGTTGGTGACTAACATATTGATATCAACGACTCTTCCCCTTGAGATCACAAATTTATATACAACTACTGGGAAATTCAAGGAAAATAGAGAGAAACGTATACTACAAATTTCAGAATTAATTGAAAAATACTTAAGTTACAACACCAGATCTCTGATTGTCACGACAAACCGTCCATCTCCAGAAGCAGACAGCCTGATGCGCACTCTGCAGTCAGCGAATGGAAGCACTCTGTACGTGAGGAACAACAACTGCCCCGGCACTGTGTCACATAGTGCGACATGTGCAGTACTGGATCACGTCAACCCTGGGAGCGCTGGCTACGTCATCATCTCAGACGACGTAGCAGATGAATTCTTCATGGAGGCTGTGGAGCAGTTATCTCGGAGCACCTTCTGGGACTGCCAGTCTCGTGTCCTGCTGGTGCTCACGAGTGTGGTCAGGGTATCTATCAGCGGCATAGAGGACATAGTGAGGAGATACTGGACACGGCACGAGATACTCAACTGCGTGGCTGTGTTTGCCACGGATTCAGCGCCGTCCCAGCCTCGAGAAGTGAGTCAAGTACAGGCGCTGTCTTTCAACCCATTCTGGTTCGGAGGGTACTTCATGAGATATCGGGGTAGAAATATTATCAGCAGCTTTTATTTTGACAAGGCTTCAAACCTTAATGGCTACCCACTGAAAGCAGCCATGGTACATTACCCACCTTTTCTGTACGAGGTGAAGAAAAATGACGGGAGTAGAACATATGAGGGCATCACTAATGATGTAATGATTATACTTAAAGATCATATAAATGCACGTTTAGTTAACAACGATGGGGTACACGCTGTTAATACATCCAGTTGGTCGCTTCCTATAAGTTTTTACAAGAAACCAGATGTAAATTTATACTTTGTTTTGACACTAACAATGGAAGATGCTAGACTATCAACCTATCCTCTCTTGTCCGAAAATATTGTGTTGGTAGTACCGAAGGCTCTGCACATGCCTTTGTGGATGAATGCGTTGCTGCCTTTTAGTTATGGAATTTGGGTTTCGTATATTCTATTCTTTATAGCTTTACAGTGTGCATGTAAATGTGCGTGTTTTTGCAGGAATGCAAAGATACAAGGTTTTGGCTTCTTGGAAATATTTAGGTTGGTATTTTTAGGGATGTCAATTCACGAAATTGATTCGATTTCAAAACGGATTTTCTTAATTTCTGTGATGATATATAATATAATAATAAATAATGCGTACACGGGCTCTTTCCGAAGTTACATAATCGTACCTCAATCATATTCTGATATAAACACACTGGATGACTTGATTCAACACTCTCTCACACTATGCATTGATTTATCTGAAAATAATAACGGTTCTGTGTTTCATAATTTCGTCAACTACGTCTTAGAGTGGGAAGATGAAATTTTGCAAGTAATTTTTGACAAAAGACCAGTACCCTTGGATACAAATGAAGCTGTGTATATGATGAAGGAATACAGAAATGTCAGTATTATGTTAGTTAGTATATATGCCAGGTACCTCTCTCTTATGAGTGAGAACTGCAATGGAAACCGTCCTCTGCTCCATATCCCAAACATAAATATATTACCTGTTTTTCCAGCTTATAGAATGCGGCCAAACTTTCCTTTCTTAAGAAAACTTGATAGTTGTTTTTGGGCTGCAAACGAAGCCGGCATTTTAACAAAAATTGTTAATAACTTCTATTCTACTTACTCAACTCGAGAAATAGAGGTCAGCGAATGGAAACCTCTGAAGATGAAACATCTACAAGCATTTTTCATAATTTTGATGTTTGGTCATATTTCCAGTGTTGTATTGTACATTGTAGAATACTTATCAGTAAATTATTTCCATACAAATATTTTTAACAGCAAAATCTAGGCGCACATTATAACACATGGATATATTTTTGTCGTGTTAGTCACAAACTGAAATACACGCAGATACTAATGGAAGGAAAAAAAATCATGTTTTTTGACCAAGAGGTTTTATTATTTGTGTAGATACTTTTTTTTTGATAAAACATTCTATTTTGTTGTTGCAAGTATAGAAATTGAAAAAAATTGAAGCTTAAATGTTATACATTGTTATAAATAATACTGTTCAAAATAACCCAGGAATAACGTAATTGTAACTGCCTGAAAATAGTTTGTGTTACGTGTTCAGCAAATTTTTGTACAATTTTGTTTTAAAAAAATATTGTAATGATCACCCCAAATGTGTCGAAATATTCATCCTTGAAAGTGATCCCAAACTTAATATTTGCCAGAATGCAAGTACACTTGCGTATTTTGTGAGTTTTGTGAGTTATTTGATATTCCCCGATCATAGCGAGAGAAGAGGGAAACTCAAACAACTTGTCCGACAGTCAAACTTATATAAACGGGTATCAGACTGCGGATAAAGTTAACTCTTTAAGTAAGTAAATGATAAATTATAAGAACAAAAGTTACGTACCGTATGTAAGACGTATTTGAGATAACCTTTGCTACAAAACTAAACATGAAAGTGAGTTGATATGTTGTAAAAAGAACTGGTTCATGTTACTGTGCAGACAGCTTGCAGCTGCTATGCTATATGAGCTTTGGAATTGAGATGCTTCTCTAACTTCATCCCACTAGATGCCAGTTCGGAGCTCGTAGTACGTTGTTGGTTGTCTTCTTAATGGAATGCCTTGCAGAATGTCTGCTTGAGAAATGGTTCACTTGTGATTTCCACATTCAACCTCAGGAGAATATGGAGATGTTCATGTTAGCCAGTAAAAAACTGTTTAATCTCCTTTCTATGATATTCATATTTTCAACTATTGTATTTGAGGAGATTTATGAATTTGTATGTTTTGTGCTTCAAACATAACGAATGTTTAAAACCGGTCAGTGCAGTCTGTTATTGCAAAATTGACGATATGTTTTTATTTTAAACACAATTTACTGTTACCATCAACATTTTTTGAAGTGATGAATGCTTTAATTTAAAACAAGCAGTCACGAAACAGTTATATTATCTCGAAGACTGTATTCATATTTTCATTGGCCAAAAACGTAGAAAATTATAGTCATTATGTCGACAAAATATTCCAAGTACAAGACCTGTAAGTTACTGCGGAAGTATTTTTCTCGACTTACGTAAAATGTTAAGAGCACGTAAATAATTTAATTTAAAACCTTTGAATACAGAAATCTATAAACATATTTACACACAAGGAAATTTTTTTTTCATGGTACAGATGGATCTAACAATCAACATGGTATAACTCAAAATACTACTGACCATTAAATGTGCAAAAGTTGCCCTTTTGTATTTCATTTTGTATCTGACTTATGTGCTGACATTTGTAATTTTTTTTATTTAATATATTTAGAAAATTTGTTTACCGTGGCATTTCGACTAATAATTTGTTAATCGAAAGTGGCCAAAAGTTTATAAAATTAAAAAAAATTATTATGTTTAGCTCGATATAACTATATATATTTATTTTAATTAATAGTTACGTTGACAAAAATTATTTTATTTGTTCCAAATCTTTGATCTAATGCGTTTTCTAGAGGATGTAGTGGACTTCGCACACAATGGGCCGAAACAAGGTATTAGAGAAAATCAATTTTAATTTGACTACAGTGCCAACTAAAGAAAACTGCTATGCTAGGTAACCATGGCGTTTCGCTAAAATGCAATCAAATTGTATCCAGTTTACGTAAATGCGCACGCACACTCATACCGCCATGTCGCAATTATTGTATACTTTTCCGACAGCAATTACACAGCAAAAAAGACTAAAAAACCACAAATCAAGGGGCCACGTTGGCTAAGTGGTTAGACTGCTCGCCTCCCAACAAGGCGAATCAGATTCAATCCCCAGCCAGGTTACTCCTGGATTTTTACATGTGGGAATCGTGCCTGTCGATGCCGCTGGTCGGCGGGTTTTCTCGGGGATCTCCCATTTCCCCCGTCGTTTTATTCTGGCGCTGCTCCATACTCACCTCAATCAACCTCATCGGCTGTCAAGATTTCGCTGTTAAGTGCCGACAAAATATCTTCACTCTCTTATCCCACAAATCAACAGGAAGTTGGGGAATTATCTGAAATCCTAGTGCAAACTGAGTAGACTCACAAAAACTGTTTTTGTTTGGAAAGAAAAAACACAAATCCGTGCTGTTATTAACGTATATATTTTGACTGTTTCTTCCAAGGCTTAAAAGAGCTAATATTTGTTTACCCTGTCGGGACAATTCACCGGGCGATTAAAAACGGAACCTTTGTATTTTCGCAGTAGTTGCGGTGCAGTACACTTAAATCGAAATAAATGGTGTTAGTAACTCAAAGACTAGTTGAAAAACCGTTGCAAACTGACGATTTAATTAAATTAATTATGAGCCAGTGTATTCGGTTGTTATTCATAGCGATGTGTTGGAAACCCGACGCCAGATGCGCTATTTTTGTACGTTCTCTCTTGAGCTGGATGTTTTTATTTTATTTGCACAAAATGTTTTCAGTGCCGTACAGATAACAACCCCTTCTCCAAGAAAAATTTACCAAGTTTCCGAACGGAATTCATGTTCTGTGAACTGATACTGTTTTAAAAAATATAGATGTTGCATGCCGTAAAACCTTTATGCTTTGTAATTTCATAACAGTGGCTTCAGTTTAATATGTCGTGAATGTTCAGAAATATCCGACATTTTACGTCACGAAACTAGTCCCAAGTATGGCCTATAGAGAAACTTTTATTTCGCCCTTCTCCCCACTAAATATAGAGTAATCAGTCAGCAGCCACCAATTTCCTCTTTGATCCATTTACACTATTTCACGTTAATAGTTTAGTGATCTCTTAATCCGAACAACGAAACTGTTCCAGGAAGAAAACAATGAACTCACCAGCAGATTTATGTGTGCATTTAATTGCTTCCCGAACATATTATTTAGTTTTTATAATATCTTTCAACGACTATGCCTTTAAAAATGACTTAACTGGAAATTATATGCAATTAACTCGGTGGGAGATGAACTTTTCTCATACAATGTCGATTTACCTTGAAACCTGACTTGTAAATAGAGGGCCGCCGTAGTGTAGCGGTTAGACAACATTCCTCTCACTTAAGCGAACATAGTTCCATTTCCGGCTGGGTCACTTTCGGAATTTCGCATGTGGGAATTGTGCCGGACGATGCCACTAGTTGGAGGGTTTTCTCTGGAATCTTCCGTTTCTCCCGCCCTTACATTCCAGCGCTGTACCTTACTCACCTTGCTTCACCCTCTTCGGCTCTTAAGACCTCGATGTTAAGAGCCGCCCAAATCTCTTCACTCACTCACAAACTGGTTGACCCCATTGCTCAAAGGAATTAGTTATATATTCATGTAACAGTTCGAGCGTGTGTGTTTTTGTGTGTACATAGTAAACCTAAATCAGTGAGAATTGAGTCAAACAAGCGGAAACAGTGAAATGGCGCGACTGATAACCAGTGCCAGGTAACTATTTAATTTGTTGGCTTAATATCACTGTTTGACCTATTATGACTCAGTGTACGCAATTGTGTACATAAGCACGTGTAGGTTATTTTTGGTCTTTACTGCACACTGTGAAGTACAATGACCACTGATCTTTCATGCGGGAAAATGATTCGCAAACCTTCTTACTTGTCTAGGTCATAATTGGTTCATATTATTACGGACGAAAATATAGTCTATATCTCAATGGCTATGACAATGAAACAAGTGTCGTGTCGACTTAAGTACAGCCCCAATCATAAACTTTTTTGTATGCCTCACCTGAAACAGTAAATTGAAGTGGGTCTCAAAAGGTTTATTTGTGATTCCCACTGAATGTCGAGAATTCCACTACCGTGAGACACTTATTCCCAGTTCATTTGCTTGAAACGCCAGTCGGTAGCAGCTTATATACTGACTTCCAGTGAATGTTATTTCACTGGTTGATATTACCTATTCGGGCTTAGAGTGTGTGTGTCTATATACATTTATGTATATAATATACACACACTCTTTACCTTTTTTTTTCTTGTGGAGTTAGAAATATATTAAAATAAATGCATCTGAAATAAATACACTAACTGCAGAAAATTAAGTGTTATGTTTTCACTAGTGAGATTTAACATTTCCAAGGACAAGTGCTAAAAGATCCGAGGATCTGTCCGCCGTCTTGGATTACGTTAGTTGGTTTCCGTCATATTGTGTTGAAAATATTGGAGGAGCTTGATACTTTCCTGAAGTCATCGCTGTGATGGTTTTTTTTCCATTCGCCATATTTTTTGCTTCGTCTACAGTCTAATATCCGATTAAAAGTAATTTTTTTAACGCCCGCAGTTACTAGTAGGATAGGGGCTGGATTTCGAGCAAACTGCGATGACTAAAGATTTTCTGCTACATCTTAACACGTGTACACTGATCGAATTTTAACGCTGTTTCGCTTCCTTTGGCTAATAACTTTTATATTCACGCCATAAATAGTCAAGGTATCGGACAAGGGAGTAAAATATACCAGAAGCCGTATATATTCGTTGGAATGTAAATGTGGTTCTGTAAAATAGAATTTCTGTGCTGAATTACGTTAAATGCTAATCTGAATATATTAACACTAGGCTAATAGTTCGAAATATAACTTATTAGTACGCGACGTTGTGGCATTGTTGTAAACATCATACATTTATTTTCAACTAGAGACTGCAACAGTTGTGTAGATAAATAAAATAACACGCAGATTCAGACGTTTGTTTGCTTACCAATTAAAAATTGCAGTCACTCCATAGTTTAACTTTTAAGTTTTTTTAAATACTTTATTAGGTACATTAGGTAACTCATACATCTGTTAATAGTTGATTATATCTAGCATGCATTCGTCTAGGTGTAAAACTCCTCACTTATTTGTATATCTGTGTATACTGGATGTCCTTTTACAGCAGGGTGCCGCGGCAATGTCGTGGTTAGACCACTCGCCTCCCACCAATGCTAACCGGGTACGATTGCCGTCGGGGCTGCCACTGGATTTCCGCATGTAGGAACAGTGCTGGACCTTGTCATTGATGGACGGGTTTTGTCGGGTTGTCTTCCGTTTCCCAGCCCTTGCATTCCGGTGCTACTACATACTCACCTCGCTTCACCTTCATCGGCTCTCAAGAAGACATCGATGTTAAGAGCAGCTCAAATCCCTTCACTCACTCACACTTCACTCCTTTCACAGATAACAAAAATATTAGGAGGAATTTCTTGGATGCATTAAACAAGGTTACTTAATTCTCGACTGCCTGCTTGTTTAAACCATTTTTACAGTTCTTGTGAAATTATAATTTTCCGAAACAAAATTACAAGTAGTATTAAAATGTCGTGAAAATACTTCCAAAAAATTCTTCACTCAATAATAATATTAGTTTGAAATGTTTTTGTGCAGTCAATGATTAATAAAATATTTTAATTGTATGGCATAATAAATAAGGTAGGACTACACTGTATAAATTAATGTAAGTTAGCACACATAAATTTGTGATGATTTGACACTTCCTGATGGGTAAATAAATAAACTATAGAACGTGTAGTTTTACACCTTAGAGATAATAAGTGTGTGGTGTAAATATGCGAATGTATTGCTTAATAATAATCACAATGATGTTAGTCTACACATTTTGTCTATATGTGTGAAAGCACCGATACTCTGCAATAACCTCTTAAAATATTGTTACATGTATGCCTGCGGTTTCTGAGTGGGGTCTTTGAAAGGCTAATGAGGGGAGTGGGGGAGGGGCGTATCTGAGTTCGTGAGGGATGAAGGTCTTAACAAAAATTAAATAACGAAATTTTATGACGATTTTATTTACACAGCTATTACTTAAAGCATCTAATTATCTGTATCCACCATTATTCTTTTTATTTAACAGTGGGTGCAATATTTAATGTGTATTTCAACTCTAATTAACACCGTTCTTAATTGTCTCTGTTTGGTTACAGTCAATTAAATCATACTCATTATTAACACGTATTCAGTATATCTGCTGCTTCCATTTGCAATGTCTTTCACTTAAGCACCTATTATTACAGACCGGCCTGCCACCACACTCTTCACTGCGTGACACTCGCAGTCGCAGATTTCCCTTCCGCTGGTCACTTCTCTCAACGTCTATCGCTTGGAATACAGTCAGTCATTTACTGATCAACTTCTCGGCTGGGAGGCCGTCACACTTTTAAATCGTTCGCCCTGACCATCTGATAGGTTCAACGCACCCCGAGTCACGCTGAGAAAACGAGGTCAGTAATCGAGAGCATTCTTCAGATAAACGTAGAAATCATATCCGCTGAAGATCAGGGGCCGTGGGCCACCGAAGGGTTATCGCGGAAGAACGGCTTCATAACTCAAAGCGCTGGTAGGATTATCGCTCGCTTGTCATTGAAATCATTCCATTGATATTCTGACCCTTTATCATCACTAGTATGTCCTTTTCTTCCGCCCGCTCACGCGGGGCGGGCCAAGGTCAGCAGCGCAGACCAGCGACACGTAACTATATTTATACTTTCTGTTATATGGTTTCTGTATAAACACTTAGTGTCAGGAAATTTGTACATCTTTCATTGTGGAATTTTACAGTTATCATAAATGTGTAAAACCTACATATCTTTCTGGAGCACCTGTGAGTGTAGAGTTACATATACAATTTTTAGGTAAATTTTAACTGTGGTTTTGAAAAGACAAATGAAATATTTGCAATTTTACACAAAAGTTCCTAGGAATTAAAAGAGAACAGGACGTTTTTTTAAAAAACAAACTAATGTACTGATTTGTGGTCACACATGACTTGCAATTAAACTTTTTTAAAATTGTGCAAAACGGTCCATACTTAGAGTATTAGAAATGTTCGGCTATTTTACCCATTCAATGTGCTATTTACGAAAAAAAAAAGTACTAGTATTCAAAGCCATCTAGCGGAAGGGAGTAGAGCTATTTCACCCTTATTTGTATACTCAAACCCAAATTTAACTACCACTGTGAAATGCACCTGCTGTTTGCGTAAAAGTAATATATTTTTGAAATAATTTGCCATCTATTTTTTGAATATCAAAATTTTTAATAATTCACAAAAACAAACATTTTTCTGGTAGCAACAAAATATTTTGTTGTGAGCACCAAATATTTTGTATTCACCACAACAGTGTGCAGTAGAGATGGTAAAACATATTTTGTAGGCACCACAAAAGTTTAGTGGAGGCAGGAACGAATGTTTGTGTTCCCAACAAAATATTTTTGTGAGGTCAATATTCACAAAACTGTTCTGGCTACCACTAAACTGATTTTTCAGCGTTAGTTTGTAACTACCAAGTTTCAGACCATTGTATAATAATACGAAAATTGTAAAACTACAAATACATTGTATATATATAAAAATTACACAGTTGTAAATATGCTGATACAGATATCAAAAATACTTTGTGAAACAGTGAAAAATGTACACACATTGCGTTTTCACAACTAAAAATGAATCTGTGATTTCACTTAGTTGTAGTTTAAGAAATAAGGAATATTTTGCAAAGGCATACTACAAATATACGCTTTTTCAAAACATTTTTTGCATTTGTGTGCGATAATGTAATACTAATAACCAAAGTTCTCATTACGAAAAACGTTGACCGTTACAACTGATAGTTGAAAAATAGTATTATGTATTGTTTGGAAATAAATTTCAAAGTAAAACATTTTGCTTTGTTTACAAATGTTACGCATTTATTACTTGCTTGAAGTTATAACTAAAAAGTGTCTCGCTTATCTTAAAACCAACTGCAAAACGAATAAAAAAAGTAAATGTTACAGTGTCAGCATTTTAAAATTTTATTTGCCTCCAAAATAAAGAAATAAAGCATTTGACATTCCCTTGACATTTCTATGTCATTTTTATTTTGTTAGACACGGGACAGTTCAGGAGGTTTTATGGCTGATAGGCAGTTTCCGGGACCCACCACTTTTTTTGTCGTCAACTGAATGTATACTATAAATATACGTTGAGTAAAACAGCAATTCATTTCTGTATCCACAGCGAACATAATGACGTCTTCAATTACCATAGAGAATCTCTGTACGGTTCTCCGTTATCACACTTGCTATAATATCGTTGGCCAACGAACTTTCTGATGTCCATCCATGACATCGCTAGGTGCTAGGTGCTCTGGCATCGTCTGCTAGGCCGCCAAGATGTTTCTAATGTTGGCCACTATAGGTGCTGGTGTTGGCGGTGTAGATGCTTACTATTAAATATGTGAAGGCATCGAAGTTATAATTTCTGTAAGGAGGCTCAACAAATTGGTGTGGAGGCTAAGAGATCTGTAGTGACAGATCTCGTACAAACGATTAAATAAAATAGTGCACGAGTGACGACAGAAGTTATAGAAATAAAATAAACACAGTGTTAAAAGACAACAAATGAGAGAACCTGAGTTCATGAGGAATGGAAGTCTTGATAAAAAAAAATAATTTGATTATGAATTTATGTACAAAGCTATTATTTACAACATTAAACTATCTATCCTCACTATCACTCTTCATTCCATGTGTCTGACACCTATCGATACTGTCGGCTTGGAGTCGCATAGCGTCTTAAATACTCTCACTGACCCGATCAAGCAGGTTAACCACACCCCGAGTCCGGATGAGAGAGACTAGGGCATTGTCAAGAAAAGTCTTTTATATATAACCTCAGAAATAAGAAAAAAACAGTTCTTATTTCTGAGGTCTACGACAGTTTGTAAACAGCCACATAATCGTGTTTAAAAATATTTACACTATCTTGGTTAGACTTTTATACTTTTTGAAAACAAATAACTATTGGAAATTCCATTTTTGATAATATTTGTAGTCCTAGAAATATACTATGTATTAGGTATTGTACTGAATTCTACAGTTTTGTGCTTGATATATGTTTCAAACACTCATGCTTCTTATGGGCTAGTCTTGTCAATCGCCCTTTGAGAGGCTTTAAAATCGTGTAATAAATGTTACAAAATTATATTTCACTTACAAGGCATTCTTAAGATTACGTGTTTAACACAGTTGAGTATATTTTGGATTATAGTTCATAAGGAATTATGCTCAACACTTAATTTGACTTGAAACAATCCCAACAGATACATGTTTCCTTGGTTACAGAAAGTAATATGTTTCAGTGGATGGTACCGATAGTGCAGAGTTGAAGGAAACATGTGGTGTTCGCCAGGACTCAGTACTGGGATCAATTTTATTTATAATCTACACAAATGACCTTAGACGGACTGCTGTCCCTATTTACAGACGATGCTGGTATTTTTTATTAAATCTAAACTTTTAACAGCGGCCATATTTCTCAAGTGAATGTTGCCAATTAATTTGTCCTAAAAATATACCATAAACTAAGCTGGGTTGAACCTGTGGCATACATAAAATAAAAAACTGTGTTTGTCAATGGCGTTCGCAACTATTTGATGAGATCTCAAAATGATTCTTTTACAGGAAGTTAGAAAAAACAGATAAATGTGGATGCACTAATGCAAGAGTTAGCATAAGTAGAATTATTATTAATTTACATAACATAATTAAAGCAACCAAACAAAAAAAATATTTGTAAAAATGGTTAAAGTGTATTAACGATGCATGTTTAATGAAGTTGTTTAAACGAGAAGATTTAACAGTAATTTAAAACTAATTTAGGGAAATCTGAAAAGTTCTGTAACACTTTGAAATAAATTTGTATGTAAAGTTATTGTTTGCTTTAAGATGTCTTAACGTATATTATCATTGTTTGTGTATATGTAAGATAACTCTTTGCTGTTATTTATAGTATGTACAGTTCCTCAATAGAGCTGTGCTCTCTGAGTCATTGAAGTAATAATAAACAAAACTGTTGTTTCCAAAAATCTAAATATGTAGTGCCATCATTCTTCCTGAGTACAGCATCTGGCGTAAGAGCCAACACTGTAGCTACGGGTCAAAAATAAAGCTAATAAGCACCAGGGGCAAGTTGTTCACATTTCAATACGTTATATGGCAGTATTTGTTGTGACAAAGATCTGTGGCATTCACAGTTTTTTCTGAATCAGGGCAGTGTATTTGTTTGTGTTCTTGTAACAACTATTTTTAGTGTTTTAAGTAAACTACGAAAATCTGATATACAAAAAACTTAATCGTTCCTCTAGTAACACCAACAAAATTAAACGATTTAAAATATTTTTAAGCATAATCACTTTAGAATACTAGCCATTCAGGATTTGGGCATATATTGAAGCAATCTAATAACTATTACCCAATAAATCTACGAATTTTATTAAATCACAGGTCTTTAGCCTCCACCTAAGATGGGTTAAATATAATATACAAAAATAAATGTGTAATTAAAGGGTGCGTCACAGAAGACTAATTTAANACTATTTTTAGTGTTTTAAGTAAACTACGAAAATCTGATATACAAAAAACTTAATCGTTCCTCTAGTAACACCAACCAAATTAAACGATTAAAAATATTTTTAAGCATAATCATTTTAGAATACTAGCCATTCAGGATTTGGGCATATATTGAAGCAATCTAACAACTATTACCCAATAAATCTACGAATTTTATTAAATCACAGGTCTTTAGCCTTCACCTAAGATGGGTTAAATATAATATACAAAAATAAATGTGTAATTAAAGGGTGCGTCACAGAAGACTAATTTAANTCACCTAAGATGGGTTAAATATAATATACAAAAATAAATGTGTAATTAAAGGGTGCGTCACAGAAGACTAATTTAAAACACTTATAAGTGTTTTAAAATACGTTTGAAAACTATATTTCTGTGTGTTTTTTTCACATAATATTAACTAGGTCACCTTATTGTACCTTATTACTATATTTTTAAATATCAAATAGGGGCTCTCTGTTATACTTTTTTCTGCTTGATACTCTAAAATGTTATTGACTAAGGCTATGCAAGCATTAAAAATAATCGCAGTAGTCAGGAAGTTTTAAATGTCAGGTTTTTTGTGTCCACACTAGGATTTGGTTTTCAGTGCGCTACAAATTGCTAGATGATGATACTTTAGCCGACTGCAGCACTTTACACATACTGAGGGTAAAGTGGTATTCTTAGATACAATATACTCTTTATAAAATAAAAACATTTGTAAGTGTACTACTATAATATAATTCCAGTAATCGTTAGAATTAGGATGCAGCATATCTTTCAAGATGGACTCAGATTTGCTGTATAATTCCGCCCATAAAAACATATTTATAAAAAAAATTAAATTGAATACATAGAATTTAACAGTAGGTACTATCTTCTTAGTCATTAATGCCATACTTGTTATGCATGTATAACATGTAATGTTGCAACATACACAGCAGTGCTTACGCACTGTTTTTTTTTAAACACACTTTGCTTTGGGTTTCTGTGCTATTCACATAAGTTTAGTATGGTTATGTAATATATTTAGACACAACTAAGAAAATAAAAACCTGACACCTTTACATTTATATGTTAAATATAGTTCTTTTAAATAGTTTGCATGTTATGATTCGAGTAAAAGTCATACTCGACTGTTTTGAATAATAAGTGTGAATTTACACAAATTAAGTAGTTCACATGCATCCATCCATCCAAGGAAGTATAAATAACTCACATGAAATTACCATACATTCTTGGACTATCATGTTTGTTGTTCATAAAATGAGTTAGATGTAGGTATGTATTATGTTTTGGTTCTTGTGTACATACATGCAATGTTGAATATTTTTATAAAAAAAAAATTATATACTATTAATTAAGGAAACTAGTAATTATAAAATGTTATTTGTTCTCAATTGCTCGTAAGCTAACTATAAAGAATTGTAATTATACATTTTTCGGTACCAATGTGATACATAATGTTGAAAAGCATTAGGTGGGTCAGGGGATGTGGAAAAAAGCGGTATAAATATACTAAATAAAATGCTTCGCAAGCACATAACAGTTTTATGTACTTTTTTTATCCGTTACACTAAAACAATGGGTTCAGCAGATGAAAAAATGCATACTGTACAACTCGCATTAAAAATACAGCATGGATTGGTAACTAAATTAGAGATGGAAAATCTGTTGGAAATATTTCAATCTCGTTGCTTAAATAATACTTTTTCCGGCTGAGCCGATAATTTTTCGTTTGCATAAGTTTATTTAACCGGCAAATTTATTCATAATAGCTGGAGGCAAGAAATATGTAAGTAAATGCGGCATTGATTTATGTCCGAAACAACAGAAATATCTCACTAGGTTATAGTTCTCTTCAGCACGTATAAATAAATACGTTTTTTGAAAGAACAAAGCAATCCACGAAATTATGTTGTTTTAACGTCAAAATGTTCTTGCAGTGCTTCTTACAAAGTAAGCAAAAGTACTAAAAAATTAAATCAATTTAATTTGCTACAAACAAAACGTTGAAAAACGCCGTGTATTTTATGCGATTGTTTATTTGTTTAGTCTTCATATTTGACGGATATAAAAGACTTTGTCTTATTAGTAGGTTTGCCTCCTTTAATAAGAAAAACTACATGTGACCCGATTTGTTGTTATAATAAATTGAAGGTGTTTTAATTATTCGAATATCACAAGACGCCGTATACTGTATATTATGTTTACACGCGTATAGGTTCTTGCTGACGCAGTGCGCAAAAGGCGACGCATTCGAACAGCTCATCAAGCAGAACTGAATTTATTTCTTTCGGCCATGGTCGTTGGTAGGCCTATTGGGTTTTAACTATGTTTTGTTAATGTACTTGTAGAAGTATAATGGCTAAAAAAAAAAGGATTATAGTCATAAAACATGAATTGAAATATACGAAATACCTCTTCATAAATGGATTCACAAAAATATTTAACGTACTAATTTTTGCGTGTTTCTGTTTTTAAATATTTCTCGAAAGCGTGTGTTATAGTTAATCTCGGATATTCATAAAGATCCTGAACTGGATGACCTCTGTTCTATAGACCGTGTTTCACACTCGTAAAATTTGGGTAGACGTGGGTCATTCTGGAATTACCCACACCTCGCTTCAATTGCATGTTGGAGCAGTTGCCTGGAGGAGAAAGGAGGTTGATCTGGAGCCACGACGTGTCGGTAACGAGAAGACGGGCAGCTCACATGAAGACGGACGAGCGCGTTCTGGTGAAGGGTGCCGGTTTGAGTAATGAACCTCGCAGTCTCTGGCAACACCATGACAGTCTCAGGTAACATGTGTTGATG
Organism: Clitarchus hookeri; assembly: GCA_002778355.1. NCBI lineage: Eukaryota > Metazoa > Arthropoda > Insecta > Phasmatodea > Phasmatidae > Clitarchus > Clitarchus hookeri. The sequence goes on along the minus strand of NQII01001963.1, from coordinate 78,625 downwards.
ATCGCAGTGTCACCTTCCCAATCTTCTGATAACATCTCGTTCCTGCCTCTCAATATATCACCCTTGCCTCTGTAACTGATCGACGTTTTGGGTTCGTTAGACTTACGTGACAATTAACTTCTCACCTCTGCTGCCACGAGTCGTGGCAAGTATTGTAAAGGGCGTTGGGGTAGGCATTTTATGTAAGAGTACTGTACTGGGATACGATTTCAAACTCTGCTACTCGAGTTTTCAGTTGCATCGTCGTGCGTGGGTCTCGGATCACCATGGTTCCGGCCTACTTGTCACTTGAAATTGACTCATCGATCACAGTCACCAAATACCCGTTATGTGCAAAAGTTCGGCTGCTTTTTCATCGGGCCTGACACCGATTTTCGAAGGTTCACCGCCAGGAAAACAGATGTATAGCTGAAAAGGTTCGACTTTTTATCCTAAGAAATTTTTTTTTCTATTTCGTGTCATTTTTTAATTTTAGGGTGATTATAGAACATTTTTCACAATAATTTTGTGTCTATACTTTAAGTCTTTCCCAATATTTATTTTTACTTTACCCTGCTCGTTTTTTCGGAGTTGTCTGTATGCAGTGCAAATATACCTAAACTTGCAATGTATTATTAAAAAAAATATCTTCAAAAATTGTAAACCAGCAGAAAATAAAATAATTTGCAGTAGTGGGTGAGTTTTTTCCCCCACGTCTGAGCCGGAGAATGGTGTAAGCAGTACGAGCCACACTGGCACCTGCATAAAGTTGTCCCATCGCTGCCGGGTGCAAGATCGCGAGCCGCCACGCAGTGCTGTCGCCGGGCTGCGTCTACCTATTGGATTTACGCAGCTATCCAACCACTTCATTGGAGCAGAACCTATAGCAAAGTTCAAAGCGCGTTCCTCGAGTACTTTTATGTGTATCTGCCACGGCGCAGTTTTCATCAATGTTAGAGTGCACCGCGATTGTGTTCTAAAAGGGGCAGCGCATTCTTGTTCCGCTCAAATCAGCCCCTCTTCGGACAGACTTTTCAGCAAAATAAAGAAGTAAACATATAACTAATGAGCCGACTTTCCTCTACATAAGTGCAAATAATTTTGAATAACGTTATTAATAGCTTTGCTGGTAGACATTCACGTAATTTTGACAGCAATATCATTACAAATGAGACTAGAAACATATGCAACAGTAGTGATACCCAGGACTGGAACCCAGAAAACATTTCAATACAAGCTTGCATGCAATTAATTACATTACGAAAGTAGGATTCGGAACATCAACTTCGGATGTAATAAGTCTAATGTTGTGAATGATAAAGTTTACAAACCTGAAATATCTAGATGACCATCGTTTAGAAAATGAGTGTCTGAACCACTTCAATTAATTAAGTTTCATGGCCTACATAAGTGCTTATATTGTGTGAAAAATTTGTTGGTAATCGGTTTTTTGGTACTTCAGATTTCACATTAAACCTCAGTTTTTTCATGTGCTGATCTTCATAAACGGAGGAAAAAAGTGATATATATTAGCACATTCGAATATTGAAATAGATACTGCACGTATACAAAGTTATGTTAAAATCGGTTACATAGTTTCGTAGTATAGCAGACTAAGCTGCAATGTTTTTAAAGCCGCTATTCTTATAATAAGTGTCTGGCACACTTAAAAAATGTATATTTATGTGTCGTACTACAGAGCAACTTCTTTGTCAAATTTTGTAGTAATCGGTTTAATGTATCCCAAGATATGTCATAAAAACTGTATATTCGGTTAGACTATCTAACAAAATGGCGGAGATATGAGATTCTTTAAAGATACTTTAGCAACCCGGCCCGGATTGGACCAGGTACAATTTAGTTTTTACAGCGATACACTACTACATAAAGTAGGAAAAGGCAATTACATTATTATGTGATGCAAAATTAGTAAACTACTATCATATAAAAACACACACATATACGTAACGCGTGTCTCACAGATGGGTAGACAGAAAATATGGGCGTCCATTTACCACGATCCTGATATACCTACCTCCTTTGGTTTATCCACATTCATAGATCTCTAATATAACAATATTATATAAGAGTGGTTTAGAACATTTCTTTGTATACAACATTAGTCGCTTTGACTCCGACCGCCAGCATAACAAGATTTCTGTTTGATGTGTCACTCGAAAGTGCTACGTGTGAAAAACACGCTCCACTCCAATCCACTCCAGCAACGTAAAATGTTTGACCCTGTGCCTTATTTATGGTCACACAAAAACAAACTCTCATCGGAAATTAAACTCATTTAAAATTAAAAGGAAAATCCGTGGGAATCATTGGTATTCGAGGTATTAACTCAGTTGTTCCAGAACTGCTGCTAGTTAGAATAGTACCTTCAATGAGATAACTTTTTTTAGGTACCTTATTGGCCTGTTATGACAACTGCTACCTCACTCGTAGAAGGAGCATGTCAGCGGCCACGATGTTCGCCAATAGGTACCTTATTGGCGTGGGTTACAACGTTGAAGTCTGTCAAGTTTTGTGAAACACACTAAACTGCTTTTTTAAAAGATTGAATATAATTATTATGGGAGGGAAACATGTCTTGCAATTGTCTGATCAATGCAGTGTCTAGATATGTCGAGCGATAGGACATCGAGTAGACGCTTGTTTTTCAGGATCTGCTTTAATATATGTCTGCAGGAATTTGCGGTCATCAGGACGAAGGGGAAAAGGCTACAGGCCAAATTATATTCCCGCCCTTGTACATTAAATGTTGGCATGAAACCACGCTCGACTATTTGAGTACTTATGAATGAGGTCATCTGGAATGCGTTGATATAGAGACGTATGTACCACAAAAATTCTGAAATTTTTTAACATAACTCTTTATAACTTTTAAGTGTTAGCAATAAATATATGCTGTAAANTTATGACAACTGCTACCTCACTCGTAGAAGGAGCATGTCAGCGGCCACGATGTTCGCCAATAGGTACCTTATTGGCGTGGGTTACAACGTTGAAGTCTGTCAAGTTTTGTGAAACACACTAAACTGCTTTTTTAAAAGATTGAATATAATTATTATGGGAGGGAAACATGTCTTGCAATTGTCTGATCAATGCAGTGTCTAGATATGTCGAGCGATAGGACATCGAGTAGACGCTTGTTTTTCAGGATCTGCTTTAATATATGTCTGCAGGAATTTGCGGTCATCAGGACGAAGGGGAAAAAGGCTACAGGCCAAATTATATTCCCGCCCTTGTACATTAAATGTTGGCATGAAACCACGCTCGACTATTTGAGTACTTATGAATGAGGTCATCTGGAATGCGTTGATATAGAGACGTATGAACCACAAAAATTCTGAAATTTTTTAACATAACTCTTTATAACTTTTAAGTGTTAGCAATAAATATATGCTGTAAATNACCACAAAAATTCTGAAATTTTTTAACATAACTCTTTATAACTTTTAAGTGTTAGCAATAAATATATGCTGTAAATTATATTTTGTTTATGCATTGAACAGTTATAATTATATGTTTGTTTATTTTCTTAACAATTAAGTACTATAATATTAAGAAATACATTTAAATTATCAGTTTGTTTTTACTGGTTAATTTAAATTGTAAATACGGTTATATCTACTTATCTATTAAAGATAGATATATGCAACGCAGCTGACGTTTTTGTATATCATTTAATTTTACACCATTCTTTCGTACATTATTTTGTTACATCTCTAAAGGATTAGGTAGCGTATTTCATGAGAGTGCGCTGGCGGCAGACGTTTCTCCCGGCTTGATTCACTAATACAGTTATTGCTCAGTTCCTATAAGTGCTAGGGCCATTTTTAATACTCACGAACTTTCCTCGATAAATGCAGATCATAAGAGTATAAACCGCATCTCAAGTATTGGAAGTATTGGAATTTGTGGTATGTGATGATAGAAAATTAACGCACATCTGTGAATACAAATGAATCTGTACTCACCGACTGAGCAAGCGAAATTAGCTGCGACGGGAAGAGGACTCGTCAGCAGTTCGACATAAGCTGGAGCCCACGGGTTTGACGACTGGGAAAAAAAGGAACAATATGCATTAAAAAATCTGAACGTTAATTGACAAACATCGCTGTAAGGAATCGTCCAGATTTTATTTTATTACCTGCAAACGAAATACGCAGTACGAAAGAGGACCTCGTCGAAGACAGATCGTCGTGAAGATGGCACACGTGGTTTAAAAGCCGAGCGGATCACAACAAAACGGTAAACACAGGTGGCGATATCTGTCAACAGAATACAACACATTTTAGGGTCCCCAATGTTATTCAGTGTTTTGGCATATACCCCACTGCGAATCGAACCTGGCTCACCTAAATGTGAAGCGAACAATCAGACCCCAATCTCACGGTGAAGCGTGCAGGAAGCAAAAATCTATAAAGGTTTTGAAAGGGAAACGATGCGTGTTTTTTTGAGCTGATGCAAACGTGACGATACATTCTCGTGCTGGCGAGAACGGGCCAGCCGGCCGTGTTTCCGGGCTCGTGTCGCTATGATATCGGACGGTAGACGTTCCCTGACCTCTGAACATACCACACGGATAATTCTAGCATTGCGGAAGATTGGTTGCGTACCGATATTTCTGTAAAAATCATAAGGGGCTCGCTACCTACGATTATTTCTGCTGGTGAACTCTAGCCATGCACGCTGAAACGTTTATACTTATGTTTAAAATACATCGTTTTTGTGTGGGATGCGATGGAAATAAAATGGCTNCATGCACGCTGAAACGTTTATACTTATGTTTAAAATACATCGTTTTTGTGTGGGATGCGATGGAAATAAAATGGCTATAATTAAGTTTTCTTTCTAAAGAAAGCTGTAAGATTAGCGTATCTGTATTTCTTTCAACCTGAACACTATATTTAAGTCCGTCTTTACATTTATTCTGACACATTGGTATGAGATAGTGGCGCCTTTAAATACAGGGAGTGTATGCTAGATGTAACTTTAACACAAAAAAATAAAACCGTTTAAAATTATCTCTAACTTATTGTTATCAGCAACGTAAAAATTATGACTGATTATAAAAGAATCATATTTTCCTAATAATTTTGAGAAATGAANTTATTGTTATCAGCAACGTAAAAATTATGACTGATTATAAAAGAATCATATTTTCCTAATAATTTTGAGAAATGAAGACGTTATTTTTACATTCTTCAAAACAATTCACATGGTGTAATGGGAAGCAATATATTTTTTTTTACGTTAAGCAAGTATTTCGACAATTGAGCTGAGATGTGGCAAGCGTTTATCCGTTGACGAATAATTTAAAAAATCTATACGTATTTCCTATCGCCATTACTAAATAGAAATGCATACATTATTATAACTGAACAGGGAGCACGGTGCATGTGTTGACGGCCTTGGTGCGAGCGCCCGCCTGACTGGGTGTGTCTAGTCAGCAATGTTTGTTCTCCTGACCTACGTTACGATATGCACCTACACCGCAGCTACACGTCCATTCAACCCTTACGAAATAGGACGGAAGAAATGCAGTTATACAATTATTTTGAAGAGAAAAAATTCGGATTAACAATTTGTCACCTGCAACATAAAATTTATTTTTGTTCAAGAATTTTATTTATAATACACAAATGGAAACTTTGATTTAACTGTAATATTAAATAAACGAGACGCGCTCCTGAAATCACTCGCAAAAAAATATTCATTCCTAAGAAGTTTTGCAACAGTATGTAAGGTACCTCCGAACTGAAGGATGGTTGATGGAAGCAAAAAATCGTTGAAAACTGGAGAAGTCCTGGAAACGGGCGTAGCTGATTCGCAAGACAGAATGGGAAGAATCAGGTTCGTTTCCAGCTTATATTGTTTACCAGTACGAGATTGATGTATTCTTCCGCGGATGTTGTGGGGGTTTCGATTCTCCGCTCCGCGTGTTTTCGCTCGCGAAAAGAAAATATTTCGCAATCATGATTTTTTAATTAAAAATAAAATTTTTTTATTAGGAAATAGTAAAACCTAACAAATCAATTAATGTATTGTTTACTTAATTACATAAATTTTGCAATTATTCCAAACTATTTTGATNTCACCACCCCTCCACGACCCACCTGATAGAAGGCATCTCATGTAGGCGTGTCATAGCAGGCGATGAAAGGTTGGGGATGTTTGGGCCTCTCGCATGTTTTCAGATTTATCAGTACGCTTCGCGAGACTGACCATGTATTGTAAATTATGGGAACTGACGATTGTTACGTATCTTAGATTGTGCGAGTGAGGTGAAATTATAATCGTCTGTCTCTCACATTACCTTGGAAATGCGAGTATACACTATGTTACACCAATGGTAGAAATGTAGAAAGAGAGACGGGAAAATTTATTTTCTGTCTCTCACTACTTGATCTTGGATTTTTGATGCACTTCAGATATCAGACTATATTTCAACGGAAATTCTTACCCCTTCCCTCTTTAATTACTCGTCAATTCCCACACTCCGACTCTTTACGACGAATAGGAAATCGGTGTGTGGGTGAGTACGAAGTGCAATTCCCTTTGTGGCTAATGTGAGATCGGAGCTTGGGGGGAGTGCAGAGTACAATTTCTTTCGTGGCCAATGGGAATAGGATTTGTTCATGGTACAAGGTTCCGTATGCTTTGCAGCCCATGGGAATTTGATTTTTATTGCTCCCAATGGGAATGGGATTTAGTGAGGTCAGGTCAACGTGTCTAAAAATGGTCCGATTTCCCCTCAAAATACAGCAGACAGAACGACATATTTCCTAACCGTTAGCACACAGTCCAAAGATATTCCCTTCTAGAATTTTTGACTCGGTACAGACAATCTAAGCAGCGTAGAATCAATATAAAAAAAATTAATATTAATAAAACCAAAATATAATTTTCATAAAAAAAATACAATAAAAGCGAAGAAAGAAGATACTGATAATCTTTCCACACCTAGGAATGCAAAGTAATTTTTTGGAAAAATAAATTTCAAGCATTAACTGTTCCATTATATGTAAACCTTGCGATTATGGTCTTTATTTGTGTAGTGTCAAGCCAAAGTAGAGAAATTTATTTTTCAGATGTTAACATAACATTTTACCAGAAATATTGTTAATTCGATGTCAACATATTATGATAAATACACTCGTTATCAAAGCCACAGAAAAAAACAATATTTTTAAAAAATTAAATCTAAGAACACCTTAATNTTTTACCAGAAATATTGTTAATTCGATGTCAACATATTATGATAAATACACTCGTTATCAAAGCCACAGAAAAAAACGATATTTTTAAAAAATTAAATCTAAGAACGCCTTAATTTTTTCCTTTAGGTTTAATGAGCCAAAAAAGCATTGGCGTTTTGATGATGAAAGGTTATCTTGCCCAAGGCTGCCAGTTTCCAATATGCTTTTCCGTCACAACGAACAATAAATAAAATTATCTAGGAAAAATTAGTTTTTTCCCCCCAACTTTTACAATATTGTATTTAAAAAAAAAATAAAAATAAAATCCGGAAAATCAAAAATATTTTTTACTCAGCAAACATGCTTTTACCATTTTACAATTTTTTTTATGGCCAACGAATTAGCACGCGTATATATTTTTATATGGAGTACGTTAGCGTGAAGCATATTATGAATGGAAGGTGCAGAGACTTCTAAACATAATATTTTCTCTGTGTACTGCCTTTAAATTTGTTTTAAAGGGTTTTGTAATGAATGTGACAGGTGTTATATTTTTTAAAGAATGTTCTCTGTGTGTCCCCATCAATATGTCTGTTTCTCCCCTTCAGTATAATCTGTCGTTTTTTTTTTTTTCATAAACCAATATGGTGACAGGTTTATTTTATTCATTAAGAAGTATGGTGATGCGTTTTGTATCCTCAGTATATCAACATGTATATTTTTCTTTAGTGTCGACCCTGGACCCTCCTGCCAGTGTGACATGTGTGTATTCTCGAATAGGCTAAAGACAAAAGCGTATTAATTTTTGTATTGTAAAATTAACACGCCGCCATGAATTCTTTTTGCAACATCGTTCTCTGTTGGAATAATAAACTTGACACTGCTAGCGTCAAGCCACCGCTGTAGGCGAGCTGCTAGCCTCCTTTGCCAGGCTACAAGGAATTGCGTGCTCGCTTCCGCATGTTCAGCAGGAAGAGCAAAGTACATCTTATGCATTGCTGCCAAGTTGTGAATATCGCACGTGGTGCTTACCTTAACCTCAGCTGTCTCTGCCGCTACTACACGGCACATATAAAGGTAATTTTCGAGGGTGCCTTCATTTGCAAAGTATTTTTACCCTTAAACTTAATTTATTCAAAATAATCACATTTATTCACGTAAAGTATATTATACACTGTTTAAATGATGACTAGATTCTCACTGAAGAAGTAATTTTTTTTTTAAATTATAACCAAACTGATATATACTAAATGTTTTTTTACCAGCTGTTTTTTTAACTTGGTAAGCAGCACATAACTTGAAATAAAAAAAAGACACATTTATTTATGCTCAAATATCACAATATTCTTCTTCTGCATAATACAAGGAATACTTTTTTACACGTGTCCCTTTTCTGAGTCTTGGAGGGCATTACACAGGTAATAATTTTTTTAAATATACCATGGGTTCCTCGTAGGTTTTTTTTTTATTACAACGGGGTATTATAACTACATAGTCTTAAGGTTTCGGAGTTGCATGGAGCACAGAATTGTCTTTGATTTTTGCACTCTAGAAGCCTTGTGGCGTACGTCTTGACGAGCTGTTGAAATGTCGGACAGCGGTAATGCTTGTAAGGTTTACAAACTTCGTTCCGATGGGGCCTGCATTGCGAATCGCTGACACCTGGCATCTTCCAAACAATGTTCACATGATATTATGGAATTAAGTCAAAGTACAGCATTGTCGGAATATCCTCTTACGAAATATTTCCCTCTTCCCACCTTAGTCTGTGCATTTCAAACATATTTAAGAGATACGTCTGTTTCGTGGTGCGGTCCAGTTGCTTCCATGCACACGGCGGTAAAAAATAAAAAACTTTGATTTTTTTCTTGTCTTCGTTAATATATGAGATGGCAATCTGCTTGATGGTGTACGAGTCCAACGAGCGAAAACCTTGGATGTTGCAAAACATTTCATACGATTTTTGTTGTATAAAATAATTTAAGTTCCCATGCACACACCGAGCTCCACAAATTTTTTTCCAAGTCGTTTTAAAACTTTATTGAGGTCCATACACATCGGGCACCTGTGCGCTGTTTTGGTGTCCTCGCCGGATATTGAATGCCAGTAAATTTATAGAATGGGAGCATCTTCCACAGCAACAGCTTGCGAGTAGGTAGCTTGCCCAGACACTTGGTCTTATATGGGGAAGGTGTCTTCAATGGGGAGGGTGTCTTCAATGGGGAGTGTGTCTGCAATGGGAAGGGTATCTTCAATGGGGAGGGTGTCTTCAACGTGGACGACATTTTCCAGGGTGCAGTCTTTGCGAGGTCTGCTCAGCGGGCCTTACATCAACCGATGTGATATGGCGTGTCGTGAACCGAGGAGGTGAAGCCATCAAAAAAATCCTAGCAGGGGAGGCAGTCCCGTATGGCATCGTCCTCCTGAAGGTAGGTTGGAAAATTCTTGAATAAGGCAGAAATTTCGTAAGGTGCTCGACCAGGAGTTATTCTATCTGCAGGTATGGTAACTCGTCCCGTTTGTCCAAGGCAATAAGCGAGCGCACCCTTCCAAATGATAAAATGGCCAAAAGGATTTTATGTCAGCTCGGACAACATGCGTACATTTATAAGAGTTAGCAAAATGACTGATTTACCGAGGGGGCTCGGGGTGCTTCTTGTAAAGAGTTTTTGAGGTGAAAAAAATAGTCCGCCCTCGCGATTAAAGTAGGTCGCCGATCGGTCAAAAAGAAGGTTTCCTAAAACACCAGATTAATAAGCCAATTAGAAACATTGGTGGAAAAGTTAAATATGTTGGAGGGGGCGAGTAATTAGCCTGTGAGTGTCATTTGGTTGTGGGGAAGAGGGGGGGGGGCATTTGGTCAATTAAATATATCACACTGTAGGAGTGGAGGGGGTCAGTCGTCTGCTGGGTGCGGTGCTGCTTAGGACAGCACCAGCAAAGTAAAACAAATGACAATCGATAAAACTACGGCAGCATTCGAACGAGGGTGATATACCAACTCCAGAAATGTTTAAATAAATCACAAACGAAAAAAACCAAGATTGCGGATGGTTGCTGTGACGCCTACAAAGATAGTGGACTGCACCGACCAAAATGGCGGTCTGTTGTCACTACCAATATAATGAAATTCACCTGCCAAAATGACGGACGGCTACACCTTTCACATTGGTAGGCGGTGGATGTGACTACTACCAAGATGGAGGACATCTCATACCAAGATATCAGACTGTTCCTACCAAAATGACGATCGGGGGCTTTGACACCTTACAAGATGGTGGAATCAGTATGGGAGAAGCGGGATGTGGTGAGCCTCTGGAAATTTAATTTTTTCAAATTAAATTTTAAAACTAAGTTTTTAATACTTTGAAATAATTATTTAATATATATATTTTTTTGTAGTTTATTGAAATTTTGGATATTATGGGTTTCCATGGTGAAAGGTCGCCAGGGCCAAGGTCCGTGTCAAGGTCTCCTGGATACAAGATGGCCACCGGCCGACCAGAATGACATAGCACGGACAGCTCCGACGCACCCAGTCCCGATGTGCCAAAGTCCCCAGAATTCCTCTACTATTTAGATATATATATATTTTTGTTTATACGGTACATGTTAGTTTAGTTAAATAAGGACCTTCCTGCGAAGAAGAGCAATCACTTTTCACCCTGCGCTAGGAGGTAATTGTACTGTCTAATCTACACATTAAAAGCCAGATTCATGACAGGGACACAGGGACACCGAACATTACCAAGCAAAATGTAAACATTATGTGTATGCATTCCACTGCTATGGTGGCTATCTTGGCATCCAGTGTAGAAAGCGTCTCCTCTGGCACTACATTGCGACAGCGGCGATTTTGTTTTCAAAATTGTCATTATTTTATTTTTCAAATTTGTTTTCAAAAAATATGTTTAAAATTTTTTTTTTTAATTTCCAAATGTATTTAATATTTCAAAAGTTAAAAAAATATATTTCATATTTTAAAATTTTTTTAATCTCGCAAAATTAAAATTTTTTTTTTCTCGAACATTCCCTGGTGGCCATTTTTTTTTTCATACATAGCCTCAGGATGTGGCTCCCTGTGACGAATTCTCCCTTGCCTTTAAATCGCCCGATGCTACATGCTGGCATTGAAGAAACTATTCCTCAGTTCTTGATTATTATTATCAAATTGAAAAGTTAATAATTCATTAACCCAAGTATCTTCCACCATAAAAATAATATTGATTCTTTAATAGCACTAAACAATAATATTTTCTGAGGTTTATATAATGGATTGGAACAAAACTAATTCTTCATATGTAAAATGAAATTATTAAAACACTTTGGAAGTATCGATACATTGATTTAACACATATTTCAGTATCTTTCACCGTAAAAAAATAATAATAACAAAATTGAAAATTTAATAGCCATAAATTATATTTTCTCAGGGTTCATATAATGTTTGAGAACAAAACTAATTCTTCATAGGTAAATTCAATTTAATTTTAAAAAGATACGTGATAATATACTTGGAGTAATTTCTTTGCTTGTAATAATTAATTTAACGAACACCATCATTGCGGGAATAGAGCGCGGCCCCGAGAACAAAAAAAAGCTGTTGTAGTCTAGAAAAAATGGTGTCTTCAAAAAAAAGCTTGTCTGTTACTAATCGCCTTTGTTCTCAGATAGTGCAGAAACACGGGCAGTCAAAATACATTTAAGTTAATGGAGCATCCTTAAAAAAATAATTGATTTTATTTCCAGATGCGGAAGGCATTAATTTAATAGGGCATCCTTAAAAACATAATTATCTCTAGATACTGCAGGTGCGTACAAGTGAAAGTGACAGGCAGCATCATACACACACACCAGCCTCTCTAACATTCCAAAACAAATTTAGCTAAGCATTTGAGAATTTTACATAACAGACCTCACTAAAAATGAAACTTACATAAATATTGCTGATTAACCAATTCGCATATCAGTACGATGGAGATCGTGCCACAGTCAACCACGCTTCCGGTCCGCATCAGTGAAGTTGACGAAGATGAAACCAACATCTTTAAATCACGTCATGGAAAGTTATTACCGGGGACCGTCAGGGCTATCATAGCAGGACCGAGCAATTGCGGTTAGACATGGGTGCTTGTCAGCCTCCTGGAGTAACTCAACAGTCTTCGGTTCGAAAACGTGTACCTATACTCGAAATCACTTCAATAGCCAAAGTACTTGCACTTATCGCAAATACTACCAGCCATTGATGGACATCGTTATTTTCCATTTTGTGACAATGATGCAGTCGTACAACCAAGCAAAGCCTTACCGAACTCTGTGTTTATTTTCGACAACATGGCATGTGAGAAACAGGCGAAAATGCAACAGTATTTCAGAATGAGAAGCCATGTAGCAGTGGATTCTCTTTACCTATGTCAAATGTATTCACGAATGCCTAAACAGTTTCTACATTACAATGCTAACTTCCTCGTCCTATTTCGTTTGGACGACCTGAATTTATGCTGTTTTTACTCTGAGCATTTTAATACTGATATGACATTTGACAGATTTAAGAAAATGTGTTCTTGTTGCTGGCGCGAACCTCACTGTTTCCTAGTTTTAGCAAAATATTTTCCACTGATAAGGGACGGTACCATACATGTTTTCATCAGTTCATTATAGATCATCAGTGAAGTATGAGCTACTCAGTATCCAAGTTCAGCCATAGTGGTCTGAAGCGGGTGCCAGAAATCTGTATGATTTCTACCAACGACTGGAACTGTAGTTTCGGAGGGAAACAAGCGAAGAATCTAGGCAGCCCCAAACATGACGGTGATGATGCGAATGTATCCTTTGTTCACAGCGTTATATCGGAAGCATTGCGACCAGTGATTACACTTCAAACTAGTATCGAGACTCATCTGCGCACATTATTGGCAGGTATGACACGAATCACCGCTTTAGAGACAGCGNTCGAGACTCATCTGCGCACATTATTGGCAGGTATGACACGAATCACCGCTTTAGAGACAGCGCTGAGTGATATGGGAGAGCGTATAGCTAGCAGAGTTCATACGACAGTGTCAAGTGAAAATTGCCCATTGACCAATGATGTTAAGAAACTGTCTGCATTGGATGGGAATCTCGCTATTGAGGAAGGCCGCCTCTTCAATACTACTTTTACCACTAACATGGATTTGCGACATCGGTACATTAATCGAAAATGTATCCCACCTTACTACCTTTACTGCCGGGGATGCACTCGAAACTGTGGAGGGCAGGCTGTCTGGCAACACGAACATACTATCTACAAAAATGGAGGCAGAGCTTCACAAATTATACGAAGACGTATTGAAACTGAATGCGATTGGGGGTAGGATCGCAACCATAGAAAATAAATACTATGATTTAGGAGAGCAGATTGGTGCTAAAGTTCTTGCGGGGCTCACTGCCATACTTGGTGAGTACTTTAAAGTAAATACTGAAAGTAATGTAGATATAATTTCAATAGATAAGAAGCTGGAATGGAACCTTGTCGCTATAGAGGACCGTCTGTTCGCCAACACGAATGTACTGTCTATCAAACTGGACCCCCAGCTTTGCAAATTATCCAATGATGTACAGAAACTCGGTGCGACAGGTAGTACAGTTTCAGTTATGGAGAAGAAAATTAACGATGTATGTGAGCAAGATTGTGGTCTCGATGCTAAATTAGACAGTCACCTTAATGACAAGGCTACACTGGATGTATTAAGTAAGAAGTTATAATCGAACCTCGATGCTGTCAGTACATTGTCCGTTACAGTGACTAAACATTTTCAGACTTTAACTAATAACATGTGAATCGTGGTGGTAAGCAAGCTACCTGCCGTGGAAGCATCTAGTAAATTTGGGCGAACGTGTTGATTATAGGTCTCTGACGACCCTCGCAGAAAAATTTAGAGATAATTTGCGTGTAGCGAACGAGAGTGCCACCAAACTGACTGCTGTGGATGCCAAGCTCACAGCAGTTGAACAGGCCATAGACAAGCCACCCCAATAATTTAGACGAGCAAATTAATATGTCTGTCAAAAGTGTAGGTGTGCTAAACACATTATGTGTGCAGTTGGAGAGCGTAGGTAGCTTGGAAACCAAACTCAGCACAATAACTTAGAGCATGACAAATAAGGTATTTACAAATACGCTCGAAGAACTCGATAGCCGTAGCAAAAGTTTGAGAAGGAACATTTCAGATATTGAGGAACTTATATGACACAGGATTGTGCGTTATTTAAATGATTAGCACACAGACGATGAAAAATGGATGCATTCCGAGCACATAGGTACTGCTCTTCTCAAACAACTCAAAACATTGGAGGATAAAATAGTAAATCTGATTGCGCATAGAGCGGTTGTCCAATATAAAAGGTACATACATTTCACTTATGGTCATTAGCATAATGTCTGCAGTTATGGAGGATTTGCGCCACGCCATTACAAGTGTGCGTCACAAGTACTTACAGACGAAACGAGCACTTATGGATTGTGATGCTGTGCTGAATCAAGATTTTCAGGCAATCACATCCCGACTGGATGCATTAAATAAACAGTGTATTCCCTCTGTCGCTGACGTGTTGACTGACCCGCACGTCGAACGTCCAGAAGACGATAATCTTTGGCCGAATGGAAATGTAAAAAAGTGGGTTCACACTCGACCACTGACATATATAGTCAGTCTGAACCTATGCGAGCACTAACACATGGCGAACAGGCTGGCTATACTCTAGACACTACCTTCTGCCACAGTTCTGGCATGTTCATCTACAACAACCAAAAGGTGCATAACCATGATTATTTTAACTGGTAGTTCTATCGGGGCGGCATGTAATAATTGCAATAAATGTCGTTGCCACCCCCAGAGACTGCCGATACTCTTCCATATCTTAACATATGATGCCAATTTTATAATTAAGCAGCTTGACTACAATTCCCAGGGCATACTTATTATTCCAAATACCGAGGATAAACTCATCACCTTTAGTAAGAGTTTGGGCGACAAGTTCACAATACATATAATTGATACATATAGGTTCATGTCTGCCAGCCTGGCAATGCTCGCTGAGAATCTGCCATCCAGCGACTTCCACACAACATCTCGCTTCTTCATGGTAGAGCGCGAGCTCAAACTGGTAACCTGGAAAGGTGTCTTCCCATATGATTTTGTTAGCTTGTGGGAGAAGCACGCCGAGCCTGGGTTACATGCTATAGAGTCATTCTATAATAGGCTTACTGGGGGGAACGTCAGTGCCAAGGACTACCAGCATGCACAAATCGTCTGGGACATGTTTGGCTGCCGCACCCTCCGGGACTATTCAGAGCTCTACCTGAAGACGGACATGCTAATTCTGTGTGACGTCTTGGAGAATTTCTGGGGGCTCTCTCTAAGCACATATAGTCTCGACTGTGTGTGCTATGTTAGTGCTCCCGAGTTTTCGTTTGACGCAATGTTGCGCAAGACGCAGGTGGAATTAGAGTTGCCGTCAGACTATGATATACACCTGTTTATTGAGGCTGGTATCTGGGGAGGGTTGGCCCAATGTATTGAGCGGCATATGGTTGCCAACAATAGGCATATACCAGACATGTACAATTCCGGCAAGCCTACCTGCCGTATGTAGATGCCAATAACCTATACGGGTAGGCAATGTCCCTGCCACTGCCATACGGTGGTTTTGAATTGACAGGTTCGAAAATTGATGTAGTTAGCATGCTGGACGACAGAGATGTCGGCTACATACTCGAGGTGGACATAGAGTACCCTAACACTCTTCGCGAAGAGCATATGGATTTTCCATTCTTGCCAGTGAGCAAGTGTCCTTCAGGGTCCAAACGTAACATGGTGACCCTGGAGAACAAGCTTAATTATCTCATATATTACGTTAATTTGAAGCAAGCATTGGATCATGGGTTNACATGGTGACCCTGGAGAACAAGCTTAATTATCTCATATATTACGTTAATTTGAAGCAAGCATTGGATCATGGGTTACGGCTGAAGGCATTTCAAAAAGTCCTTCAATTCTAGCAGAACGCATGGCTAAATCCTTATATAGACTCTAATACGGCGAAACGTCAGGCAGCCACGAACACCTTCGAGAAAGACTTTTACATGTTAATATATAATGCAATGTATGGCAAGCTTAAGGAGAATAAACGTAAATGACAGCGTTTGGAACTCGTGTGTAGAGAAGTTCGGGCGAAGAAGCTTATCGCAAAGCCGGCATTTAAATGCAGGACTATATACGATGAGACGTTGTCCCTGATCAAATTACGCCAAGAGAGTGTAACGTTTGACAAGCCCATATACGCTGGGTTTTGCCGTACTCGACCTGTCAAAAACACGCATGTATCGATTTTACTACGACGTAATGTGACCGCGGTATGGAGGCAGTGTGAACCTCCTTTATATGGATACTGACATCCTAGTAATGGAGACTGCCTTCTCTGACACTTACAGTGAACTCGCCTCAGACCCGGTGCTCATATTCGAGTTTACCACCAGCGGGTACCCGAGCACTTATCCTTGTTACTCGCCTACCAATTCTAAGGTAATTTGGAAGTTTAAGGATGAGTGTGCAGGTACGATATGGTTAAGTTTGTCGTGTTGAGGGCGAAACTGTACGCGTCCGGCTGCCTGGATACGATAGTGAAACGCGCGAAGGGGATACAGAGTTGCGTAGTTGAGAACACGCAAACGTTTGGCGATTATCGGCGCATCCTTTTGGCCCAGCGCTGCATGAGAGTTCTGGTCGCTAGGATTAGGTCATCCCACCAGGAAGTTTACACCGAGCGAACAAACAAACTCTCTCTTTCGTGGATGTACGACAAAAGAAAAGTCCTGGATGATGCTATACATACCGTCCCCGATGGTTATGAGACCTAATAAGGAAACAGCTGCAGGCCAGTCCTACAGAGTTATGTATGTTTGTCGCTGGAGAGAGTGTTTTTCTCCCTGCTTGTACTGGAGCAGGTACAAGCGTCGTTTTATTCCCCATGTCATGTACATTGTCGAGGGTTTTGGTAGTCATGTTTATATATCTCGATTAGCATGCTGTAGCGTGTGCAAGTGTGTTGCAGGCTCGTCAGGTATGCTGACAGATAGTCTACTGTAGCTCGTTCAAGTGGCAAGTTCCTAACATTGTCAGGTAAATTATCAGTTTTTATTTCCTGCAGTATACTAGAGTACATGCAAGATCGGATGGCTTGCCAGGCATACTAATGTTGGCCCGCGCAGTCTGATTCAGTGTACTGTAGCTCATGCAAGAGTGGCAATCTTCTCCTTGCCAGGTATACTGGGTGGTAACACACTGGAGTGCATGCAAGCGTCCATATTACATGCCAGGCATGTTACCAGCGCGCTCTGTACATGTTTTTTTCTCGGAAGTATACTGGAGCACATGCAAGTAGTAGTCTTGCCAGGTAAACCAATCATGTGTCCCTTTTCCCACATACTATATATTCCATTCTAATGTTACATGTGGGTGCACGGTTTCAACTTGTCGTGCATTTGTACGTTTTCAATTATTACTATTATTCTGTAGCTCTTGCTACTTGTCTTATCGTCATGTATGTATCTGCTATCTCTTTGNGCTACTTGTCTTATCGTCATGTATGTATCTGCTATCTCTTTGGTGCGTGTTTCAATCACACACTCTCTGTCCCTAACTGGTTATTCAACTTCTTGTCACACATATGTTTAGATATTGGTAGAGTAATCGTTGGCAACTGCTTTTCANTGGTGCGTGTTTCAATCACACACTCTCTGTCCCTAACTGGTTATTCAACTTCTTGTCACACATATGTTTAGATATTGTTAGAGTAATCGTATNTGCTTTTCAAGCGTATGTGCGTTGTTCCCCTTTATGTATCGAATGCTAGATTACAGCATTCTACTTTATAGTATTTGTCATGTTTATGTGTGATTTACAACAATACTATAGCATATAAAGTAGTCATATTAATGTACATTTGGCAATTCTCTCTCTATTTTTTTTTCATCCCACCATCGCAATGTGTGTTGGCATCACACACCTTGTCGTTTGTATCACAATGTAGTGCCCCTCCATATTATTTATATTCTGTTTTCTCATTGCTGAAGCATTCGCTTTATTAGTCGTCCCCTTGCTGCTTCGCAACCCACCTGTTCACTTTACCTGTGACGTTACCAATATATATATATATATGTATATTTATATATGTATTTAAGTGTCGTAGGAATAGTGGACAGCCCGGTTCCAAGACCGGAGGTCCGTCTGCATGGTCATATCATGCAGATGGTAAGCGGGAGGACGAAGCAGCAACTGGTAAGTGAAGGTAAGCGATGAGTGTGTGTATGTAACTTGCGATACTTAGAAAATTATTTCAAGTATATTATCAAATATCTTTTTAAAATTTGTTTGTACTTCATTATAACTGCTATCAAAATAATATGGTGACATCAGCAAGATCAATTAGTCAAAGTTCCAAAAAATATGTTAAATCAAAGTATTGATACTGCAAAAGTGTTTAATAAGTTCATTTACACATGAATAATGATTAGTTTTGTTCTCATACATTATATACACCTGAGAAAAATATTTTATGGTGGAAGATACTGAGATGTGTTTATTAAATCAAACTATTAATACTGTAAAAAGTGTGTAATAAATTCATTTACATATGAATAATTATTACTTTGTTCAAGATTCTCATCCATTATATTTTACGGTGGAAGATGCTGAAATGTGTGTATTAAATCAAGGTATTGATACTGTAAAAATTGTTTAATAAATTCATTTACATATAAATAATAATTAGTTTTGTTCTCATCCATTATATTTAACGGTAAAAGACACTGAAATGTGTGTATTAAATAAAAGTATTGATACTGTAAAAATTGTTTAATAAATTAATTTTACATATGAATAATTAGTTTTGTTCTCATATATTATATAAACCTAAGAAAATTTATTTTACGATGGAAGATGCTGAAATGTGTAAATTTAATCAAAGTATTAATACTGTAAAAAGTGTTTAGTAAATTCATTTTACATATGAATAATTAGTTTTGTTCTCATCCATTATATAAACCTGAGAAAATATTATTATTTAGTGCTATTAAAGAAACATTGTTTAAAAATATTGTTATTTTTATGCTGGAAGATACTTGGGTTAATGAATTATTAAATTTGCAATTTGATAATAATAATAAAAAACTTAGGAATAGTTCCTTCAACGCTAGTTCGTAGCCTCGGGCCATTAAATGGCAAGGGAAGATTGTCGCACGGAGCCACAGCCTGAGGGTATGTAGGAAAAAAACAAAAACGGCCACCAGGGAATGCCCAAGTAATGATTTTTTTTGGAACTTTTGAAATATTAATAAAAATTTAAAATATCAAATCTTTTTTAACTTTTGAAATATGAAATACATTTGAAAATTTTGAAAAAAAAATAGTTTTGAAAAAATTAATTTTTTTTTGGAAAATGTTGATAAAAAAATTTCTGCCAACGCAATGTAATGCCAGAGAAGACGCTTTCTGCACTGGCTGCCAAGATGGCCGCCATATCAGTGGAAAGCAAACAAATAATATTTACAATTTGCTTGGTAAGGTTCGGTGTCCCAGTGTCCCTGTCATGAATCTGGCTTCGAACTCTCATTTTATAACTACTAGGGATCTTTAAATTTGGGTTTCAAACAATATCAATACTCACGCATTCACTGTTGGAAATTGAGTCTCTAGTGTCCTGCATACATATAAGTAAAAAAAGGAAAGTCGTTATTGATTTCTATAATAAAAATTTTAACTCTTCTAAACATTTATGATTTCCAATTAATCTCTTCATCTCAAGAGGAAGATTTATACCGGAGATCACCTTTATTCTCAGAGTCATTATAATTATTCACCAGCCGCCGCCATACCTACAAATCGATCGGTGCTATGCTACCAAGCGTGATGGTATTCTATGATAACGCAGTAACGCCGCCCACAAGGTAAATTGTCGGTCCACTATTCTGAATTATAAATGATGTTTTGATGGACCTATAAAACGCTGCGAGTAGAATTAATTTTTCCACATAGTTTCAGTTTGCTGTTAATCAACTTGGGTATGTTATTTAAATGCGTGCATTTTACTTAATTTCTCATGATTTATGCAATTTTCTTAATTTATTTCTTTCTCAGCTTTTTCTGTAGTAAACGCTCATTCTAAGAATGTTCAACACTGCAATGTAATATTTATTTTATTCATTCTATAAATTTTGATAATTGCTTGGAGGAGAGAAGGAATTCATTTGAAATCCAATACATGTAAACTAACCCACAACTTTAGAAACAAAGTTCCAAACACCGCGCCCAATCGAATAAATAATTACGGACGGGGTCCGTCGTATGTAGAGTNAACTTTAGAAACAAAGTTCCAAACACCGCGCCCAATCGAATAAATAATTACGGACGGGGTCCGTCGTATGTAGAGTTACATGTTTTTTGCGAAAATATACATACGCAGGCTACACTTCAGTACCTTATGTGCTAACCTCCAAACTTCCTTGAGTGATAGTCGCATGTCTTACCGACAAATTTTTTTAATAAATGACAGAGCCTATCAGCGCTAAGTTACCTCAATACTTAACGTCCATTATTCTCGGGTATACTTCTAAGACGCGTGGCAAGGAAATTAACTCAGCCACGACGGTGGATCGGAACCAAATATAGTGTTTGGGTGTACANATTTTTTTTAAATAAATGACAGAGCCTATCAGCGCTAAGTTACCTCAATACTTAACGTCCATTATTCTCGGTTATACTTCTAAGACGCGTGGCAAGGAAATTAACTCAGCCACGACGGTGGATCGGAACCAAATATAGTGTTTGGGTGTACACCTAGTAGTGAAATATTTTCCGGAAAAACTAATGCTCCTAATAACATGGTTGGAGCTAGGAAAACTGCGCTCCTGTTTATTCCAAATCCTCTTTCTATTTCAGTGAAAGTGTATCCATTATTTACACATTTAATTAGATCTCAGCGTACTTCCGCTCGATAATAGGCTTCTACGTCAACCATGGTATACTTAGAGTAGTTAATGGCAAAAATAATCTGTCTGTTTAATATGCTTCAAAGTAATTAATTCCTGCTGATAACCTTATTTACTTAATATAGACCTCGTTCTGACGGAAAAATATGAAGCTATTCATAACCATGAACGGATGAATGATATGTCCAGTACTTGTTCACTATAGTTGCTAATAAATATAAGTTGGAAGTATAATATATTTTTTCGAGGGGCTCGTAACTTATATTAAAACAAGATAACATATCTTGCTTCATCATTGTATATTAAAACAAAAAGTTGCAGATACAACTATTGAGCCAAATTTCCTGTAGACATGTGAAAATATTTTTATTGTAGTTCTTAAAAGCTTAGTTTGTAGCTAGTCCTTGACGTCTCGTTGACAGCAACGGATTCGAAGCATTAACTTCGGATATAATCAGTCTAATGTTTTGAATTATCTGATTTGCTACCCTGAATATATTTACGGCCCCGCCATTTTTAAAATAACTTACTTAACTTTCCTAGCACGTAAGTTAAATGGCATACCGTAAAGCTACTTGTGTAAATTATCAGGCTGAAATTAGTTGATTATCCAATGAAATATGGCAAAAAAAATTATTTTATTATTTGTTGCTATCTTACAAAAATGCTTAAAAATAGTTTCTGTATACAATTGTTCTAAAACATACTGCAGCATAAACATTTTGGTTTAGTTTTGCTAAATTGTTTAATATGTATTACAAACTTATATATATATATATATATATATATATTGATGAGAATGGACGGTATTATACATGTTGTATGAACTATATGGAGATTTTAGTTATTTTGTGAGCCAGAAGTGTATGATTGAAGGTAGGCCTTATCATATCTGCTCCTATTTCTATTATTTGAAATTTATTTCCAAATTCACTAAACAATCTTACTCGATGGTCGAGAGATGTGTAATCTTTGATGTTATGTAACATAGATGTGTTCCGTTAGGAAAGCAGAAGCTCAATTGATATTTGGCGTTATTGAAGATATTATTCTTTTTTATTTTCCATTCATCATGAACAGCTGTAAGTTCTGAAAAAAGGTATTTATAATTTTCATCCAATCGTTTCTATTTCAAGACGTGTTGATTACAAACCCATGACATTGGTGAGATCAAGTCGGAAATATTTCAAATTTAGGCAAGAAGCACACTGAGTACATTCATAAGAGAGGAAATATTAAACGGGCAAACGATTTTTTGCTTCCATTTATAACATTGCAATTAAAATAATAAATTTAAAGTTAACTGTTTTATTCTTCTGCATAGCAGGTTGGTGATAATTTTTTATATATTAGTAAATATTGAAATGGACGCTTTTATTGAAAATTAATATCTGATCCCATTTAAAACATGGTTGTTCATATGGTCTTCCGTATCGTCAATGGTATACAAAATTTAGTGGAAATTAGTGCAATTATTCCGGAAATATGGCCAAATTTCAAATTTTCTCGCATGGCACTATTTTGCTAAAAAGCCAGCGAACGAGGGTCTCTGGATGCATAATTGATNCTGATCCCATTTAAAACATGGTTGTTCATATGGTCTTCCGTATCGTCAATGGTATACAAAATTTAGTGGAAATTAGTGCAATTATTCCGGAAATATGGCCAAATTTCAAATTTTCTCGCATGGCACTATTTTGCTAAAAAGCCAGCGAACGAGGGTCTCTGGATGCATAATTGATGTTTCTAATAAATGCTGTCGGTGTAATAAATGTTGTTAAAATTGGTTAAAAAAGAAATGACATATAAAATAAATAATATATATTATCATCACCATTAAAACAAGAAGTTACTGATATAAATTATAATCCTACCTTCCTCGACATGGGTCCAATTAATTTTAAAATAATTTCTTAAAATCTGTGTTGGTAGAAAGGACTTGAATTCTCTTTGAAAACAATAACTTTAGAAATTAAACCAGAAACTTGTGCAACAGTAGTGAGACAATTACAAATACACACAAGCCTTACCCGGGACTTGAACCCAGAAAACCTCGTACATTAAAATAGTACGCAATTCATTGCATTACGGAAGTTGTGTTCAGGGCATCAACTTCGTATTTAATCAGTCTAATTTTTCGAAAATAAAATTTACTAACTTAAAATATTCACCGATCCTTTATTTTGAAATTAAATTTCTGAGCCGCATAAAACAAGTAAGTTTACAAGGCCTACAGTAGCGCAACTTGTGTGAAGAATTCTATTGAATTCCGATTGCTTGTTCCCGGAGATATGATGTAAAAATATCTATTTTTTAATTTGATGCTATCGTTGAAAATTGCAACGACAAGAGGCTCTGTATATGATGGTTCTAGTGTATGCTATCGATATATATATTTTGGTTGAATTTGGTTAAATTGTTTTATGTATATGTCGAAATGGTTTATGACCAGCCATTTTAAACATTGTGGTGTGACCCATTTAAATTATGAAAATTTACTTGACNTGTGTTCAGGGCATCAACTTCGTATTTAATCAGTCTAATGTTTCGAAAATAAAATTTACTAACTTAAAATATTCACAGATCCTTTATTTTGAAATTAAATTTCTGAGCCCCATAAAACAAGTAAGTTTACAAGGCCTACAGTAGCGCAACTTGTGTGAAGAATTCTATTGAATTCCGATTGCTTGTTCCCGGAGATATGATGTAAAAATATCTATTTTTTAATTTGATGCTATCGTTGAAAATTGCAACGACAAGAGGCTCTGTATATGGTGGTTCTAGTGTATGCTATCGATATATATATTTTGGTTGAATTTGGTTAAATTGTTTTATGTACATGTCGAAATGGTTTATGACCAGCCATTTTAAACATTGTGGTGTGACCCATTTAAATTATGAAAATTTACTTGACNCATGTCGAAATGGTTTATGACCAGCCATTTTAAACATTGTGGTGTGACCCATTTAAATTATGAAAATTTACTTGACCTTCTGTAGCATTTATAGTGTACACAATTTGGTAAATTTTTATTTGAAATGTTCCTGTGTGGCATTTGGTGAGAATCGGTTGATAGGCCTTTGAGACACGGCATAAAACCTTTAAATTTTTCACGTAGCAATCTTCATAAATGGAGGACCAAAAGTATTGTAGTAGCAATTTCGATGATTGTATGCTGCCAACATACTAATTAAAGTTAAAATAGATTACATAGTTTTGTTGATATCGCTCACAACCTGAACTGCATTGTAGCCGCTATTAAGAGATAAGTGTGTCCTACTTTAAAAAATACATTTAATATTATGGTCTACCACAGTTCAAAATATTCGCCAAATCTTGTAAGAATGGGTTGATTGTTTCCTGAGCTACGAGATAAAATCATAAATTTTATCGGTAGGACAATCTTACAAAATGTCGGTTTACACCACCTGCTGCAGTACTATTTGTTTGCCAAATTTGGAAGGAATCTGTCTATTCTTTCCCGAGATATGCCAAAAATCTTTTTTACTTTTAGGCACTATTATACAAAATGGTTGACAAAAGATGCCATATGTAGCTACAGTTTATAGTTATAATAACTAGTGCCAGCCCACAAGGTTTAGTTGAAATTGATTCCGTGGTTTCGACGTGTAGCATTCTAAGTTAAATTGGCAATAATGCTGCAATTTTGAAAATAAGGTTCTTACAGGATTAGACATTTTACATGTGGTTAAATGGTATGGAAGATATACCAAATAAACTTAAAACTTTTTATGGCCNTTACAGGATTAGACATTTTACATGTGGTTAAATGGTATGGAAGATATACCAAATAAACTTAAAACTTTTTATGGCCACAATTTTTAAAATAAATTACTATTCGATTACTTACATGCATAATTGGGCGAGAATTAGCTGAATAGTTTTCAAGAATAAATGAAAAATATATATTTTTCAATTTGCACTATCTTACAAAATAGCTGACCAACAACAGTATTCATATCAAAATTTAAAGAATACACAAATGTCTGACAACATCCTAAATTTTGTTTAGGTCGGTTGAATGGTGTCCAAGATATGACANAATTTTGTTTAGGTCGGTTGAATGGTGTCCAAGATATGACCTATCATCTAAAATATTTAAATCGCGGCCATTTTAAAGGAAAGTGCCTGGAATGATCGAAACCTCTTAAAGTCAGGTTTTCTTTCTAAGTACAATATTTGTACTAAGATTGGTGAAATTTGGTTGAAGCGTTAAAAAATCAAAGGGGACTCACACATGCACAGACACATATAGACCCACATACACATTCATACACAGAGTCGGCTAAAAAGGCTTGTTTAACCTCAATCATATATAAGTTTATCTACCCTACCGTAGCACTACTTGTATTTAAATTTGGTGGAAATCGGTTTGATTGATCATCGAGATATGGCACAAAAAATAATTTTTCAAGTGCTCATCTTTATAAATGGAGGACAAATAAGTCTTGCCAGCATGCAAAATTAAGTTGTAATTGATAACATGATTGTGGTTATATATCATCGTAAGCTAAAATGGATATTGTGCTGCCATTTTGAAAATAAGTGTCAAACCTACTTAGAATTTGTCACTTTACATCACCTACTGCAGTACTTCTTGTTTGCCATACTTGCTATAAATAGAAGAAATGTTTCCCGAAATATGACATAACTTTGTCTATTAGCGTGATGCTGCCTTACAGAATGGCGAATAAAAGCAGATTTGTGTTGGTATATGATGATTCTAATAAATACTTTCAGCATACAAAATATGATCAAAATTTCCAAACGGTAATGTAGATATACTTAATAAACCTTAAATATTTATGTAGCCACCATTTTGAAAGTAAGTTCCCAACCTACCAAAAGGCATACATTTACTTGACCTACCATGGTAATGTTTTATTTTCAAATTTGGCAGAATAGGATCAGTAGTTTTTGAGCTATTATTAAACAGCTTTATTTGTTATTGTAGCGGTTNTTACAGGATTAGACATTTTACATGTGGTTAAATGGTATGGAAGATATACCAAATAAACTTAAAACTTTTTATGGCCGCAATTTTTAAAATAAATTACTATTCGATTACTTACATGCAAAATTGGGCGAGAATTAGCTGAATAGTTTTCAAGAATAAATGAAAAATATCTATTTTTCAATTTGCACTATCTTACAAAATAGCTGACCAACAACAGTATTCATATCAAAATTTAAAGCATACACAAATGTCTGACAACATCCTAAATTTTGTTTAGGTCGGTTGAATGGTGTCCAAGATATGACCNTAAATTTTGTTTAGGTCGGTTGAATGGTGTCCAAGATATGACCTATCATCTAAAATATTTAAATCGCGGCCATTTTAAAGGAAAGTGCCTGGAATGATCGAAACCTCTTAAAGTCAGGTTTTCTTTCTAAGTACAATATTTGTACTAAGATTGGTGAAATTTGGTTGAAGCGTTAAAAAATCAAAGGGGACTCACACATGCACAGACACATATAGACCCACATACACATTCATACACAGAGTCGGCTAAAAAGGCTTGTTGAACCTCAATCATATATAAGTTTATCTACCCTACCGTAGCACTACTTGTATTTAAATTTGGTGGAAATCGGTTTGATTGATCATCGAGATATGGCATAAAAAATAATTTTTCAAGTGCTCATCTTTATAAATGGAGGACAAATAAGTCTTGCCAGCATGCAAAATTAAGTTGTAATTGATAACATGATTGTGGTTATATATCATCGTAAGCTAAAATGGATATTGTGCTGCCATTTTGAAAATAAGTGTCAAACCTACTTAGAATTTGTCACTTTACATCACCTACTGCAGTACTTCTTGTTTGCCATACTTGCTATAAATAGAAGAAATGTTTCCCGAAATATGACATAACTTTGTCTATTAGCGTGATGCTGCCTTACAGAATGGCGAATAAAAGCAGATTTGTGTTGGTATATGATGATTCTAATAAATACTTTCAGCATACAAAATATGATCAAAATTTCCAAACGGTATGGTAGATATACTTTATAAACCTTAAATATTTATGTAGCCACCATTTTGAAAGTAAGTTCCCAACCTACCAAAAGGCATACATTTACTTGACCTACCATGGTAATGTTTTCTTTTCAAATTTGGCAGAATAGGATCAGTAGTTTTTGAGCTATTATTAAACAGCTTTATTTGTTATTGTAGCGGTTNCTTTTCAAATTTGGCAGAATAGGATCAGTAGTTTTTGAGCTATTATTAAACAGCTTTATTTGTTATTGTAGCGGTTCCTTTCAAAATAGTGGACCAACAACTATATCATAATCTAAATTCTATTATAACTTGATGCACTGTGAACGTACAACTTTTGGTTTGAATCAGCGAAGTGGTTCCAGAGATATGACATATCAACATACATTTATAATTACCACCGTTCTGAAAGTAAGTGTTCGGCGTGGGCTAAAATCACACGCAGTCAGAAGTTCTATGCATGCACCGAGTTTGTTGAAATTCCGCTCAGGCGTTCAAAGGTTTTAGTGAAAAAAGGAGGGTGCAGCAACACATGCGCGCGCGCACACACACACACACACACACACACACACACACACACACACACACACACCATTTCCACAAAATCACGGATGTACATACAGAAAAATAGGGTAAAAATGATGCACTGGTAAAAGGACGAAACTAAACATAAATGTGCAATTTTTTATAAGAAAATTTAAATAAAATTAAAAAATACCGATATTTCAATTTAACAATAGCAAAGCAAATTAATCCGAAATTTGTACAATTGAGAAGAAAGGAATATGCGAAGCTGACTGTAACTAATTATTGAAACCTCATTAGTTTGATATGTTTGTACAAGACAATAAAATACACATGCTTCCATATGGATATTATNCTAATTATTGAAACCTCATTAGTTTGATATGTTTGTACAAGACAATAAAATACACATGCTTCCATATGGATATTATAAAAAAATATGTGATATATAATTTAATAGCCATTTTATAACATTTTAAATTAAATTTTTTAAAGTATCTTAAAATACAACAAATGGATAATATAAAAATTATTTATTATAATGCACAAAATATAAAAAGTTTTATTAAAAAATATGTTGCCAACAATTTTGTTTTAAATTTAAGAATAAACAAATTAATACACATTCGTTAATTACTGTAGAGACTCATTCATTATAACAAACCAATTATAATACAAAAAAAAAAAAATCTAAACATGTCTTATTCTAAATTCAAAATATTTTCATTATTGAATTTAATTTAAAATTTATTATATTTAATTTATGCTCAAAAAGATCAGCATCAGGCGAGTAGCTGAAACTATGCAATACAATTTTTTTATAACACGAAGTAATAAGCTTATTACTTCGTAAGGAAGCTTAGTGTGAGATCTGTCTATATATACACACAATTCAAATGCTTGATTAATTATATTTTATCCTTATGAACATTTTAAATTAATTTTTTTATGATGCTCTCTGAAACAGCTTTTGCTAAAAAATTGATATAAAATTTTTATTTATTTCTTTATTGAGAGTCAGAATTTTTTAAAGTATTTTAAAGTGTCATATAATTTTAACTTCATTTATATATTTGATTTATGTGAGAAATAATAAAAGGCAAGTTGTAGAAATCTTTACTTTATGAGTAAGTGTTAATATTAAAATGGAACAAATAATATTTAATACTGAATATCTTGAAATGTGTTCTATTAAAATTATTTTTACCTTCCATAATTATTACGATGAAACATTTAGAATCTTTATTCCCAAAAATTACTTCAAGGCCAGACTCAAACCTAAGATAGGAATATATTACCGAAGTGGTTAAATCAAACATATTTTCTACTTATTGTATAAACTGAAACCGTATTAATGTTTATAATATAAATAATTAAAATTAGAATGCCTCTTAGAACAATGTGTTCATATATTTGTATTATATATTTCTAACACCATATGTTTTCATCAGACAAACTAAAATTTAGTATAATATAATATTTATTTGATTTGCGTGGTTATAAATTTAAAAAGAACTACTTTATAGGCATTTTGTATTAAAATTAGTTTTTATATATTATTTTAAATAATTTCGATTTATATTATATTTGGAGTTGAAAATCTCAGTAAAGCTATATATAGCTAATAATGTGTTATTAGTAATATTGAAATGATTTTCGAACTACAGAAATATTTCCTAATAATTTCAAAAGTTCGTGGAAATTCTACAGATTGTGAAAATCAAACAAATTATTTAGGTTTTAATTTTAAAACTTTAGAAAATAGCACTGATTTAAGGATATTTATTAACTGATAATATTAAAGGTAGGCCCTAAACTTTCAGCTGCAATTATAAAGAGAAAAAAAAATTAAAAACAAATTGTTCTTTAATAAAATATAGCTTATTTGCAACGAATCATATATCTGCTAGTAGCTATAAATAGGCGGTTCTGCGCCACCTGGCGATGACGCCGGGAGCGGGAAGCCGGTAGTGTCTCCCAAGGGACACCTATGACATCATCAGAAATATTTTCCTACTCACGCATGCAAGGCTCTCAAAATTCTCTCGTTACTGATAGGTTATGTGAGGCTCTCGAAATGCTCTTGTCTCTGATTGGCTATGCAAGGCTCTCGAAATGCTCTCGTCTCTGATTGGCTATGCGAGGCTCTTAATTTTTTCTTTCAAAATTCTTTCTCTACCTAAATTTTTTTCAAAATGTTTTTCAAACATGGTTGCCAAAATTATGTCTTTTTCAAATTTATTTGCTCAAAGTTATTTTCGTTTTTAATATTGTGTATAAAGAGTTTTTAATGACTTCCCTTCATCATGCACATACATTCAATGCAAGGTATTATCTCAGAGTCTTCAAAAATTCTATTAACATTTAAGTCCTTCCTACTAGAGAATATACATCATGTGCTTGCATTCCAAGCTGGGAGGGTCATTTCAGAATCTTTCCAAAATCAATTAACATTAAATACATTCTACAAAATGATATATTTCTTGCTCTTGCATGCTAATCCGTGAGGGTTATCTCAGAGTCTGCCTTAATTAGATTATAATTTAAGTCCTTCCTACTAGATATACACCATGTGCTTGTATTCCAAACTCTGAGGGTTATTTCAGAGTCTTCCCCAATTCGATTATCATTTAATGCCTTCCTACTTGATTGTATACTTCATGTTCTTGCAGTCCAAGCGAGAGGTTGTCTCAGACATCATACGCTTGCATTCCAAGCCGAAAGGATTATCTCAGATTTTCACAAAATAGTCTATAACTAAAGTCCTTCCTACTAGATGACATACACCACTCGATGCATTCCAAAGCAGGAGGGTTATCTCAGAGTCTTACCAAAATCAATTAACATTTAAGTCATTCTAATGAGATCAAATACTTCATGCTCTTGCATGCCAAACCAGGAGGGTTATCTCACAGTCTTCCAAAATAAGATTATCATTTAAGTCCTTCTTACTAGATGATATACACCACATGCTTGCAATCCAAGCCAGGAGAGTTTTCTCGGGGTCTTCCCAACATATGCACGAGGGTTATCTCAGAGTCTTCCTAACCATACATAATGGTAAAGGAGCCTAACATGTTATGTGAGGCTCTCGAAAGTGTCTCAACACTGTCGAAGCTGGTAGCCAATCCTAAAGTATGCTACCATACACAACGACAAAGGAGCCTAACACATTACTCATAGCTCTCGAAAGTGTCTCATCATCGGCCGCCTATCATAAAGAACGATACTGTGCACAACGATAATGGAGTCTAAAATGTTACGCGAAGCTCACGAAAGTATCTCGGACACTGCGACGAAGTCTGCAGCATAACATAAAGGATNAAGGCTCTCAAAATTCTCTCGTTACTGATAGGTTATGTGAGGCTCTCGAAATGCTCTTGTCTCTGATTGGCTATGCAAGGCTCTCGAAATGCTCTCGTCTCTGATTGGCTATGCGAGGCTCTTAATTTTTTCTTTCAAAATTCTTTCTCTACCTAAATTTTTTTCAAAATGTTTTTCAAACATGGTTGCCAAAATTATGCCTCTTTAAAATTTATTTGCTCAAAGTTATTTTCGTTTTTAATATTGTGTATAAAGAGTTTTTAATGACTTCCCTTCATCATGCNAAATTTATTTGCTCAAAGTTATTTTCGTTTTTAATATTGTGTATAAAGAGTTTTTAATGACTTCCCTTCATCATGCACATACATTCAATGCAAGGTATTATCTCAGAGTCTTCAAAAATTCTATTAACATTTAAGTCCTTCCTACTAGAGAATATACATCATGTGCTTGCATTCCAAGCTGGGAGGGTCATTTCAGAATCTTTCCAAAATCAATTAACATTAAATACATTCTACAAAATGATATATTTCTTGCTCTTGCATGCTAATCCGTGAGGGTTATCTCAGAGTCTNTAACATTAAATACATTCTACAAAATGATATATTTCTTGCTCTTGCATGCTAATCCGTGAGGGTTATCTCAGAGTCTGCCTTAATTAGATTATAATTTAAGTCCTTCCTACTAGATATACACCATGTGCTTGTATTCCAAACTGTGAGGGTTATTTCAGAGTCTTCCCAAATTCGATTATCATTTAATGCCTTCCTACTTGATTGTATACTTCATGTTCTTGCAGTCCAAGCGAGAGGTTGTCTCAGACATCATACGCTTGCATTCCAAGCCGAAAGGATTATCTCAGATTTTCACAAAATAGTCTATAACTAAAGTCCTTCCTACTAGATGACATACACCACTCGATGCATTCCAAAGCAGGAGGGTTATCTCAGAGTCTTACCAAAATCAATTAACATTTAAGTCATTCTAATGAGATCAAATACTTCATGCTCTTGCATGCCAAACCAGGAGGGTTATCTCACAGTCTTCCAAAATAAGATTATCATTTAAGTCCTTCTTACTAGATGATATACACCACATGCTTGCAATCCAAGCCAGGAGAGTTTTCTCGGGGTCTTCCCAACATATGCACGAGGGTTATCTCAGAGTCTTCCTAACCATACATAATGGTAAAGGAGCCTAACATGTTATGTGAGGCTCTCGAAAGTGTCTCAACACTGTCGAAGCTGGTAGCCAATCCTAAAGCATGCTACCTAACACAACGACAAAGGAGCCTAACACATTACTCATAGCTCTCGAAAGTGTCTCATCATCGGCCGCCTATCATAAAGAACGATACTGTGCACAACGATAATGAAGTCTAAAATGTTACGCGAAGCTCACGAAAGTATCTCGGACACTGCGACGAAGTCTGCAGCATAACATAAAGGATGCTGCCAATTACTTCAACGATGCACATTGCATAACATAAAGGTCATCACTGTGATTCATGGCATAACGTAGATGATGCTGCCGAACAATATGACGAAGCGTGCGGCATATCATACTCTGAGGCCACAAAAGTCATGGGATACCTCTTATATCGTATCGGACCTCCTTTTGCCTGGCGAAGTGCAGCAACTCGATGTGGCATGGACTTAACAAATCGCTGGAAGTCCTTGGTAGAAATATTGCGCCATGCAGCCTCTATAGACGTCCATAATTGCGAAAGTGTTGCTGGTGCAGGAGTTTGTGCACGAAGTGACTTCTCGATTATGTCCTATAAATATTCAAAGGGAATCATTTCGGGCNATGGGAATCATTTCGGGCCATCTTGGGGCAAAATAATTCGCTGGAATTGCCCAGAATGTTCTTCAAACCAATCGCGAACAGTTGTGGCCTGGGACATGGCGCATTGTCATCCATAACAATTCCATTGTTGTTTGCGTACATGAAGTCCATGAATGGCTGCAAGTGGTCTCCAAATAGCTGAACATAACCTTTTCCAGTCAATGATCAGTTTAGTTGGACCAGAGGACCCAGTACATTCCATGTAAAAACATCCCACACAATTATGGAGCCACCACCAGTTTGCACAGTTCCTTTTTGACGACTTTGGTCCATGGATTCGTGGAGTCTGCGCCACACTCGAACCATACCATCAGCTCTTACCAACTGAAATTGGGACTCATCTAACCAAGCCATGGTTTTCCAGTCATTTTGGGTCCAACCGATGTGGTCAGGAGCCCAGGAGAGGCACTGCAGGCGAAGTCGTGCTGTAAGTAAAAGCACTCGAGTCGGTCTTCTGCAGGCATAGCCCAGTACACCCAAAGATCGCTGCACTGTCCTAACGGACACGTCCGTCATACATCCCACATTAATTCCTGCTTTTATTAATCGCTGTTTTGCTTGTCTGATAACACTGACCATTCTGCACACACGTTGTTCGTCTCGGTCATTAAGTACAGGCGGTCAAACACTGCGTTGTCCAATGACAGGAGGTTATGCCTGACATTAGGTATTCTTGACACACTCTTGACACTGTGGATCTCGGAATGTAGAATACCTTCACCATTTCCGAAATGGAATGTCTCATGCGTCTAGCTCCAATTACCATTCCGCGTTCAAAGTATGTTAATTCCCGTTGTGTGGCTATAATAACGTCAGAAACCGTTTCACATAAATCACTGGACTACAAATGAAAACCCAACAAATGCACTGCCCATTTATACATTTTTGTGAGATGCTACTGCCATCTGTATATTTGCATATGACTATCCCAATACTTCTGTCACCTCAGTGTAAAGATGCTGCAATGCCCTTCAATGATGCACACAGCATAACATTAAGGTTGGCACCGAACACTTCAACGACTCACACAGCCTAAGATAAAGGATAACGCCGAACACTATGACAAAGCGCGCAGCATAACATAAAAGATGCTGCCAAACACTACAACAATGCACGCGGCATAACATTAAGAATGTCGCTGTGATGCTTGTTATAATATAAAGGACGTCGCCGTGATTCAACGCATAACATGAAGGAGATCGCTGAGGCACATTGTATTACAAAAATAACGTCGCCATACACTTACACAACGCTCATAGCATAACATAAAGGTCGCTGAAGTGCACTTCTACAATGCGCACAGCATAACATAAGGGTTGGCGCCGAACATTTCAACGGCGCATGCAGCCTAACATAAAGGTTGATGCCGAACACTAAGAGGAAGAGCGAGGTATAACATAAAAGACGTTGCAGTACCCTTCAATGACACGTACAGCCTAACATAAAGGAGGCTGCCGAACACTGCGACGAAGCATGCTGCCTAACATAAAGGATGCTATTTGTCACTCCTATGCATGCACGCACACATTAACACATACTTATATGTATATTTACGCACATATATACAATGGTTATACCAGAGTCTTCCCAACCAAACACAACGATAAAGGAGCCTAACACTTTACACAAGGCTCTCAAAAATTTCTCGGCACTGTCGATGCTGGTAGCATATCCTACAGGATGCTAACATACACAACGATAAAGGAGCCTAACATGGTATGCGAGGGTCTCGAAATTATCTTTGCACTTGTAAAGCTAGTCACCTATCATAAAGGATCCTACCATTCACGACGATAAAGGAACCTAACATGTTATGCGAGGCTCTCGAAAGTGTCCCGTCATTGTTAGTCTATCATAAATAACACTTCTGCGCACAACGATAAAGGAGCCGAACATGTTTCGCGAATTTCTCAAAAGTGTCTCGTCAGCGGCACTCTAGAATAAATAACACTGCTGCGCACAAAGATAAAGGAGCTTAACATGTAATGAGACACTCTCGAAAGCGTCTCGTCACTAACAAATCTGACAGCCTAACATAAAAGACATCACTTAACATAACGTTATAAAAGACTAATATGTTAGGCGAGGATCACAGATGTGTTTCGTCATGGACAACATATTTTAAATAACACAATGATAAAGGAGCTTAACATATTATGCGAGGCTCTCGAAAGTGCCTCGTCATCGACAGCCTATCATAAAGAGGGATTCCGACCACATCGACAAAGAAGTCTAACATGTAATGCAAGGCTCTTGGTAGTATCACGTCATCGCCAGTCTTATATAAAGAGTGCTGCCCATACACAACGATAAAGGAGACTAAGATGTTATGTGAGGCTCTCGAAAGTGTCTCGCCATCGGTAGCCTATCATAAAGAACGATGTCGCACAAAAGATAAAGGAGCCTAACATGTTATGCGAGGCTCTCGAAATTGTCTCGTCATCAACGTCATATCATAAAGAACACTACCACACACAATGATAAATATACCTAAAATTTAACGCAAGGCTCTCGAAAGTGACCCATCACTAACAAAGCTGGCACTCTAAAATAAAAGACACCACTGTACATAACGATAAAGTGACATAACATGTTATGCGAGGTTCTCGAAAGTGTCTCGGCTTTGGCGAAGCTGGTCGCCTATTATAAAGGCCACTACCATACACAATGTTAAGTGATGTAACATGTTACGCGAGGGTCACAAAAGTGTCTCGGCACAGATGAAAGGATCAGTTTATCATAAATAATGTCAATATAAGGGGCCTAACAATTTATGCGAGGCTCTCAAAAATGTTTTGGCACCATCGAAACAGGTAGCCTATCCTAAAGGATGCTTACATATACAACGATAGAGGAGCCTAAATTGGTATGCGAGGCTCCCGAAAGTATCTCTGCACTAGTGAAGTTTGTCACCTATCATAAAGGACGCTACAATACACAACGATATAGGAATCTAACATGTTACACGAGGTTCTCGAAAGTGTCTTGTCATCGTTGGTCTATCATTAATAACATTGCTATGCACAACCATTAATGGAACTAACATGGTATGCGAGTCTCTCAAAACTATCTCGTCATTGGCAGTCTAGCATAAATAATACTGCCGTGCACAACAATAAAGGAGCATTACATGTTATGCGAAGCTCTCGAAAGCATCTCGTCACTAACAAAGCTAACAGCTTACATATATCAGACTGTTGTACATAACGATAAAGGGACATAAAATGTTATGCGAGGCTCTCGAAAGCGTCTCGTCACCTACAAAGCTGACCGCCTACTACTGTGCACAATGATAAAGGAGCCTAACATATTACGCGAGGCTCACGAAAGTATCTCATCAGCAGCCTATCATAAATAACACTGCCGCACACAACATTAAATAAGCCTAACATGTTACGCGAGGCTCACGAAAGTGATTCGTCATTAGTAGCTAATCATAAAGAACGCTGCAGCACACGTTAAATAAGCCTAACATATTACACGAGGCTCGCACCCAATGATAAAGGGACCTAACATGTTATGCGAGACTCTCGAAAGAGTCTCGTACGTAGCTGGTAGCCTATCATAAAAAAAGTTACTATACACAACTACAAAGGTACCTAACATATAACGTGAGGTTATTACCAGCACAGGCTAAGCTGGTGCTCTATCACAAAGGATGCTGCCACACACAATGATAAAGCTGCCTAAAATGTTACGCGAGGCTCTTGAAAGAGTCTCGGACGTAGCTGGTAGCCTACCATAAATAACGTTACCTTACACAACGATAATGGGGGCTTAACATAAAACGCGAGGCTCTTGAAAGTGTCTCGTCACTGAGGAAGTAGGTAGCTTATTATAAAAGATGCTACCAAACGCTCACGAACCGTTAGTCATGAAAGAGAGTCATCACAGCTACAAGCTGATGTAAACAGATATAAAAAAGTAATTATAAAACAAATAGTTATATACATTTAACAATCTATATATATTGTGACGTATTAAAGGAGCAACGTACGAAGTACAGTATGTTAGGCGAAGAAAATTTAGTTGCAAAGTATGTGAACAAAAATTACAATGCACCTATACACTGATTAAACCTGATATAAATAAATGAAAAGGAAAAAATATATAAGTGTATATATATATCAGCATGCATCATATAAAAATTATTGTGATTCCATTGTCGAGCATGGTGGAGGAAAGCTGATCATTACTACTACATTCTTCTACTACGAGTGTATACTGTGTAATAGCGAGAAGCCCTGAAGACAAGCTACAACAAATAAAGTATCAATGTTACTACTGTGATTGTATACTCTGCTACATTTGGAAATGAAATCTAGGTTTGAAGACTTACCAAATTTAACATTGTCAACAGCAAGGGTCACTGAAGAGTAGATGCAAGCAGTACGACATCAATGTAAATACTGTGGAAATACTTTTAGCACATGTTATAGTTCACCCCGACATGAAAGTCGTCATTGCATGATTAGTCCAGCATACAAAGCGTTCCACTGTTATAACTGTGATGCCAAGTTTACCCGAAATTATAACCTGTATAGACATTACAATACATGCAAAGATCATGTTTGTCATTCATCGGGATGCGAGTGCAAGTATTGCGGACAGACATTCGGCAAGAACAGCTGAAAAAACGACATGAAGATAGCAACTTTAAATTTGCTACCGTCTACAAGACATACCCATGTGATAACTGTTGTGCAGTTTATTCGAATAAGGACATCTTGAATGCTCACAACAGATATTGACTTCTTAGAAAACAGAAAGTATTTTCGCTTGANTATAGTTCACCCCGACATGAAAGTCGTCATTGCATGATTAGTCCAGCATACAAAGCGTTCCACTGTTATAACTGTGATGCCAAGTTTACCCGAAATGATAACCTGTATAGACATTACAATACATGCAAAGATCATGTTTGTCATTCATCGGGATGCGAGTGCAAGTATTGCGGACAGACATTCGGCAAGAACAGCTGAAAAAACGACATGAAGATAGCAACTTTAAATTTGCTACCGTCTACAAGACATACCCATGTGATAACTGTTGTGCAGTTTATTCGAATAAGGACATCTTGAATGCTCACAACAGATATTGACTTCTTAGAAAACAGAAAGTATTTTCGCTTGAAGGAAGAAGAATATGGCAACCATGTATCAAATATGATTATGTATTCATATTATGTCAACTCTGTAAATAAAGTTAAAAGTATGTAAATTATTTCAGTTTTATTCATTTATCTTAACCCTCTTTAATATTAAGTTTACCTCCACCACAGAGAATAAAACCTAGATTTTGTCAAAAGTTTGAAATATAATTAAAAGTTTTTATAAATGGTCAAGTCTCGAACTCAGTTCACTATCGATGGGTTGTTTGAGCAATACATACATAAGATCTCACTGCCGGCAACGTAAATGACCACATACGTATATATGTATACGTATTTATTTTTTGTAAACATAGCTTGCTATAATTTCCGAACCAAATAAATATGAAAAACATAGATATGTAAATAAAATTCAGGATGGATAACTTACAACAAACTGAAATATGCAAAAATAACGATATATACAAATATGATAAATACATGACACATGTAGTCGCAGAAACTGTAAAAAAAACGTGTATGATAATATAAACAATCATTGTCAGTCCTACACAAGGGTAGACGGCGACGGTTACATATGCCAGGGAATATGTGAAACAGCTCTGTCGGTCAGCTAGCGATGTAAGCACCATGCAGGTCTTGGCAAGTTTAACGGATAACAAAGATCGCTAGTCGAGAGATTGTTATGTAAGGCCCCAAGGTCACACAGCCCCTGCTTGGGACATGATAGCCTTTAGCCGACATGACTGAATTCCGACAAGATGAACACTTACCTATGCGTAGAAACACAGATTCGAACCTAGTAGCCTGACTCGGATGCATCTAACAACCTACTCAAAATGGAAGAACATACATGCAGACATGTATTATGAACCTTCTGTGAAAAGTGATGGGAAGTCTAGCTACAGTCGACATGTATGTATGGTGACAGACAAATGATAAACAAGGTGCAAGTACCATGTACGCTGAAGCTCACAGTCACTAGACCAGTCATACACAAACTACAAGTAACATGTACACATTTGCGCACGCATACAACTTCCACGCTGGAATAATAGTGTTTTAAGAGACAGTGTGACTCATGTCTCACATCTGTAAAAAAAACCTTGCTAATGTAAGGTTCACAGCGTTCACATGGTGCAATTACCATGTACGCGAAGGTCATAGCAACTAGGCGAGTCATGCACAGACTACAAATNACAGACAAATGATAAACAAGGTGCAAGTACCATGTACGCTGAAGGTCACAGTCACTAGACCAGTCATACACAAACTACAAGTAACATGTACACATTTGCGCACGCATACAACTTCCACGCTGGAATAATAGTGTTTTAAGAGACAGTGTGACTCATGTCTCACATCTGTAAAAAAAACCTTGCTAATGTAAGGTCCACAGCGTTCACATGGTGCAATTACCATGTACGCGAAGGTCATAGCAACTAGGCGAGTCATGCACAGACTACAAATATTATGTACGCACACATGCACGGGACTTACACACTGGAATAATTATGTCTATCAAATCTGTTAAAGAAAGGTAAAATATATAAATTATTATTATTAATTCAGTGTCATTCATTAACATTACAATGCTAATATCATGTTCACGTAACATCACTAGGAAAAGAAAATTAGCTGATTCTGTAAAAGTATGAAAGAGAATTAATAGTTTATATACTTTCAAAGCTTGAACTCAGTTCTTTATCGGAGGATTCTTGAGACGACGGTCATCTTGGAGGGCATCATACTATTATTATTATTATTATTTTA
This sequence comes from Clitarchus hookeri, assembly GCA_002778355.1. NCBI lineage: Eukaryota > Metazoa > Arthropoda > Insecta > Phasmatodea > Phasmatidae > Clitarchus > Clitarchus hookeri. The sequence continues at coordinate 38,803 of NQII01001963.1, read as the reverse complement.
GCATTACTCATATATCATAACCATGCTAATATTAGGCTCACTTCAATAACTAGGAAAAGCAAATTACCTGATATTATCAAAGTCCGGAAGAGAATTAATAGTCAAAGTACGATAGAGAATTAATAGTTTGTACAGTTCCAAATCTCGAACTCAGTTTTTTATCGAATAATTCTTTAGCGACGAACATCTTGGATGATGTCATATTATTATTATTATTTTAGCGTTATTCATTTATCATAACCATGCTAATATTACGTTCACGTACATCACTAGGAAAATTAAATTATTAGATTTTGTCAAAGTTTGAAAGAGAATTAACAGTTTTTATAGTTCCAAGGCTCGAACTCAGTCCCCTATCGAAGGATCGCGGAATGGTAGCCATTTTGTAGACCAGTACATAAACACCATGCTCTTTTGTTTTCCTGCCATAAGGTCAAGCTCAAATGTAAATAAATAAATAAAAATATTTATTAAAATGTTTTTTTTTAAACAAAAAAAAAATCGTAAGAAATTCACTTCAGCNTTTTTTTTTAAACAAAAAAAAATTGTAAGAAATTCACTTCAGCTTTGAAGATGGCGAACGCCAACGTCGAATCTCAAGATGGGAGCAAGCTCCCGTATTCAGCTACTGCATGGCTTCGATGATGGCGTTCGCCATCGTCGAAGCTGAAGATGGTAGCTTGCTCTTGTCTTCAGCCGCTAATTTCTTATGATTTTATTTTGTTTTTAAAATTTTATTTTGGGAAAAACATTTTTTCGTTATTTTTAAAAAAATTTTTAGATAAAAAAATTAAATTGAATCTTGACTTCATGATAGGTAAATAAAATTCACGTCGTCTAAATGGAATGAAAGATCATGATGTTTATATACTGGTATACAAAATGGCTGCCATCTCAGGATCCTTCTATAGGGGACTGAGTTCTATCCTTGGAACTATACAAACTGTTAATTCTCTTTCAACCTTAGAAAAAATAAGCTAATTTTCATTTCCTAGTGATGGACGTGAACCTATTATTAGCAGGGTTATGATAAATTAATGATATTGTGTAATAATAAACATTGATATATTTTACCATTCCTTAAAAGATGTGATAGACGAATCACACAGTCTCATTAAACATAATTATTCCAGTGTGTAAGTCCAGTGCGTNATACAAACTGTTAATTCTCTTTCAACCTTAGAAAAAATAAGCTAATTTTCATTTCCTAGTGATGGACGTGAACCTAATATTAGCAGGGTTATGATAAATTAATGATATTGTGTAATAATAAACATTGATATATTTTACCTTTCCTTAAAAGATGTGATAGACGAATCACACAGTCTCATTAAACATAATTATTCCAGTGTGTAAGTCCAGTGCGTNATTCCTTAAAAGATGTGATAGACGAATCACACAGTCTCATTAAACATAATTATTCCAGTGTGTAAGTCCAGTGCGTGTGTGCGTACATGTTACTTGTAGTCTGTGTATGACTCGCCTAGTTGCTATGACATTCGTGTGCATGGTAATTGCACCCTCTTTATGATACACCTCTCACCCTACAACACAACGTCTGCTGTCTCTCTCTCTCTAGAATATATAGTAATTGTTATCATTCCGTCTGTCTCAGTCACTATTCAGACTTCGACAAGTGAACAGTGACTAAGGTGAACGTGCGCTTCATCTTCGGCGATGGGAAATAATCGGAAACTTATTTGTTTCGTTACTGTAAGAAAACCTTTTTTCTCAAACACTGTCATGCTCGACGGGCATGGGACTTGCCACCACTAGGATGTCAGGTGAAAGAATGCAGGAAGGGATATGAGAAAACCGAAGTGGAATGGTAGAGCATGATACATGTCTCCAGCAGGGTGACAGGTAAAAGGTTGTTCCAAGGAATATGAGAATACCAAGGTGGAATAACTGTTGTACTGACCAGGATGGTCTGGTTTTGTCTCGTACTATNTTCCAAGGAATATGAGAATACCAAGGTGGAATAACTGTTGTACTGACCAGGATGGTCTGGTTTTGTCTCGTACTATATCTTAAGTCTTGTAGAGTATCTGTGTGAAAACGTTATACGCGACCAACAAACCATTCATGAATAAACTTGTTTACTTTAGATTTTTTGTTTTTTTTTATATCTGCTTGTGATGTTATGTTGTAGTGTTGACCTTATCGTTCTCCATACTTCACGACTCTGTCATAGTATTTTACTTTAGTCTAATGTTACATATGNAGAGTATCTGACACTTTTGCAATATGCGCTGGTTGTTTGGTAAGTACTTATAACTTGTTTACTTTAGATTTTTTGTATTTTTTATATCTGCTTGTGATGTTATGTGGTAGTGTTGACCTTATCGTTCTCCATACTTCACGACTCTGTCATAGTATTTTACTTTAGTCTAATGTTANTGTTGACCTTATCGTTCTCCATACTTCACGACTCTGTCATAGTATTTTACTTTAGTCTAATGTTACATATGTTGTTTGTTACTTGTTTGAATTTGTGTGTCTCTGTAGTATAGCTCGGAGATTTACTATTTATTATGCTGTACTAACCAAGGCTACCACGATAGCCAGACGCACAGCGTGGTCTAGCATCGCGTGATGTGTTGTATATTGCTCGTCACTTGTACAATACATGTTGGTAGGTGATAATAACAACTTTTATTTTATTTTTATGCCTGCTAGTATCAGCGTTTCAAGAGTGTATTTTTGTTGGTCTAATGTAATGTATAGTATTAGTTACGTATGCAATGTGCAGCGGTCTAATATCTAATCATCAATATATTTGTATATATCAGTGACATAGACTCTTGCATGAATACTGGTTTACATAAACTGTGTTTAGTAGCAAAGCAAAGAGACATAACTTTTACAAGACGTTTAATGAAACGTTACATTAACTTCGATAATATATAGTATACATTTTTTCGTTCTATGACTGGTTGTTAAAGGGTACCCATGTTAGCGATGACTTGAGCTGCCGACCCTTGTGTAGGACTAATGATGATCATTTATATTATTATATAAGAATTTTTTTACAATTTATCACGACTTTGTGTTACATATATGTATCACATTTGTATGCATTATTTTGCTTTTTACATATCTTAGTTTTTTGTAAGTAATCCATCCTGAATTTTATTTACGTATATGCTTTCATATATATTTTAGTCTTTCGACTGAGTTATTGAAGTCTTCACAAAATTAGCAGCTAGACTCTCCCGTCACTCATCACAGAAGGTTCATGATACACGCCTGCGTGCATGTTCCTTCCAAGCTGAGTAGGGAACTGAGTTCGAGCCTTGGAACTATACAGAACTATTAATTATTTTTCGGACTTTGACTAAATCTGCNCTGAGTAGGGAACTGAGTTCGAGCCTTGGAACTATACAGAACTATTAATTATTTTTCGGACTTTGACTAAATCTGCAAATTTTTTTTTAATAGCGATGGCTGTGAACCTAATATTAGCGAGGTTATAATAAATAAATAACTCAAAAAAAATATTTTATATTTAACCTTTTTTTTTACAGGCATGAGACACGAGTCATACAGTCCAATTAAACATTATTATTCTAGCGTGGAGTTTGTGTGCGTGCGTGCGTGTGTACATGTTACATGAAGTTTGTGTATGACTTGTCTANCTGAGTAGGGAACTGAGTTCGAGCCTTGGAACTATACAGAACTATTAATTATTTTTCGGACTTTGACTAAATCTGCTAATTTTTTTTTAATAGCGATGGCTGTGAACCTAATATTAGCGAGGTTATAATAAATAAATAACTCAAAAAAAATATTTTATATTTAACCTTTTTTTTTACAGGCATGAGACACGAGTCATACAGTCCAATTAAACACNTTTAACCTTTTTTTTTACAGGCATGAGACACGAGTCATACAGTCCAATTAAACACTATTATTCTAGCGTGGAGTTTGTGTGCGTGCGTGCGTGTGTACATGTTACATGAAGTTTGTGTATGACTTGTCTAGTGACTGTGACCCTCAGCGTACATGGTACTTGCACCTTGTTTATCATTTGTCTCTCATCCTACATACATGTTGACTGTAGCTAGACTTCCCGTCACTCTTCACAGAAGTTTCACGATACATGTCTGCATGTATTTTCTTCCATTATAAGTAAGTTGTAAGATACCTCTGAGTCATGGTAAAAGGTTCAAATCTGTGTTTTTACGCATAGGTAAGTGCTCTTCTTGTCGGAATTCAGTCATGTAGACTGAAGAATATCGTGTCCCTAGAAGGAACTGTGAGACCTTGGGGCCTTACATAACACTCTCTTGGCTGTTGATCTTTGTTATCTGTTAAACTTGCCAAGACCTGCATGGTGCTTACTTAACCAGCTGACCGTCTGAGCTGTTTCAAATATTCCCTAGCATATGACAACAGCCGCAGTCTACTTTTGTGTAGGACTGACGATGATTGTTTATATCACCATAAACGTGTTTTACAGTTACCGGCACTACATGTGTCATGTACATATCATATTTGTATATTTATTGATTTTTGCATATCTCGGTTAGTTGTAAGTTATCCATCCCGAATTTTATTTACATATATACTTTTTTTTATTTGGTTTGGAAATTGTAGCTAGTTATGCTTAGGACGTATAGTAATTTTCGTTGCTGGTAATCAGAGCTTCTGTATGTATTGCTCAAGCAACCGATTGATAGTGTACTGAGTTCGAGATTTGACAATATTCAAAAACTTTTAATTATATTTCAGGCTTTTCACAATATCCGTTTTTTTTTCTGTGGTGGAGGTGAACTTTAATTTAGAGACGGTTAAGATAAATGAATAAAACAGAAATAATTTACATAGTTTTCACTTTATTTACAGANATATATATATTTTTTATTTGGTTTGGAAATTGTAGCTAGTTATGCTTAGGACGTATAGTAATTTTCGTTGCTGGTAGTCAGAGCTTCTGTATGTATTGCTCAAGCAACCGATTGATAGTGTACTGAGTTCGAGATTTGACAATATTCAAAAANAGCTTCTGTATGTATTGCTCAAGCAACCGATTGATAGTGTACTGAGTTCGAGATTTGACAATATTCAAAAACTTTTCATTATATTTCAGGCTTTTCACAATATCCGTTTTTTTTTCTGTGGTGGAGGTAAACTTTAATTTAGAGACGGTTAAGATAAATGAATAAAACAGAAATAATTTACATAGTTTTCACTTTATTTACAGANAAACTTTAATTTAGAGACGGTTAAGATAAATGAATAAAACAGAAATAATTTACATAGTTTTCACTTTATTTACAGAGTTGACATAATATGAATACATAATCATATTTATACTGGCTTGCCATATTCTTCTTCAAGCGAGCGAAACATTTATGCTCTCTGTTTTGGAAGAAGTTAATATCTGTTGTGAGCATTCAAGATGTCGTTATTCGAATATACTGCACAACAGTTATCACATGGGTATGTCTTGTAGACGGTAGCATATTTACAGTTGCTATCTTTATGTCGTTTTTCCAGCTGCTCTTGTGAATGTCTGACAGCAATACTTGCACTCGCTTCCCGATGAATGACAAACATGGTCTTTGCATGTATTGTTATATCTATACTGTTTATCACTTCAGGTAAACACAGCATCACAGTTTTCACAGCGTAATTCTTTGTATACTGGGCTGAACATNTATACTGTTTATCACTTCAGGTAAACACAGCATCACAGTTTTCACAGCGTAATTCTTTGTATACTGGGCTGAACATTGAATGACAACTATGTCGGCGTGAAATATAACATGTGCTAACAGTATTGCCGCAGTAGTTACATTGATGTGGTACTGCTTGCATCGACTCTTCAGGGTCCTNATATAACATGTGCTAACAGTATTGCCGCAGTAGTTACATTGATGTGGTACTGCTTGCATCGACTCTTCAGGGTCCTTTATTGTTGAGCATGTTGTAGTTGGTAAGTCATCAAGCATACATTTCATTTCCATATTGCAGCAGAGTATACAATCACAGTAGTAACATTGATACTGTATTGGTTGTGACTTCTCTTGAGGGCTTCTTGCTGTTAGAGAGAACACACTCGTAGTAGAAGAATGTAGTATTAACGATCAGCTTTCCTCCACCATGCTCGACAACGGAATGACATTAATTTTTATATGACTTATTCATATATATATATANACGATCAGCTTTCCTCCACCATGCTCGACAACGGAATGACATTAATTTTTATATGACTTATTCATATATATATATATATACTTATAAATATTTTCCTTTTAATTTTTCTATATCATTTTTAATCAGGGTAAAGTTGTGTTGACCTTATTGTTCACATACTTTTCAACTGAAATTTCAATGCTTAACATACTGTACTGCGTACTTTGCTCCTGTAATACATCACTATATATATATATATATGTATATATTACTAACATATAGAACTATTTGTTTAGTAATAATTTTTTTTATATCAGTTTGCATCAGCATGTAGCCTTGATGTCTTTCTTGAGTNATAGAACTATTTGTTTAGTAATAATTTTTTTTATATCAGTTTGCATCAGCATGTAGCCTTGATGTCTTTCTTGAGTGACTAACGATTCGAGAGCGTTCAGTAGCGTCCTTTATAATAAGCTACCAACATCGTCTGTGGCGAGACACTTTCGAGAGCCTCGCGTAACATGTTAGGCCCCTTTATCGTAGTGTAAGGTAATGTTCTTTATGATAGGCTATCAGCTTAGTCCGAGACTTTTTCGAGAGTCTCGTGTAACATCTAAGGCCCCTTTATCGTTGTGCATGAGCCTTGCGTAATTTATTATGCTTATTTAACGTGCGCGGCAGCGTTCTTTATGATTTGCTGCTGATGACGAATCACTTTTGTGACCTTCATGGATTATATTAAGCTTATTTAACGTTTTGTGCGGCGGTGTAAATTATGATAAGCTAGCGATGACGAGACAATTTTGTGAGCCTCGAGTAATATGTTAGTCTCCTTTATCATTGTGGGCAATAGTAGGTTGTTAGCTTTGTTAGTGACGAGACACCTTCAAGTGCCTCGCATTACAGGTTAGGTCCATTTATCGTTGTGCGCGGCAGTGTTATTTATTATAGACTAACGATGACGAGACACTTTTGAGTGCCTCGCGTAACTTGTTAGTTCTTTATAATTTTGTATGGTATCATCCTTTATGATAGGCGACAAGCTTCACCAGTGTAGATATATTATCGATACCCCCGGATTCCATGCTAGGCTCCTTTATCGTTGTGTATGTTAGCATCCTTTAGGATGGGCTACCAGCTTCGACAGTGCCGAGAGATTTTAGAGAGTCTCGCATAATATGTTAGGCTCATTTATCGTTGTGTATATTTGGAAGACTGTTGGATAACCCTTGTATATTTGTGCATGTGTGTGAATATGTATGTGTATATGTGTGCATGCATGCGTACAAGTGTCCATCTGCACCCTTTATGTTAGGCTGCGTACTTTGTCACAGTGTATGGCAGCATCCTTTATGTTAGGCTGTACATTTCGTTGAAGTGTACTGCAGTATCCTTTATGTTTTGCCTCGCGCTTCGTCGTGGTGTTCTGTGTCAACCTTTATGTTATGCCGCGTGCATCGTTAAAGTGTTCGGTGCCAACCTTTATGATATTTCGCACGCATCGTTGAAGTTTTCGGCAGCGTCCTTTATGTTATTCTGCTCGCTTCATCGCAGAGTCCGATATACTTTCGAGAGCCTCGTGTAACATGCTAGGCTCCTTTATCATTGTGCACGGTATCGTTTTTTAGACAGGCTGCCAATGATGAGACATTTTCGGGAGCCTTGAGTAATGTGTTAGGTTCCTTTGTCGTTGTGTATTGTAGCATCCTTTAGGATTGGCTACTAGCTTCAACAGTGTTGAGACACTTTTGAGAACCTCGCTTAACATGTTAGGCTCCTTTGTCATTGTGTATCATATCTGATATAACCCTCGTGGATATGCGGGGAAGACTCTGATATCTCTCTCCTGGCTTGGAATGCAAGCGTGTGGTGTAAATCATCTAGTAGGAAGGACTTAAATGATAATTTAATTTGGAAGACTCTGATATAACCCTCCTGGTTTGGCATGCAAGAGCATGAAGTATTCCATATCGTAGGATGGACTTAAATGTCAATCGATTTTGGCAAAACTCTGAGATAACTCACCTGGCTTGGAGTGCTAGTGCGTGGTGTATATCATCTNAAATGTCAATCGATTTTGGCAAAACTCTGAGATAACTCACCTGGCTTGGAGTGCTAGTGCGTGGTGTATATCATCTTGTAGGATGGACTTAAATTATAATATATTTTGGGAAGACACTTACATATTTCTCCTAGCTTGGAATGCAAGCATACAATGTCTGAGACAACCTCTCGCTTGGAATGCAACAGCATTAAAANTCTCCTAGCTTGGAATGCAAGCATACAATGTCTGAGACAACCTCTCGCTTGGAATGCAACAGCATTAAAATTCAATGTTATAAACATTTAATTGTTATATTTCGACAGTTAATTATTTTAAAAACTTGCATTAATAATAGAAAATTATTAATTATCTTATATTCTAGTATATATTTATTTATTTGACTACGTAAATATAGGTACATATTGAAATGTTATTATTTTTAAATTAAAAAAAAAATGTTTGGAATTATGTAACTATCAGAGCTTGAAAATAATAAATATAACAAAGCTGCTATTTCCCGATTGCTGGTAAAAACCCTCTATTTCTGGACTTCGTNAAATGTCAATCGATTTTGGCAAAACTCTGAGATAACTCACCTGGCTTGGAGTGCTAGTGCGTGGTGTATATCATCTAGTAGGATGGACCTAAATTATAATATATTTTGGGAAGACACTTATATATTTCTCCTAGCTTGGAATGCAAGCATACAATGTCTGAGACAACCTCTCGCTTGGAATGCAACAGCATTAAAATTCAATTTTATAAACATTTAATTGTTATATTTCGACAGTTAATTATTTTAAAAACTTGCATTAATAATTGAAAATTATTAATTAATTTATATTCTAGTATATATTTATTTATTTGACTACGTAAATATACGTACATATTGAAATGTTATTATTTTTAAATTAAAAAAAAAATTTTGGAGTTATGTAACTATCAAAGCTTGAAAATAATAAATATAACAAAGCTGCTATTTCCCGATTGCTGGTAAAAACCCTCTATTTCTGGACTTCGTAATATGCATGATGAATGTTAAATTATTTTTGTTAATATGTCTGTTTGTATTTGGCATACTACCTATTAGTATAACATATAATTGNATTTCTGGACTTCGTAATATGCATGATGAATGTTAAATTATTTTTGTTAATATGTCTGTTTGTATTTGGCATACTACATATTAGTATAACATATTATTAATATATTTCTATAATATTTTTATACTCTTTAATTTAAAAAATAATTTTTATACCTTATAATGTGTTTAAGATAATATATACATATGCTGGTTTTGTGGGGTGTCAAAAATCATGATACATTACTTGCATATCTGTGATTATAATAGTAACATAGGTAAGGTATTTTTTTATTACTCGAATAAATGTTAAAAAAAATTTCTATACGAACCATAGTTTCTTTACATGATTCCAAAATCATATCGAATTAAGGTATTTTTTAGAGTATTCACGGAGAAGTGAGCACTTTTGAAAGCCTTCTCATTTTGAAAATATTATATAAATATATTTTATTTTAGCCTTTGGCGTTAACTTCCAAGTGCGGTGGAATATATACACTATGATTATTATTTATTTGGAAATATTTATTTGAAAAAGAGGTTAAAGGGTACAAAATGACTGAAAGTAAGAATTAACTGGGGCCTCAAAAGTGCTTACTTTACCGTGAACAGCCTATTTAATCAAGTATGGCATTTAATATGAATGACTATCAATTCAAAAAAAGGTTAAATATAGAGAACATTTTTGGGACATGTCAGGAGTTAGCGAAGGGTCTATGTCGAGTTCTTGGTAAGGTATAAGGGTTTTAATGTTGAATGGCCAAATGAGAGGAACTTACTGAAAGTTGGCTCTTGCTCAGTATAAGACAAAATTCGACTGCATATTTAGGATAGGTCATGCCTTGTGCTAGAATAATTAATATAACATTACAGCGAACTACAATTTTTGGTTATCTGTTGTTTGATTACTGGCAGAGAAAATGTTTTAATATGAAATATTGTTAATTAATAAAATATAAAGAATACTATTTTATAAAAAATACAATAATTTTTTTCTTACGACAAGTTGCATGAATAACGTCAGTGGGAAATACTACATAATTTAACATTTCTGTTGACAGAGCGTATTTATTGCTCGTGAACTTGGAACAACTTTAATGAATTATTTGAATTTATAGTTTTGACTACACTATTCACATGCTCTGCAATATTTGTAGGAAAAAAAATAAAGTGTTAAACAATTTTGAATTTTTCAGGTATACGTNGTAGGAAAAAAAATAAAGTGTTAAAAAATTTTGAATTTTTCAGGTATGATGATGAAGATGAGGATGTTAATACTGGTGATTTACATATTGATATCAACAACGGTTGCCCTTGAGATAACAAATTTGTATAATACTCCTGGGAAATATAAGGAAAATAGAGAGAAACGACTACTACAAATTTCAGAACTAATTGAAAAATACTTAAGCTACAACACCAGATCTCTGTTTGTAACGACGAACCTCCTGACTCCAGAAGCAGACAGCCTGATGCGCACTCTACAGTCAGCTAACNGAGGAACCGTCCATCTCCAGAAGCAGACAGCCTGATGCGCACTCTGCAGTCAGCGAATGGAAGCACTCTGTACGTGAGGAACAACAACTGCACCGGCACTGTGTCACATAGTGCGACATGTGCAGTACTGGATCACGTCAACCCTGGGAGCGCTGGCTACGTCATCATCTCAGACGACGTAGCAGATGATTTCTTCATGGAGGCTGTGGAGCAGTTATCTCGGAGCACCTTCTGGGACTGCCAGTCTCGTGTCCTGCTGGTGCTCACGAGTGTGGTAAGGGTGCCTATCACCGGCATAGAGGACATAGTGAGGAGATACTGGACACGGCACGAGATACTCAACTGCGTGGCTGTGTTCGCCACGGATTCAGCGCCGTCCCAGCCTCGAGAAGTGAGTCATGTACAGGCGCTGTCTTTCAATCCATTCTGGTTCGGTGGGTACTTCATGAGATATCGTGGTAGCAATATTATCAGCAGCTTTTCTTTTGACAAGGCTTCAAACCTTAATGGCTACCCACTGAAAGCAGTCATGGCCCGNTAGAGGACATAGTGAGGAGATACTGGACACGGCACGAGATACTCAACTGCGTGGCTGTGTTCACCACCGATTCAGCGGCGTCCCAGCCTCCAGAAGTGAGTCATGTACAGGCGCTGTCTTTCAATCCATTCTGGTTCGGTGGGTACTTCATGAGATATCGTGGTAGCAATATTATCAGCAGCTTTTCTTTTGACAAGGCTTCAAACCTTAATGGCTACCCACTGAAAGCAGTCATGGCCCATTTCCCACCTTTTCTGAACGAGGTGAAGAAAGATGACGGGAGTAGAACATATGAGGGCGTATCTAACGATATAATNATTTCCCACCTTTTCTGAACGAGGTGAAGAAAGATGACGGGAGTAGAACATATGAGGGCGTATCTAACGATATAATGATTATACTTAAAGATCATATAAATGCACGTTTAGTTAACAACGATGGGGTACACGCTGTTAATACATCCAGTTGGTCGCTTCCTAGAAGTTTTTACAAGAAACCAGATGTTTATTTATTCTTTGATTTGACAGTAACAATCGAAGAAGCGAGACTATCAACCTACCCTTTATGGTCCGAAAATATTGTGTTTGTAGTCCCGAAGGCTCTGCACATGCCTTTGTGGATGAATGCCTTGCTGCCTTTTAGTTATGGAACTTGGGTTTCATATATTCTATTCTTTATAGCTTTACAGTTGGCGTGTAAATTTGTGTGCTTTTGCAGGAATGCAAATATACCAGACTTTGGCTTCTTGGAAATATTTAGGTTGGTATTTTTAGGCATGTCCATTCACAAAATTAAATCGGTCTCAAAAAGAATTTATTTAATTTCTTTGATGATATATAATATAATAATAAATAATGCGTACACAGGATCTTTCCGAAGTTACATAATTGTACCTCAATATTATTCTGATATAAACACACTGGATGACTTTCTTCAACACTCTCTCACACTATGCATTGGTTTACCTGCGGATAATAACTATTCAAAGTTTGATAATTTCTTCACGTACGTTTTAGAGTGGGAAGATGAAGTTTCAGAGGTAATTTATGACAAAAGGCCAGTGTCCTTAGATCTAAACGAAGCTATGTATATGATAAAGGAGTACAGAAATGTCAGTATTATGTTAGTTAATTCATATGCGAGATACCTCTCTCATGTGAGTGAGAACAGTAATGGAAACCGACCTCTGTTCCATATCCCAAACATAAATATATTACCTGTGTTACCAGCTTATAGAATGCGGCCGAACTTTCCTTTCTTAAGAAAACTTGATAGAGCTTATTGGGCTGCAAACGAAGCTGGCATTTTAACAAAAATTTTAAATAACTTATATTCTTCTTACACACTTCGAGAAATAGAGGTCGGTGAATGTAAGCCTCTGAAGATGAAACATCTACAAGCATTTTTCTTAATTTTTTCGTTTGGTCTTATTTCCAGTGTTGTATTGTATATTTTAGAATACTTATCAGTAAATTATTTCAATAAAAATATTTTTANTTTGGTCTTATTTCCAGTGTTGTATTGTATATTTTAGAATACTTATCAGTAAATTATTTCAATAAAAATATTTTTAACAGCAAAATTTAAGTGCACTTTATAACACGTGAATAAATTTTTTAATGTTAGTCACAAACTGATATATACTCAGATAATGATACAAGGAAAAAAAAATCATGTGTTTTGGCCAAGTGCATTCATTATTTATGTTAATACCTTATGTTGATATAACATTCTACTGTGTTATTGTAAGTATNGTTTTGGCCAAGTGCATTCATTATTTATGTTAATACCTTATGTTGATATAACATTCTACTGTGTTATTGTAAGTATAGAAATAGAAAACAATTTATAGTTATATGTTTTACACTGATATAAATATTAATATTCTTAATATCTCAAAAACAACGTATTTTTAACTGCGTGAAAATAATTTGGGTTACGAGTTCAGCAAAGATTTGTACAATTTTGTTTAAAGACAAATATCGGAATGATCACCCCACACGTTTTGAAATATTCATCCTAGAAATTGAGCCCAAACTTAATATTTGCCAGAATACAAGTACACCTGCGTTTTTTGTGAGTTTTGTGAGTTATTTGATATTTCCGGATCATAGCGAGAGAAGAGGGTAACTCAAACAACTAGTCTGACAGTCAGACTTATATTAATCGGGTATCGTACTTTGGATAAAGCTAACACTTAAAGTAAAACAGTTTATTACAAAAAAAGTTACGTACCGCATGCAAGACATATTAGAGCTAAAAGCTTAACATGAAAGTGAGTTGATATATTGTACAAATAACTAGTTCATATTACTGTGCAGGCTGCTTGCAGCTGATATGCTATACGAGCTTTGTAATGGAGATGTTCTCTAACTTCATCCCAGTAGATGCCGGGTTGGAGCTCATTGTATGTTGTTGGTTGTCTTCTTAATGGAATGCCTCGCAGAATCTCTGCTTGAGAAACGGTTCACTTCTGATTTCCACATTCAACCTCAGGAGAATATGGAGACGCTAGTGTTAGCCAGTATACAAATATTTAATCCTTATTCTATGATATTTTTATTTTCAACTATTGTATTTGAGGAGATTTATGAGTTAGTATGTTTCGTACTTCAAACACAATTAATGTTCTAACCTTATTAGTGAAGTATGTTATAGCAGTATTCACGATATAGCTTTTTTAAACAAAATTTGCAGTTTACATCAACATTTTTCGATATTGTAAATGCTTCATTTTAACGCAAACAGTCATGAAACATTAATATTTTCTCGGAAGTTTTCTTATTATTTTCATTGTCCAAGAAGGTAGAAAATAATAGTCACTATGCCATGTAAATATTCAAGGTGTAAGACCCGTTTGTTACTGGGTGTAGTATTTTTCTGGGCGTACGTAAAATGCTAGGAAATGTAAAAAAAANAAGGTGTAAGACCCGTTTGTTACTGGGTGTAGTATTTTTCTGGGCGTACGTAAAATGCTAGGAAATGTAAAAAAAAGTTTTTTTCAACTCTTGATAACAGAATTATATAAACTTATTTGCGCATAAGAAAATTTTGTTTCCTTCGTGGAGTTGGCTTTACCTATCAACATGGTATATCTCAAAACATTTCTGACCATTATGTGTGCTGAAGTTACCGATTTGTATCTCATCTTTGTGCTGACATTTTGTATCTCACTTAAATGCTGCGATTTGTAATTTTTTCTAATTCAAAATGTTTCGAAACATTTTTTTTCCGTGGCATTTCGGCTAATAAATTGATTAAATGAAAGTTTCCAAACGTTCATAAAATTGAAAATAATTATTATGTTCTGCATGATATAAGTATATGTTATGTTTTAATTATTATTTACGTTGTAAAATTATTTCATTTATTCCAAATTTTTTATCTGATGCGTTTTCTAGAGGGTGTAGTGGACTTCGCCACTTTGGGCCGAAAGAAAGTATACACAATCAATTAAATTTGACTACAGTGCAAACCAAAAAAACTTCTATAATTGGTAACTGTGGTGTTTCGCTAAAATGCAGTCAAATACTATCCAGTTATTAGGAAATGCACACGCAAACACACATACAGTCACTTCGCAATTAGTGTGAACTTCTGTGACAACCTTTCCACAGCAACAAATGCCAAAAACCACCAATAAACGGGCCGCGTTGGCTCAGCGGTATGACTGCTCTCATCCCACCTAGGTGAACCGGGCTCAATCCCCGGCCAGGCCACTCCCGGATTTTCACAAGTGGAAATAGTGCCGGATGATGCCGTTGGTCGGCGGGTTTTCTTTGGGATCTCCCATTTCCCCCATTGTTTCATTCCGGTGCTGCTCCATACTGACCTTAATTTCTCTCATTGTCTGTCAAGACCTTGCTGTTAAGAGCCTCCCGAATCTCTTCACTCTCATTTAGTTAATTTTTTTTGCATTTACCATCGCAGAAGTCTTTGTCCTTTTACTAAAGATGTATTCTAGCAGCGATGAAGACAAAAAGATTGTGTGTGAGTGTACTGTTTTTTTGTTGTTTAATGTTTTTTTAATATACTGACACATTTAGTTTGGTTTGGGATATGTATGTGTGCATGTCATCTAACAGAGATAAGAATAAAGGGTTTCAGAATACATATATATTAACATATATATTATACATTATTTTTTATTAAAACATACTGTATTATACACACATGTAATCTCTCTCTTATAAGATCTTTCTTTCTGCAATTAATACGCATTAATAGTCCAAGAAATAATTAATATAAATTTTTTTAGGTTTCACTTAACACAAGTAAATATATATAAAAAAAAAATTCAATTAATACAAAAGCACAAAATGTATTAGTATACACATAAGCAATATATATTCAATTAAAACCACAAAATGTATTAGTATACACATAAGCAATATATATTCAATTAAAACCACACAAAATGAAACGTATGCTGAAAAACAAAATATATATTTGATACAATTACATACATACATTTTAAATTAAATGATAAATACAATTCTTTTTTTACTATACATTTCCAAGCAGCGTAGTGAAAAGTTTAAGATTTCCATGTCCATACTTACTCTTAATCGTTATTACTAATCTTGTAAGGAAACGAGCATTTTCAGATGTTAGCAGACTGCGTGCCTGCCTCGTACTGACCTTAGGTGTGACGTGCTAAGTTCCATTTATTGCTTTTCCATGCTTAATTTTCAGTCCCATCATTCCGCAAATGCAAACGCACTGTCATTTGCTCACCTCGAAAGTTAATCAAACGACTTTCTTGGTCTAGTATGGAAACGATTACTTCCTGTACGTTCTCTGTCGTTACTGGCACATATATGGGTGTTGTTGGGACGCTCACTAGTTTAAATACCTGTTTTGATGTTTGCAGAGTATTAATGTAATGTCTGGCTTGGTTTACCATTGAGATACGATACGCAAACTAAAATACAATTTATTCTGATAACGTTCACGGGAAATATATTTGCAGGTAGGGTAGATTCGTGAGTTTTATTTGCCTCTTATTTAGCATTTTCAAAACACGGCATGGCTGTGAGAGTATCGTTTTGTGTAAAGTCTGCCTGCGCTGTACAACGCATCTCACTGTGCAGAGTATTAGAATTTCCTCATAACACTAACATAGCGTGAGACTGACCGTTAAGGTGTATAGCGTACGTGTTTTATAGGCCTCGCTTCCCTAATGTGCTGATTTTCCTCGCCCCACCCCATGGATTCTTCCACCGATATGGCACGCGCAGACCAAATAGCGTTGTTTACGTCCCTGCTCATCCTTCCCCCCAAATCCCTCTTGCAATATCGCACGTGCAGACCAATTAGCTTTTTTTACGTCCCCGCTCATCTTTCACCACATCCCCGTCACCTTCCAATAAGGCACGCATAGACCAATTAGGGTTGTTTACATCCCTGCTGTCCCCACTCTTGCGCACACTAGCCGTAAAGTATTTTCTGACAGGATGCCTAGTGCTTGCTCACTTCTGTATAGTCCTTTTTTTATAACATTATGTATAAAAACCAAAATTAAATTTTACCAAGTTCTGATTTAAGAACCCAACTATTGTTGTGTGAATGAAATCCTAGCCACTGACAAATGCCAGATTAGCTTTAGGGCATAACACTTTCTCGACCAAGTAAGTGTCTGGATATTTTGTTAACATTATTTCCTGCTCGTAAAAAGAAACTCTCAACTGCCCCCCATTCAAATCTGCAATTATATAGGTCCATGGTTTGTAATGTCAAATTTTNCGTAAAAAGAAACTCTCAACTGCCCCCCATTCAAATCTGCAATTATATAGGTCCATGGTTTGTAATGTCAAATTTTGCAACCAGATATATATCTAGAGACCAATTACGAGTGTATCCCTTAGAGAACGGATTTTTAAGATGTGAAAANATTTTGCAACCAGATATATATCTAGAGACCAATTACGAGTGTATCCCTTAGAGAACGGATTTTTAAGATGTGAAAAGAAGACTTAGTCTCAAACCTTCTCCTTCGCCTTCCCCCTATCTATTATCTTATTGTTTTTAATCACCATCTCCAGCAAAGAATCATCTTTAACATCAATGGGACGCACATGAATTGTCCTATGTATTCTGTTATTGTAATTGACAGTTAGACGTGGTAGAAAATCCAGCCAGACATAACTTCCTTGCACCGAGAATTCATGCCACATACGATTTTTCAGTCTCCTGTTAAACCGTTCCAATACGTAAGTTTTTTTCTCAATAACTGTACTTAACGGTTAACGTTATTCTGTTTCATTAGTGAACGGAAGGGTTTATTGTAGAATTCCTTGCCTAAGTCTGTCTGAATATTTCTTGGCGATTCCTTGTTATTTAACACCAACTTTATAGCCCTGGCAATGTCAGTTCCCATCTTACGCCTGATGGGGACACCCCATGAAAATTTACTATAACAGTCGAAAATGGTTAACAGGTAACAAAAACCTTTATTCACAGAAGCGTCAGATCCGCCTGATATAGGTTGCGAGGTCTAAACAATAGTACACGACATCTAATGTAATTATTTTGCTATGGTCGACATAATTCGCTTGCAATCTGCGCGGGAGACATTTTTTTCAGTACATGTATCCGCCTTCACGTAATTCTTCCACGATGTTTACGATCTCATTGCTGTGCGAATTATTTCCGGCCTGTTGGTATGTAATGAGTAGGCGTAAGCGTTTCACTAACTCATTTACATCGTCCCAGTAAATCTACTCGAGCTGACTGCTATCATCAAACTTTGAACCCAGTCCCGAGCCGCTGGATATTTCAACGTTTGGAAACAGCTCTAGAACAATGTCAAATTACGAGTGTAACTCATTCTTATATGTGTGCCTAGTTGCATCATTATTAGTTAAATGCGCGTTGGTGATAGAAAGCAATTTTTTATATTGAATGAGTGCTTCTCGCTTGTACTTACTAGCTCCGTGTTTAAATAATAGTTCGTAGAGGCCCAGAGACGCGGGAATTACTTCGTTGTCGATCTGTACATAATCATTGGGTAGAAAAAANATAATAGTTCGTAGAGGCCCAGAGACGCGGGAATTACTTCGTTGTCGATCTGTACATAATCATTGGGTAGAAAAAAATTTGCTTATTCCCCAAATACAATTTATATTCCTCCTATAATCACCGTAATACCCGTCATTAAAACGAGACATATAAGAAGTGAGATAATTACAGACAGTGGTCGAGTGTGAACCCACTGTTTTACATTTCCATTGGGCCAAAGATTAACGTCCTCTGAACGTTCGAAGTCCGGGTCAGTTTTTCACGTCGGCGACAGAGGGAATACACTGTTTATTTAGTGCATCCAGTCGGGATGTGATTGCCTGAAAATCTTGATTCAACACAGTATCATGTTCTATAAGTGCTCGTTTCGTCTGTAAGTACTTGTCATGCACACTTGTAATGGCATGGCGTAAATCCTCCACAGCTAATGGCCATGAGTGAAATGTATGTACCTTTTATATTGGACAACCGCTCTACGCGCAATCAGATTTACTTTTTTATCCTCCAATGTATTAAGATGTTTGAGAACGGCAGTACCTATGTGATCGCAATGCATCCATTTTTCATTGTCTGTGCGCAAATCATTTAAATAACGCACAATTCTGTATCACATAAATTCCTCAATATCTGAAAGGTTACTTCTCAAACTTCTGTTACGACTATCGAGTTCTTCAAGCCTATTTCTAATTACCTTATTTGTCTTGCTCTCAGTTATTGTACTGAGTTTGGTTTCCAAGCTGCCTACGCTCTCCAACTGCACACATAGTGTGTTTAGCACAGCTACACTTTTGCCAGACATATTAAGTTTTTCGTCTAGCTTAGAGGATTGACTTGCAACCCCCTTATCAATGGTCTGTTCATCTGTTGGGAGCTTGGCGTCCACAGCAGTCAGCTTGGTGGCACTCTCGTTCACTAAACGCAAATTATCTCTCAATGTTGCTGCGAGGGTCGTAAGAGACCTATAATCAACACATTCGCCCAAATCTACTAGCTGTGTTTCCACGGGAGGTAGCTTCCTTCCCACCACGATTCTCATGTTATTTGTTAAAGTCTGAAAATGTTTAGTCACTGTAACAGACAACGTACTGATGGCATCGAGGTTCGATTATAACTTCTAACTTAATACATCCAGTGTAGTTTTGTCATTAAGGTGACTGTCTAGTTTAGCATCGAGACCACTATCTTGCTCACCTACATCGTTAATTTTCTTCTCCATAGCTGAAACTGTACCACCTATCGCACCGAGTGTCTGTATATCATTGGATAATTTGCGAAGCTGGGCATCCAGTTTGATAGACTGTACATTCGTGTTGGCAAACAGACGGCCCTCTACAGCGACATGGTACCATTCCAGCTTCTTATCTGTTGAAATTATATCTACATTACTCTCGGTCTTTACTTTAAGGTACTCACCAAGTATGACCAGGAGCCCCGCAAGAACTCTAGCATCAATCTGCTCTCCTACATCATGGATTTTATTCTCTACGGCTGCGATTCTACCGCCTATCTCATTCAGTATCAGTACATGTTCCTATAATTTGTGAAGCTGTGCCTCCATTTTGGTAGACAGTATGTTCGTGTTGCCAGACAGCCTGCCCTCCACAGTTTCGAGTGCATACCAGCAGTGAAGGTAGTGAGGTGGGATACATTTTCGATTAATGTACCTAGTCGCAAATCCATGTTAGTGGTAAGTAAATTAGTATTGTAGAGGCGGCCTTCCATAGTATCGAGCTTCCCATCCAACGCGAATGTTTCTTAACATCATCGGTCAATGGGCCTAATTCACTTGACACTGTCGTATGAACTCCTCTAATTATATGCTCTCCCATACCACTCAGCGCTGTCTCTAAAGCGGTGATTCGTGTCATACCTGCCAATAATGTGCGCAGATGCTTCTTCATACTAGTTTGAAGTGTCATCACTGACATCAATGCTTCTGAAATAACGCTGGAGACAAAGGATACATTCGCAGCATCACCATCATGTTTGGCGCCGCCTAGATTCTTCGATTGTTTCCCTCCNGGTAGTGAGGTGGGATACATTTTCTATTAATGTACCTAGTCGCAAATCCATGTTAGTGGTAAGTAAATTAGTATTGAAGAGGCGGCCTTCCATAGTATCGAGCTTCCCATCCAACGCGAATGTTTCTTATCATCATCGGTCAATGGGCCTAATTCACTTGACACTGTCGTATGAACTCCTCTAATTATATGCTCTCCCATACCACTCAACGCTGTCTCTAAAGCGGTGATTCGTGTCACACCTGCCAATAATGTGCGCAGATGCTTCTTCATACTAGTTTGAAGTGTCATCACTAACATCAATGCTTCTGAAATAATGCTGGAGACAAAGGATACATTCGCAGCATCACCATCATGTTTGGCGCCGCCTAGATTCTTCGATTGTTTCCCTCCGNGCTGGAGACAAAGGATACATTCGCAGCATCACCATCATGTTTGGCGCCGCCTAGATTCTTCGATTGTTTCCCTCCGAAAATACAGTTCCAGTTGTTAGTAGAAATAATACACCTTTCTGGCGCCCGCTTCAGACCACTATGGACGAAATTGGATACTGAGTAGCTCATACTTCACTGATGATCTATAATGAACTGATGAAAACCTGTATGGTACCGTCCCTTATCAGTGGAAAATATTTTGCTAAGAACAGGAAACAGTGATTTTCGCACCAGCAATAAGAACACATTTCTTTACATATGTCAGATGTCATATCGATATTAAAATGGCCAGAGTAAATGTGGCATAAATTCAGGTCGTCCATACAAAAAAAGACGAGGATGTTAGCGTTGTCATGTAGANATGGCCAGAGTAAATGTGGCATAAATTCAGGTCGTCCATACAAAAAAAGACGAGGATGTTAGCGTTGTCATGTAGATGCTGTTTAGGCATTTGTGAATACATTTGACATAGGTAAAGATAATCCACTCCTACATGCGTCCCATTCTGAAATACTGTTGCATTGTCGCCTGTTTCTCACAGGCCATGTTGTCGAAAATAAACACAGAGTTCGGTGAGGCTCTGCTTAGTTGTACGACGCATCATTGTCACTAAATGGAAAATAACGATGTCCATCAACGATTTGTAGTATNATGGCCAGAGTAAATGTGGCATAAATTCAGGTCGTCCATACAAAAAAAGACGAGGATGTTAGCGTTGTCATGTAGAAGCTGTTTAGGCATTTGTGAATACATTTGACATAGGTAAAGATAATCCACTCCTACATGCGTCCCATTCTAAAATACTGTTGCATTGTCGCCTGTTTCTCACAGGCCATGTCGTCGAAAATAAACACAGAGTTCGGTAAGGCTCTGCTTAGTTGTACGACGCATCATTGTCACTAAATGGAAAATAACGATGTCCATCAACGATTTGTAGTATTTGCGATAGGCGTCAGTACTTTGTCTGTTGAAGTGATTTCGATTATAGGTACACGTTCTCGAACCGAAGACTGTTGCGATCCTCCAGGAGGCTGACAAGCACCCATGTCTTACCGTTATTGCTCGGTCCTGCTACAATAGCCCTGATGGTCCCGGTAATAACTTTCTTTGATGTGATTTAATGATGTTGGTTTCATCTTCGTCAACTTTACTGATGTGGACAGGAAGTGTGGTTGACTGTGGCACGATCTCCATCGCACTAATATGCGAATTGGTTAATCAGCAATATTTATGTAAGTTTTATTTTAAGTGAGGTCTGTTATGTAAAATCATTAAATCCTTAGTTAATTTTTTTTGGAAAGATAGAGAGGTGTGTGTATGATACGGCCTGTCTCTTTTGTCTAGGAAGCGCCTGCTTTGTCTAGATATAATTATTTTTTTTAACGATGCCCCATTAAATAAATGTCTGCTGCTTCTGGAGATAATAATAATAATTTATTAAGGATCCTCCATTAACTTAAATGTCTGTTGACAGCCTGTGTTTCTGCACTATCTGAGGACTTAGGCGATAAGTAGTAGACAAGTTTTTTTTGAACACACCATTACTTCCAGACTACTACAGCTTTTTTTTTGTTCTCAGGCCGCAGTCTTTTCCCACAATGATGGTGTTCGTTAAATGAATTATTACAAGCATAGAAAATTACTAGAAGTATATTATCACATATCTTTTTAAAATTATGTTAATTTAGTTATGAAGAATTAGTTTTGTTCTCATACATTTTATAAACCATGAGAAAATATTATTCATGGCTATTAAATTTTCCATTTTTTTTATAAATTTTTTTATGGTGAAAAATACGGAAATATGTTTTTAATCAATGTAGGGATACTTCCAAAGTGTTTTAATAAATTCGTTTTACAAATGAAGAATTAGTCTTGTTCCCATCCATTTTATAAACCTAAGAAAATATTATTATTTATTGCTATTTAAGAATCATTATTTTATGTTGGAAGATACCTGGGTTAAATATATATTAAATTTTCATTATGATAATAATAATCAAGAACTTAGGAATTGTTCCTTCAATGCCAGCTTGTAGCCTCGGGCGATTTAAAGGCAACACGGAATTCGTCGCAAGGAGCAGCAGCCTGAGGCTATTTATGAAAAAAAAAATGGCCACCAGGGAATGTTCGAGAAAAAAAAAATTTAAAACTTTTGAGAGATTAGAATAAATTAAATATATTAAATACATGTTTTAACTTTTCAAATATTTAAAACATTTGAAAATTTTTACAAAATAAAAAAAAATTTAAGAAAAATTATAAAAAATTTTGACAACAAAATGGCCACCGTCGCAATGGAATGACAGAGCAGATGTTTTCCGCACAGGCTGCCGCAGTGGAATGCAATCATATAATGTTTACATTTTGCTTGGTAAGGTTCGGTATCACTGTGTCCGTCATGAATCTGGCTTTTAATGTGAAGATTAGACAGTACAATTATCTCCAAGCACAGGGTGAAAAGACATAATTTCTTCACAGGAAGGTCCTTATTTAACTAAACTAACATGTACTGTATAAACATATATATATAATAGAGGTATTCTGGTGACTTCGGCACATCGGGACCGGGTGTGTCGGAGCTGTCCGTGCTCTGTCATTCTGGTTAGCCGGCAGCCATCTTGTATCCAGGAGACCTTGACACGGACCTTGGCCCTGGTGACCTTGACCATGGAAACCCAGAATATCCAAAAGATCCGATAAATTACAAAAATTATATATTAAATAATTATTTGAAATTATTTAAAAACTTAGTTTTGAAATTTAATTAAAAAAAAAAATGTTCAGAGACTCACCACATTTTTCTCCACTCATACTCATTCCAACATCTTAGTAGGTGCAGTCCACCATATTGTATGGTGTCAAAGCCCCCGACCGCCATTTTGGTAGGTACAGTCTGCAATCTTGGTGCGTGATGTTCTCCATCTTGGTAGTAGTCACATCCACCACCCACGATTGTGAAAGGTGCAGAAAACCGCCATTTTGGCTGGTGAATTTTATTATATTGGTACGGACAACAAACCTCCATCTTGGTTGGTGCAGTCCGCTATCTTTGTAGGCGTCATAGCCACCATCCGCCCTCTTGGTTCTTTCGTTTGGAATTTATTTATACATTTCTGGAGATGGTCAATCACTTTCTTTCTAATGCTGCCGTGGTTTTATCCGTTCTTATTTGTTTTAGACTGCTGGTGCTGTCCCCAGCAGCACTGCACTCAGCAGACGACTGACCCCCTCCACTCCTACAGTGTGATATATTTAATTGACAAATGCCCCACCACCCCCCATGACCCTCAATGCCTAATTACTCGCCCCCTTCCAACATATTTAACTGCTCCGCCGAGGTTTCTCATTGGCTAATTAATATGGTGTTTTAGGAAACCCTTCTTTCCGACCGATCGGCAGCCTACTTTAATCTCGAGAACCGATTATTTTTCTACCTCAAAAACTCTTTACAAGACGCACCCCGAGCCCCATCGAGAAATCACCTTCATTTTGCTAACTCTTATAAATGTACGCATGTTGTCCGAGCTGACATAAAATCCTTTTCGCCATTTTAGCATTTGGAAGGGTGTGTTCGCTTAGTGCCTTGGACAAATGGAATGAGTTACCATACCTGCAGAAAGAATTTCTCCTGGTCTACGCACATTACAAAATGTCTGCCTTATTCAAGAATTTTCCAACCTACCTTCAGGATGACGATGCCATACGGGACTGCCTCCCCTGCTAGGATTTTTTTGATGGCTTCACCTCCTCGGTTCACGACACGCGATATCACATCGGTTGATGTAAGGCCCGCTGAGCAGACCTCGCAACAACTGCCCCCCCAAAATGTCGTCTACGTTGAAGACACCATCACCATTGAAGACACCCTTCCCATTGAAGGCAATCTTCCCACTGCAGACACACTCCCCATTGAAGACACACTCCACATTGAAGACACCTTCCCCTATATAAGACCATGTATCTGTGCAAGCTACCTACTCGCAAACTGTAGCTGTGGAAGATGCTCCCATTCTATAAATTTACTGGCATTCAATATCCGGCGAGGACACCAAAACAGCGCACAGGTGCCCGATGTGTATGGACCTCAATAAAGTTTTAAAACGACTTGGAAAAAAATTTGTGAAACTCGGTGTGTGCATGGGAACTTAAATTATTTTATACAACAAAAATCGTATGAAATGTTTTGCAACATCCAAGGTTTTCGCTCGTTGGACTCGTACACCATCAAGCAGATTGCCATCTTGTATATTAACGAAGACAAAAAAAAAAAAATCAAAATTTTCTCTTTTTTACTGCCGCGTGCATGGAAGCAACTCGACCGCACCACGCAACAGACGTATCTCTTAAAGATGTATGAAATGCACAGACTAAGGTGGGAAGAGGGAAATATTTCGTTAGTGGAAATTCTGACAATGCTGTACTTTGACTTAATGCCCTTATATCATAGAAAATTCTTTGGAATATGCCAAGTGTCAGCGATTCGCAATGCGTGCCCAATCGGAACGAACTTTGTAAACCTTCGCAAGCATTGCTGCTGTTCGACATTTCAACAGCTCGTCAAGGCGTACGCCACAAGGCCTCTAGAGAGAAAAAATCATAAGACATTTCGGTGCCTCATGCAACTCCGAAACCCTAAGACTATGTAGTTATGATACCCCGTGGTAATTAAAAAAGTACGAGGAACCCATTGTATATTAAAAAAAATTATTACCTGTGTAATGCCCTCCAAGACTCAGAGAAGGAACAAGTGTAAAAAAGTATTCCTTGTATTATGCAGAAGAAGAGTATTGTGATATTTGAGCATAAATAAATGTGTCTTTTTTTATCTCAAGTTATGTGCTGCTTACCGGGTTAAAAATACAGCTGGTAAAAAAAAAAAATTGGTATATATAAGTTTTTTTATAATTAAAAAAATTACTCCTTCAGTGAGAATCTAATCATCACTTAAACAGTGTATAATATACTTTACGTAAATAAATGATATTATTTAGAATAAATTAAGTTTAAGGAACAAATTACTTTGCAAATTAAGGCGNAAGGCACCCTCGAAAAGTATCTTTAGATGTGCCGTGTAGTAGTGGCAGAGACAGCTGTGGTAAAGGAAAGCACCACGTGCGATATTCACAACTTGGCAGCAATGCATAAGATGTACTTTGCTCTTCCTGCTGAACATGCGGAAGCGGGCGCGCAATTCCTTGGAGCCCGGCAAAGGAGGCTAGCAGCTCGCCTACAGCGGTGGCTTGATGCTAGCAATGTTATGTTTATTATTCCAACAGAGAACGATGTTGCATAAAGAATTCATGGCTGCGTGTTAATTTTACTACACAAATTTTANTAATAATAATTTATTAAGGATCCTCCATTAACTTAAATGTCTGTTGACAGCCTGTGTTTCTGCACTATCTGAGGACAAAGGCGATAAGTAGTAGACAAGTTTTTTTTGAACACACCATTACTTCCAGACTACTACAGCTTTTTTTTTGTTCTCAGGCCGCAGTCTTTTCCCACAATGATGGTGTTCGTTAAATTAATTATTACAAGCATAGAAAATTGTATATTATCACATATATTTTTAAAATTATGCATGGAAGCAACTCGACCGCACCACGCAACAGACGTATCTCTTAAAGATGTATGAAATGCACAGACTAAGGTGGGAAGAGGGAAATATTTCGTAAGTGGAAATTCTGACAATGCTGTAATTTGACTTAATGCCCTTATATCATAGAAAATTGTTTGGAATATGCCAAGTGTCAGCGATTCGCAATGCGTGCCCAATCGGAACGAACTTTGTAAACCTTCGCAAGCATTGCTGCTGTCCGACATTTCAACAGCTCGTCAAGGCCTACGCCACAAGGCCTCTAGAGAGAAAAAATCATCAGACATTTCGGTGCCTCATGCAACTCCGAAACCCTAAGACTATGTAGTTATGATACCCCGTGGTAATTAAAAAAGTACGAGGAACCCATTGTATATTTAAAAAAATTATTACCTGTGTAATGCCCTCCAAGACTCAGAGAAGGAACAAGTGTAAAAAAGTATTCCTTGTATTATGCAGAAGAAGAGTATTGTGATATTTGAGCATAAATAAATGTGTCTTTTTTATCTCAAGTTATGTGCTGCTTACCGGGTTAAAAATACAGCTGGTAAAAAAAAAAAAATTTGTTTATGTAAGTTTTTTTATAATTAAAAAAATTACTCCTTCAGTGAGAATCTAATCATCACTTAAACAGTGTATAATATACTTTACGTAAATAAATGATATTATTTAGAATAAATTAAGTTTAAGGGACAAATTACTTTGCAAATGAAGGCACCCTCGAAAAGTATCTTTAGATGTGCCGTGTAGTAGTGGCAGAGACAGCTGTGGTAAAGGAAAGCACCACGTGCGATATTCACAACTTGGCAGCAATGCATAAGATGTACTTTGTTCTTCCTGCTGAACATGCGGAAGCGGGCGCGCAATTCCTTGGAGCCCGGCAAAGGAGGCTAGCAGCTCGCCTACAGCGGTGGCTTGACGCTAGCAATGTTAAGTTTATTATTCCAACAGAGAACGATGTTGCATAAAGAATTCATGGCTGCGTGTTAATTTTACTACACAAATATTAATATGCTGGACAAAAATAAACACACTTTTGTATTTAGCCTTTTCGAGAATACACACGTCACACTGACAGGAAACTTAAGAAAAATATACATTTTGATATACTGAGGAAATAAAATACAACTCCATACTTCTTAATGTATGAAATATACCTGTTACCATATTGGTTTATGAAAAAAAAAAAAAAAAAAGACAGAACATACTGAAGGGGCCAAACAGACATACTGATGGGGGCAAACAGAGAACATTCCTTAAAAAATATAATACTTGTCACATTCATTACAAACCATTTTAAAACAAAATTAAAGGCAGTATACAGAGAAAATTTTATGTTTTGAAGTCTCTGCGCCTTTCATTCATAATATGCTTCACGCTTATGCAACTCCTTATAAAAAAATATATAAACATGCTAATTCGTTTGCAATAAAAAAAATAGTAAAATGGTAAAAGTATGCTTGCTGAGTAAATAAAAAATTTTGTTTTTAAGGATTTTCATATTTCCTTCCAAAAAAATATAATATTAAAAATGCTGGGGGGTGGGGGGAAACCAATTTTTTATAGATAAGTTTAAACATTGTTCGTTCTGATGGAAAAACATATTGGAAANGAAAATTTTATGTTTTGAAGTCTCTGCGCCTTCCATTCATAATATGCTTCACGCTTATGCAACTCCTTATAAAAAATATATAAACATGCTAATTCGTTTGCAATAAAAAAAAATTGTAAAATGGTAAAAGTATGCTTGCTGAGTAAAAAAAAAAATTTAGTTTTTAAGGATTTTCATATTTCCTTCCAAAAAAATATAATATTAAAAATGCTGAGGGGGGTGGGGGGAAACCAATTTTTTATAGATAAGTTTAAACATTGTTCGTTCTGATGGAAAAACATATTGGAAACTGGCAGCCTTGGGGACGATACCCTTTCTTCATCAAAACTCCAAACCAGA
The DNA here is from genome assembly GCA_002778355.1 of Clitarchus hookeri. Classification (NCBI taxonomy): domain Eukaryota; kingdom Metazoa; phylum Arthropoda; class Insecta; order Phasmatodea; family Phasmatidae; genus Clitarchus; species Clitarchus hookeri. Next base: position 10,471 of record NQII01001963.1, on the reverse strand, counting down.
TATTGCTCATTAAAACTGAAAAAAAGAGCATTATTAGACTTAATTTTTGAAAAAAAAATTTGTTTTTTGTGGCTTTGATAACGAGGGTATTTATCATAATATTTTAACATCAAATACTCAATATTTCTGGTAAAATGTTAAGTAAACACGTGAAAAATAAAATTCTCTACTTTGGCTGGACACTACACTAATAAAGACCATAATCGCGAGTTTTACATATAATGGAACAGTTACTGGTATAAATNACTTTGGCTGGACACTACACTAATAAAGACCATAATCGCGAGTTTTACATATAATGGAACAGTTACTGGTATAAATTTATTTTTCCAAAAAATTACTTTACATCCCTAGGTGTGGAAATATTACTAGTATCACGTACTTTTCTTCGCTTTTATTGTAATTTTTTAATGAAAATTATATTTTAGTTTTAATTAATATTTGATATCCTGTTTATATTAACTCTATGCTGTTTAGGTAGTCTGTACCGAGTCAAAAAATCTAGCAGGGATTGTATTTGAACTGTATCCTGGCAGTCAGGAAATATGTAGTTCTGTCTGCTGTATTTTGAGGGGAAATTGGACTATTTTCAGACACGCCTACCTTACCTCACCAAATCCAATTCCCATTGGCTGCAACGAAAATGCATTCCCGTTAACTGCGAGGGAGACAGAACCTAGCGCTATGAACAAATCCTATTCCCATTGTCCACAAAGGGAATTTTGCTGTGTACTCCCCCACACGCCGATCTGTCATTAGCCATGAAGAGAATTGCACTTTGTACATCCCTCAAACACCGATCTCCATTTGGCCACAATGGGAATTGTACATCGTACTCACCCACACACCGATTTCCTATTCATCTCAAAAATTTAGAGTGTAGGAATTGAAGAGAAATTAACGATGGAAGGGATAAATAATTCCCGGTAACATATAGTCTCATATCTGAGGTGCATGAAATTTTCGAGGTCATGTCGTGAGAGACAGGAAAACATTTACCCTCCCACTTTCCACATTTCTCCTATAAGCATAACATAGTGTACACATGCAGAAAGGTTGACGCGGCGCATATTGGAAGTAGAGCCTCGCTAACCTCCCCGCGAGCGCCAACCAGTTGACACAGATCGCAGTTACAAGTGTCAAGAATGTGCCGAGTAAGAGCTGGCATATCGCCGAAGCACCCGGAAGTTGCTATGTAAATACGTAGGAAAGCGGGAGAAATTGCAGAGCCCAGCAAGAGCACCTCTAGCTTCACGCCAGAGAAAACGGCTGTTTAATTGAAAGTGGGGCACAAACACTGACACCTCTACCACCCTTTAAACCAAACCGTGGAAGAATAAGCTGCAGTGTTAGTTTAAGGGTGCAGGCCACATCTTTCACCCCCCCCCAACCTTCGTGAACAATGGCATGTGTTAGAAGTGCTTTGTACTGCATCCTAACATTTCCCCCCTCCGCCAACAAGGCGACATGTGTAGGAACACTTAGGGAGGGAGGCTAGAAAGGATATAATCGAATTTACGTGAAAAGAGAGAGAGACAGTTCATTATAACTGCGCCGAGAGAATCAGCTGCGTCGGGAAATCACGAGAGGACGTCGGAACGAAAGGTGAGCATCAAGGAGCGAACCCAGAGAGACATTCTAGAGGAGACAGCACCAAATGCGTTCCTTTTCCAATTCTTCTACATCGCCGTATATCATCCACAACTGACAACATACCAAGCACTACCAGCAGAGAAAAGTATAAAGTCGTCGGCCAAAGAAGCCCTCCTCCCCTCCCCGACATCGACCATAGTTAATCCGAATTAGTTAAATAGAGTACTACAACTCGGTAGTGTTTCTGTATGCTTAAACTCGAGACAATATATCCATCCAGTAAAGCGAAACACCGAAAGATTACCTTATTGATATACCCTCACCCTTCAAGAAACCTATAGTCTGTGCCACTGAACATTAACCGTAGACCCTACGAACCATTCTGTACACCACAGATGGGAAGTAGCATCAAGTTAAAGTGGCACCCAATGTGGGGCATTGGTAAGTCAGTAGAGACCGAATGAAGAACCAGACTATACCCGAGAAAAGGGGTGCCACCAGTACCAGATCGCAGAACTAGTCAGGCCGATCCATACCGAATTACCAAACTAGTCAGGATAAACCAAAGACTTTAGGGAGTCTCAAACCCTTTGGCGCCTAACGACTGATTCACACTAGATGAGACAAAGGTACTAGGCCGGCAAAATAGGGATTCCTATAGGTGGCGGGCAAAATGTATAGAGGATACACACATCAGCAAGACACCGGAGGGAAGGGAGGTGAGAGCCGAAGGAATCCTACTAGATAACCTATGTACGAGGGATGTGAGAAGCGAAGACTTAAGTCCTCAACTATATCCATCTAGTGCTCCGTTTTGAGCAGGACAGGACTATACAGGATCCGGCACAGCCTCTGTTACCAGCGCTATTGTAATAAGTGTATCGGTTGGCCCCAGACATTCCGACCGACGGAAGGCACCCAATACAACTGCCGNAGCGCTATTGTAATAAGTGTATCGGTTGGCCCCAGACATTCCGACCGACGGAAGGCACCCAATACAACTGCCGGAACTACAAAGAGCAAGAAAAATGCCAAAACCAAGGAGAAGGGGAACACTTTTCACCCCCGGACCGAACCCCTGCTAGCCACGGAGAACAGACACGTAGAATGCCCGAAGTAATAGTGCTGCCCGAATTTTCAGGCAGTCCCCATGCAGACCCGGTGTATTTTATAGATAATTGTGAACACAAATTCAATGCCAGCAGGATTCTTAATACACATTGGTTGCTGAAGGCACGAGAGCAGTTAAAAGGTGCTGCCCTTAACTGGGGGGTGAATATGGCAAGTTTGTGACGAGCTGGGAGCAGTTTGTTACCTGTCTGAACAACAAGTTNGCCCTTAACTGGGGGGTGAATATGGCAAGTTTGTGACGAGCTGGGAGCAGTTTGTTACCTGTCTGAACAACAAGTTTGCAGGGGTGGAAGTCCTTACCACCTTAAGAACAGACTTATATACACACAAACTACAAAGGCTGGAAGAATCAGAGATTTTTATTAGGTGAAAAGCGCNGCCCTTAACTGGGGGGTGAATATGGCAAGTTTGTGACGAGCTGGGAGCAGTTTGTTACCTGTCTGAACAACAAGTTCGCAGGGGAGGAAGTCCTTACCGCCTTAAGAACAGACTTATATACACACAAACTACAAAGGCTGGAAGAATCAGAGATTTTTATTAGGTGAAAAGCGCANCCTTAAGAACAGACTTATATACACACAAACTACAAAGGCTGGAAGAATCAGAGATTTTTATTAGGTGAAAAGCGCAAATGTATACCCTCATCGCTCCCGAAAGTACCATGGTAGAGGGAGTGCATATCATTACAAAGTTTATATTACCAGCGATAAGAAGCGCCCTTCGACATCCACGGGCGAAGGGCGTACAGGAATTGGTGGAGAGAGAGAGATTGAGGCAGAGCTTGATTACAAAGAACAGGAGAAAACAAAAATTCCGACCCGCCGGCCAGCCATACACACGGAGCGAACATAAGAGAATAACAGACATGCTAGAAGCGCAGAGGGACCATATTTTTCGCCGAAGAATAGGTATNAACAGACATGCTAGAAGCGCAGAGGGACCATATTTTTCGCCGAAGAATAGGTATTGAGCCGAGCGACACCTGCACCGGGACTGTCCCACAGTGAGAAACTGCCTACCAGCCGCTAAGGAAAAAGACACCACGGCTGGCCCCCTCGACGTAGAGAAGGGGAATCGTCAGGGTGGAAATAGGGAGTCGAGAAATGCCACCCCGGGACACAGAGTCGCCCGTCAGCCCCGGCATAACACAAAGGGTGGAACCAATTTTAACGTTAAGCAATATGATCCCAGGAACACACGCCCTTCGGATAGGAGTCCGCATAAATAACCAGGATCTTAAGGTAGTACTGGACACGGCCACAACTGGTAATTTCATTAAAAGCCAGCTGCTAACTCCCGAACAGAAAAGCCTGATAAAGAAAAACTCCAGAATAATTCAAATGACCCAGTCTGAGTCACGGCTGCCCATAGACGGAGTTATTACTTTGCCAGTATCCACAGAGGTAGAAACAGTCCAAACAGAATTTTTTTGCTTACAGCATTTAGTGGAGCAGATTCTCCTTTGGCAAAATTGGCTAACAAACCAAAATTGTATAGTCGACTGTGGACACCAGCTCCTATATTTGGGCAAACATGATAGGATTGCCATAAACTGGGAAGCCCCAATAAACCTGCAAAAATTACAAAAAACCACCAACTCGGGCCTGACCAACAGAGGACATTATTGCGGATACTCAACACTCACCTAGCCGTTCTTGTGAATACTGGCAGATTAAATCAAGCCACGGCAATTCAACATGCAATCTGGGTAACAGATGCTCGCCCCATATACTGCCGACCAGGAAACCTGTCCTCCTACCACAGGCAAATAATTTTAGACCAGGTAGCCAAGATGAAATCGCAAGGAAAAGTGGAGCCAACTGACTCACAATATAATGCNGGCAAATAATTTTAGACCAGGTAGCCAAGATGAAATCGCAAGGAAAAGTGGAGCCAACTGACTCACAATATAATGCAAGAGTGGTGCTTGTGCCAAAGAAAGATGGAGAACTTCGTTTTTGTGTCAACTACCATGTCTTAAACAATACCACTTACCCTATAGCACCCCAAACTATAAACCTGGCTAATATGATCCGCGACCTATGGGATGCACATATACTCTCCACTCTATACATGCGCAGTGGATAATGGCAAATCCCGGTACACCCAGGATCCAGGAAATATACGCCGTTTACAACCCCAGAAGGTGAAACNACAGTGGATAATGGCAAATCCCGGTACACCCAGGATCCAGGAAATATACGCCGTTTACAACCCCAGAAGGTGAAACCCTGCAGTTTCGTGTAATGCCCTTTTGGTTGAAGAACGCACCCTCTAAATTCCAACGACTGATGTCAGCAGTAGTTTTGATGGGCTATAGCGGTCAGTTTTGCCTAGCGTACCTGGACGATGTCATTGTATATTCGCACACATAGGAAGAACACAAGGTGCACTTGCAAAAAGTCCTGGAGTGCTTTGAACTCCATGGACTCACCTGCCGACTGGAGAATTGTCACTTTGGGAAGACCCAAGTAGAATACTTAGGGCACATAATTACCGCAGACAGGAATTATCCAAAGCCCGAGAAAGTGAGAGAGATTGAGGACTATAGGGTACCAACTAACAGGAGACAGTTGAAACACTTTCTGGGGTTATGTAATTGGCTCAAAGAATTTATAGCAGAAGTCGCTGCTATTATGGCCCCCTCAATGAACTCCTACTCAAAACAACTCGCTGGAAGTGGACAGACAGACGCGAAGAAGCATTCCGAATATTAAAGGCGCGATATGGCGACATAACCATGCTATACAGGCCTATGCCGGAATTACCCCTAATTTTACAAACCGACGCAAGCAGAGCTGAAATAGGCGCTGTCCTATACCAGGAGCAGTCACAGAACCAGCGACGAGTTATAGCGTACGTTAGTACCATGCTAAACAAGACCCAACACCACTACCACAGTAATGAGCAGGAGTGTTTGGCGGTTAATTGGGCAAACCACAAATACTGCCATTACCTTGAGGACCGGCCATTTATTCTCAGAACGGATAATAAAGCCCTTACATGGCTGAAAACCAAGAGTGACGAGAAAGTGAGATTGGGTAGGTGGGCCTTATTGTTAATGGAATTCTCCTTTACCAACGAGCATTGCCCGGGCTCGTACAATGAGCTGCCCGATGCCTTATCCCACCGACCACATATGCCCAATAAAGAGACAGGAACCGACGACTGGGAGCGAATGCTGCCCCCCTCTCCACCAAAACTCCCATGGCCGGATGACGTGGAACTACAGCTAGTATAGTCCCACAAAAACAAAAACTTGTTACGAGACAAACAGCAGGCCGACCCCAAATTACAGGAGTTAATGAGGAGATATCCAGACCGGTACGGGGGAAGAGACGGCACCCACAAACAGATCAATGGAAAATCTGGGTCCCCCACAAGCTACAAGACAGTAACTATGAACACCACCATGACCACCCCAACGCAAGACATCCAGTCTTTCACGATACCTTAAGGACCCTACTAACAGCTATACATTGCAAGGAATTAGTCGAGACTTGAGGGCTTACATCGCTAGGTGCCAAACTTGTTATAAAAACAAGGCCTACCCTACACCAAATATACGATACACACCCTGTCGGCCGAAAACACCATGGACACACATCGCAGTCGATATCATGGGCCCCTACCCATGCACACACACACCAAGGAATGAGATACCTTCTAGTCGTGACCGACCTTTTCTCCAGTTGGACAGAGGCGTTCCTGTTACCCAACCAGGAGGCCTACACAATCATCCGGCAAATGGAGCGAGAGGTATTTCCATGGTGGGGGTACCCGAAATGTGTGTTAACCGACAATGGAACCCAGTTTACGGGGGTAAAATGGACGTAGTCCTGCGAGACATGGGGAGCAGAAAACTGGACGACTCCAGCTTACCACCCACAGGCCAACCCTACCGAATGCCGGAATAAGAATTAAAGAAGAGTATGCGAATAAGAATGGGCATGAATCATACTCAATGGGACATACAGCTACCTGAGATCCTGTATACACTGCGATGTCGAAACAATGACGGCATTGGTACTTCTCCCAGCCGCCTAATACTGGGATACAATCTCCGCAGACCTGGAGAATGGCAGTGGGAAACAGAACCTACAGAACTTCCTACCCCCGAAGTAATACAAAGAGAAGCGATATGGAGAACAAGAGCAGCTCGGCGGAGAAACAAACAACGGTATATCCGGCGGAAACACCCCGNTTTCCGGCGAAAACACCCCGAACAAGCGTCCGCCGGACACCACATGCCTGAGGGTAGTCACAGATTAATACACATCCATTTTTTAAGTCAAGCTAGTGAGAAATTCTCTGCGGGATTTGCACCTAAGTGGCGAGGGCCGTATATAGTAGTAGAGAGACAGGTAAATGTGTATTGGGCCGATGACGAGAGGGGAAATATGCGAAAGGTTCCACNTCGTATATAGTAGTAGAGAGACAGGTAAATGTGTATTGGGCCGATGACGAGAGGGGAAATATGCGAAAGGTTCCAAGGAACCAGATACACCCTATACCTGAACCCTACACCAATGGTCAAACAGGAATTACAAGGGACAACCCAGAGGAAACCCACATTGGGTCACTAGGTCACCAAACTAAGAGACAGGACGAGGGGATAGAGGGTCAAAATGATAAGCTGGGCATTGCTCCTCCCTGCTATCTGAGTTTCTCAAGTGCACACGAGCCACTGCCCATGCCAATAAAGGAGCCAGAAACCACAGACACTTATCGGGCTGAAAATACGCAGGTGCCAGAAGAAACGAGAGAAAGCGAACTGGCAAGTGAAGGAGAAGGTAAGCGCGAAGAAGAAGTGGGCGAAAGCAGATGGGTAAGCGAAGGGGAACAGGCTAACGGGCGAAAGGGGGAGGGCAGCCGAAGAAAGGGAGGACGAAGAAACGAATGGAGGCCGAAAGTAAACGAGGAAGAGTTCGAAACAGCGAGTGAAATAACCNAAGAAAGGGAGGACGAAGAAACGAATGGAGGCCGAAAGTAAACGAGGAAGAGTTCGAAACAGCGAGTGAAATAACCAGGAATAGAGGACATAAAATGAAAGAAGAGGCGAGTATGGTGCAACCCCAAGACGAGTCAGCACCAGTAAAGCAACGAACCCGAGAAAAAATCCGAGAGGCGAGGTAGTACCCGGTGACAGCAGCTGAGCCGAAGATGACGAGCTCCGGGGCTTCAGGGCCCCCTGACGAGACGATGGCAACACATACTTCATCCCCGCACGCTGTCAGGGATCCATTGCGGAAAAACATGTCCCCTAGTTCAACGGGGACGAAGCCAGGTGAGTGCAACTTTGGTGTATCTGCAGAGGCCGAGAGGAACCCAGTTTCTACTGGGATCGTCGCAAGTAAAGAACTCGTGAACCGAGCCGACTCCACCAATAACATACGCTGTGTGACATGAGGGAAGCTGGTTCACCTATGTCACCAGCTATAAGAGAAAGGTAGGACGGTGTACACTACCTAACCCTGGAACTGAAGTGCGTCTAAGTGTTTTTATTTGTTTACCTCTGTAACCTTAGAATGTGTGAGAAGCCCGAATATCTATGCGGCGAGTAATAAGTGCAGGACGTCCCAGCTGAAAACAATTTCCAGATGCCTGCATTAGAGTGTACTAAATGTATAAGGTAAAAATATGGTGTGTATATTCCCAGTGAATACAATACATTTGTTTTCCAAGACTGCCTGAAAATGAAGAGGTGGCAGAAATAGTCAGATATGTGTGTTTTTTTCTTTCCACGGACCTGTGAAACCGTCGTAGCAGTAAAACAAAACAATGTTTAAGTTAGCGGTATATTAAGTGTGTGTTACTCCCCCCCTGCCGGAAAAGCCTTTGTAAAAATGACAGTGTGCCAGGAATTAACGAGGACAGAGGTTCCAGTCTAGCAGATGATAGTGTTGTTTTATTTGTACGGCATACGCGCCGACGTAACAATAAATTCATACCTGTCAACACTTAAACGATGTGAAGAGACCAATATAGGGCATGTTGTATAATTGTGTAAAATGTAACAATATTTGTAACTCTGTAAGAGAGGTGGTAAGTACTGTACGGAGTCTGAGGTGTGTGTTACTAGGTTTGTTTGTTTAGACAGTTCAAAAAGTAGATCGGCCTGCGATGTATTTGAAACATAATAGCTAAATTGTAAAGTAATCCGCCATCAGCAAAATATGAACGCAGAGCCAGAGTGTTAGTTAGACCCTACTTGCAGACAGGAGGCTAGCTAGAGAGTGACTGCTGTGCGCGGGTCCTTGGATATCAGGAGGGAGGGGAAGAGAGACAGAGAAGGACGGATACATCTGCGGCACAGCGAGACGAAAGATCCCGAACCGTCAGCCACAGAATGAGAACTACAGACAGAGATGCAATCAAAACCGAAATTTTCGTGGAGGGAGGTCAGCTTCGCAGAGCAGGGGTGGAGTGGACGTGTAACGGATATTGGGAGTAGAAGCCTTGCTGACCTCCCCGCGAACGCCTCCAGTTGACATGTGTCGCGAGACACATGGACAGTCAGAACAGATCCCAGTTACATGTGTCAGGTTGTGCCGAGTAAGAGCTGACATTCCTCCGAAGCACCTGGAAGGCGCTACGTAAATATGTAGCAAAGCAGTAGAAATCTCAGAGCCCAGCAAGAGCACCTCTAGCTTCACGCCAGAGAAAACGGGGGACCAATCCTCACCCCTACCACCCTTTTAGCCAAACTGCGGAAGAATAAGCTGACAGAGTAAGTTTTAGGGTGCAGGCCACCATCTCCCCCCCAAACCTTCATGAACCGTGGCATGTGGCAGAAGTGCTTTGTACTGCTTCCCCTCACCGCCCCTGTCCCTTTAACAAGGGGACACATGTAGGAACACTAAGGGTGGGAAGCTAGATAGGATGTAAACGAATTTACGCAAGAAAAGGGAGGCAGTTCATTATCACCGCGCCGAGAGAAGCTTTTGCATCAAGAAATCGCGAGAGGACGTCGGAACGAGAGGTTAGCGTCGAGGAGAGAACCCAGAGCGGCATTCGAGGGGAGATGGCACCAAACGTGGGCCTTTTCCAATGTCGCCCACATCACCGGATCTCATCCACAGTCGACAACATACCAAGCACTACCAGCAGAGTTAAGTATCAAATCGTCGTCCAAAGAAGTCTCCCCCCCGACCGCAAAACGTCGACGAAGATAATCCGAGGAAGTTAATTAGTGTTTCACACCTCGGAAGTGTTTCTGTATGTTTAAACTGGAGTCAATATATCCATCCAGTAAATCGATACACCGAAAGTCTACCTTATTGATAAACCCTCACCTTTCAAGGAACCTATAGTCTGTGCCAACTGAACATCAACCATAGGCCCCATGAACCATTCTGTACACCACAGATGGGGAGTAGCGTCAAGGTGAATAAAATTACAAAATATGTGTGAAACACAGAAGATTATTACTTCATCTCACTCGCACAATCTAAGATAATTAACTGTCGCCACATCCCTTAATTTACAATACATGGAATACAAGGTCAGTCTCGCGAAGCATACTGAGATATCTGAAAACTTGCGAGAGGCCCAAANCATCCCTTAATTTACAATACATGGAATACAAGGTCAGTCTCGCGAAGCATACTGAGATATCTGAAAACTTGCGAGAGGCCCAAACACCCCCAACTTTCTCCGACTGCATTGACACGCCTAAAGGGGTTTCCTTCATTCAATGCAAATTATCAATGAAAATATATTTGGTGATTATTTCGTATTACGTATC
>NQII01001962.1:377583-413176 GCA_002778355.1 Clitarchus hookeri | reverse complement strand
TGCATATACATACATATTTATAAATATATATATACATTAATGTGAGTTTCTTCTTTTATAATACCATTTTACGAGGCAACATGTACATTCAGTCTTTCATTTCTTTTTTACATAACCATCACAGCACTCGGTTTGAAAGTTTAAACTGCATTAAATGTGGCGAAGTGAGTGCATTCAAACGTACTACTTGTTTTAACAATCCTGATATTAGAAATTAAACTAAAAACTGAAAGAAAAGACATACAATTTAATGCATGATATTATCGATAGCAAATATAATACATACGTATATTTTCCCCATTGCTGTTAACGGTGGCTTCATCATCATAGCTCTATTGGTAAGGTAACGGTCGTCTGAAAGCAGTTTACTGTGGATTCAAATCCTCCACGTACTGTCATTTTTTTTTTTAAACTTTTTTTAAATTACGTAAAATTGCAGAATATAAACAGCTACTATCGGAATTATATTTATTTCTCGCAATGATTTAGCTAAATTCAATAAAAACAATATTTGATTCGCCGCACGCAGTTGGCTGTCACTTATTCAATCAGTGAAATTGTTTCACTGAAACCACCAATGGTTTTTCACCAATTATAAGTGGAGCCATTTTCACTTATACGAGTAATTGTATTTCACTGCGAATTAGTGATTTTCTACTGATTATAATTTAGAATGTAGTTACCTATAACTTGGCACTCTATTACGATTGTAATCTTAAAATTTATGGACACTGGATTGATCGGTTTTGGTTTTATGCACATTAGAGTAAGGATTTTGTTATTTTTAAAACTGCTGTATTCACAATTCCATGTCATTACTTGGCTGAAGCATGAATAAAGTGACGAGAACCATGGCAATGATCATTTTACAGAAGGATACAAAACGAGAAGATAATTATATACTAGGTAGGGCTTTCGAAAGTGCCAAACTAACCGTGATCTGTCTATAGTAGTGAAGGTTGTAATTGGATAATGCCCGTAGATGCGATCGTCGATATAAAGAAGCTACAGCCCTTTTCACGACGAATCAAATCACGACACCCACCGAAACGACGGGGNATGCGATCGTCGATATAAAGAAGCTACAGCCCTTTTCACGACGAATCAAATCACGACACCCACCGAAACGACGGGGCTTCTAAGGTTGGACCCGCAGGCTCTTCTCTCTGAAACGACGCGTAAAGTGAGGCACTAAGATGGAGCAGCGGCGAAATGCGCTGGTGGCGGAAGCAGGGAGCACTCTGAGCAAACACACTATCCTCATCAGCGTCCACCATGTTCCCCACACGTGAAGGTGTGGAAAATCAGAGGCCAGATCGTGGTGGGAGGCCGGCGCGTTGACCCCACAGACTGACTTGTCATCGAACTCCAGCCACGACGATGCCCTGCCGTGGCCGAATCCTCGGTGGCCGTGACCTGTAAGCCGTCACGTCACGGTCAGGTACGCGAGGGGGCCGCGCCGGTGATGGCGCCAAACTTCTGCCACGACTATCAGTTCACGAGCACCGAGTCCGCAGTCCATTCAAGAGGTCCCGTTGTCCATTTATGTGTACAATAACACTGCTTAAAATCCACACAAACAAATTGCCAGGGGCGCGATTCTTTTTCACTAATGCCTTTAGCTTCTTTATAGCGTAGTTGGTGGTATTCTCATTAGGCGGCATTATGCTACATTTTCTCGATTTCGCGAGTTGCGCTTCACTGGCTGGTTCCACGGTCAATTACTTGGCTTCCTCCGTTCGAAACTATCTCCACTGGCTNTCGCGAGTTGCGCTTCACTGGCTGGTTCCACGGTCAATTACTTGGCTTCCTCCGTTCGAAACTATCTCCACTGGCTGCTAAGGAAATAAAGATGCTATTTTGTTGAGCTAAAGAAACATGCCATGANCAATTACTTGGCTTCCTCCGTTCGAAACTATCTCCACTGGCTGCTAAGGAAATAAAGATGCTATTTTGTTGAGCTAAAGAAACATGCCATGACTGGTGATTCGCAGAATGGTAGGCAATCTATTTTTTTTTCGTGGATACTGCAATTACTTATTCGTGACACATTTATATGATTATATAGATGAAAGAAACCAGATATGACATTAAGAGAATGTACACGTGTACGATATTACTATTAGAATGAAGTGTTTCTAGAGTAAACTGAACCAAACGTATGTCTATACATATTATAAAACTCAACGTATCTCTGTCTGTCTGTCTGCTAGTGCGCTTATCACTCGAGAACCACGTATCCGATTTACGTTTTTTATTTTGAATTCATAGCTATCTTCTCTGGCCAGGTTTTAGTATACATTTTGTTACGTAAAGTAACATAAGAAATAAGCAGTGACGATAATAGTAAATCAAGTCGGAAAAGAGTTGCCGCCNTATTTTGTTACGTAAAGTAACATAAGAAATAAGCAGTGACGATAATAGTAAATCAAGTCGGAAAAGAGTTGCCGCCAGCGCGATCTCTTGCAATACGCTGTATAAACCGTTAAATATGGAACAATATCATGTAGTAAATAATTGTGCAGAATAAAAAGACCTAAAAAAACTCCGCGGTAGCATATATTTATCTATAACAGAAAAACACTAATAAGCGTTTTTACCATTTAATTCACAAGCAACATTCAATGACGAAATTTTTCACCTTGCACTCATTGAAATTGAAAAGCAAGTGCAGACATTGTCAGGAAAAAATATAAAAAACCTGCACTTTATTTTTTAAAAAAATCTAAACAATAATTCTGTAGTCCACGTGAGCGGAGCCGCGGGCACAGCTAGTTCAGTATATACACTGAAGAGCCAAAAAAACTGGTACACCTGCCTAATATCGTGTAGGGCCCCCACGAGCACGCAAAAGTGCCGCAAGACGATGTGGCATGGGCTCTACTAATGTCTGAAGGTATGCAGGAAGCAATTCACACCATGAATCTTGCAGGGCAGTCCACAAATCCATAGGAGCTCGAGGCGATGGAGATCTCTTCTGAACAGCACGTTGCAAGGCTTCCCAGATATACTCAAAAATGGTAATTTTGGTGGCCAATGGAAGTGTCTAAAGTCAGAAGAGTGTCCCTGGAGCCACTCGGTAGCAACTCTCGACGTGTGGAGTGTCGCATTGTCCTACTGGAATTGTCCACGTCCGTCGGAATGCACAATGGACATGAATGGGTGCAGGTGATCGGACAGGATGCTTACGTATCTGTCACCTGACAGAGTCGTATGTAGAGGTATCAGGGGTCCCATTTCACGCCAACTGCACACGCCCCATACCATGACAGAGCCTCAACCAGTTTTAACAGTCCCCTGTTGACATGCAGGGTCCATGGATTCCTGAGGATGTCTCCATCCATACCCGTACACGTCCATCCACCCGACACAATTGGAAACGAGACTTGTCAGACAAGGTAACGTGTTTCCAGTCATCAACAGTCCAATGGCGGTGTTGGCGGGCCCAGGCGAGGCGTAAAGATTTGTGTCGTGCAGTCAACAACGGTACATGAGTGGGCCTTCGGCTCCGAAAGCCCATATAAATTATGGTCCTTTGAATAGTTCGCACGCTGGCACTTGTTGATGCCACAGTGTTGAAATCTGCGCCAATTTGAGAAAGTGTTGCACGTCGGTCACGTTTAATGATTCTCGTCAGTCGTCGTTTGTCCTCTTCGTTCACAATCTTTTTTCCGGCTGCAGAGATGTCGAAGATTTGATGTTTTACCAGATTCCCGATATTCACGGCACACTCGTGAAATGGTCATACGCAAAAATCCAAATTTTATCGCTACCTCGGAGATGCTATGTCCCATATCTCGTGCGCTGACTAACACACGCCATTGTAGCAGCAGTAACCGATCTTGCAACTTTTCCAGACGCTTGTTTTCTTATATAGGCGCTGCCGACCGCATCGCGGTACTCTGATTGGTTCCATACCTCTGTTATTTGCATACGCATGCCTATACCAGTTTTTTTTTTACTTTCCAGTGTAACTTACAGTGTAAAAATGTGAAGTTTAGGGAATATAAGCTTATGCTAGTGTTAAAATAAATATATATTTTTGAAGTGCACTTGCCAACTAAATGATACATGATACCGTGTGTTATGATAACGCGGGATGCTGTATAGGGCCTATACAGTCACGGACGTAAGTATTAAAGCAGAGTAGAACATGTTATACTCTCACAAATAACAAGCAGAGGGAATTNCTATACAGTCACGGACGTAAGTATTAAAGCAGAGTAGAACATGTTATACTCTCACAAATAACAAGCAGAGGGAATTGGAACGTGTGAGAGAATTGTATTTAAAAAACAACCACCATTTTCTTAATACAATGCACATTAATTCGTACACAAATATTTACAGACAAAAAAGACATATTTCCAATAGAGAAAAGTATTGCGACATGAGCACTGCAACGAGTTCAATATTTTGTTACGCGTTTTTTTCCTGTTGTAATTGAAGAAAGAATGTTTTGCATTAAGTGGACACACGTCTTTGTTATGTCCGAGTTGATATTGGCCTATTATTGCATATATTGTATAAAAATGTCCTTCAAATGTGCTTTGGACCTGAAGTGGAGTTTCTTCGCCAGATCTTCAAGTTCATTCCACATGTGTTCTAAAGGATTGCAATCGGGGAATTGTGGTGAGGTTCTTAAGCTGTAAAGTGTATCGTACACTATCCATAGCCGAACCATTTCCGACTTTTACTTAGGATCTTTTTTTGGTTTGACATAATAGTGGTTTCATTACTTTCCTAAGCCTATCTTCTCGACGCTGCTATTCAGGTTATCCTGCGAGATGTCCATATACTGAAACATATCCATATTGCCATTTGCAAAAAAAAATTAACAACATTAGAAGCCATACACCAAAATACCATTAGCTCTCTACAGGCATTTCACAGTGCTCGTCATGTTCTTCGGAATCCATTCAGTATCCGCCCAACATTCCGATAACTGTTAAATATACTTTTATCTGACTAGAGGATTCTATCCCAGTCGTCGCTACCTTTTGTTACATAATTGTTCGCAAAATACACGTTTCTTAATATTAATCGTACTTACAAATAGCTTTCGTCTGTGTGTTCTGGCGTTATGCAAAATGTTATTAAGGAGCCTCCGAACAGTCCTAACATGAACTTTCTTACCTATGCATTTCTTAAGCTGTGCTGTAATCGCCGGAGCATTAACCTTGCATTTTTCTTCACATGAGGCACTGTTGTCTTCTGTTATTTTTGGCTAAGCTTCGACGATCTACCAGTTCTGGGTTTATTCCTCTCTGTGTGGAACTGCTTATACCGCCGAACGATGTTAAATACTATTGTTCGACTTCTAGTTACTGAATGTGCAATCTCGGCATACGTTTTACCCTTTCTGAAGAGATTCAGCACACTGTTACGAACACGCACCTTTACGTCCAATGGTAACTGTATTGCTATTGGTTGGGGAATGACAAAGATCACTGTTTCTCACTGAGGTAAAGAATGAATAGTGAGCACCTCGACCATAAAAGACAAAGAGCGACGTCTGTTTTTTATTAATATAAGGGGTGCTTTTCAATACTTTTCTCCTAGTAGCACACAGTCATCTGCGACACCTTCGCATGATGTGCAATATTGGAAGCTGGATTTAGAATACCCTTATTGATTCGTGTGGTGGTAGGAAGGGACTGTTGCTGTTATGTAATCACAGGAACAAATACACTGTGACGGTTTCAGCCGACACATGCAAAAAGGACTCCGTCTCTGTTTCCTCAGGAATATGTTCGTTTTTCAAAGAATAGTGACCCCCCGTTAGTGTCTCATCAAAGGGTATCAAAAAGCTTACTTTGTGTTTACACAGTATAAAAATAGTAGTTACAAAATCCTGATATATTTTCCCCTTTCATAAAATACAAAAAAATCAATTCCTGATATGGGATTACAAAATCGATACATTTTTTTTATTAAAATCCCATGACTTTACATCCCCTAAAAATGTATAATAATTAGTATATATTTTTTTCCTTTTCATACAAAATAATTAAAACTGGAGATTAAATATGTTTTAATAGTTATGTAAAGTGACCTCCTCCCCGCCTCCATTTAAAATGGTGGAACAGCAGTTCCTTCACTAATAAAGTCCCTGGCCTGTCTCCCCGAGCAGGGGAGAACACAAGCCATTTATGCAATTTTCTCGTCGTCTTCTCGAACAATTTCCGACGTTCACGGAGTGGAAACGCCCCCTGGTGACGTCATGGCTGGCTGGCGTCACATTGTCATGGCGACGCGCAGGGAAGGGAAGGAGCAGTAGGCGAAGCTTCGAAGCAACACACTAGCGCGCTACGCGCCATTTGCCGTCTAGCACTCATGCAGGCAACAGCAGCGAGATGGTCAATTGAGCGGGCCCCATCGCACCAAAGGTAAGCCATTGTCCACGANCACTCATGCAGGCAACAGCAGCGAGATGGTCAATTGAGCGGGCCCCATCGCACCAAAGGTAAGCCATTGTCCACGACCTTCATGTAGAAACAGGAATCCAAGGCGAGGTGAACTTAGGCGAATTTTTTTATGTACATAGGCCGTCACAGCCCGCAAATCTGTGTTGAATTTTAACAAATAACGTGATACACCCCTCTGTTCCAGTACTTATGTCCGTGAGTGTATGAAGTAGGTTACCACGGTTTGATTATTCTATTTAAATAAGATTATGCAATTACGGAGATATGAGTGGAGCAATGTCGCTAGACCCCGTCAACTTAAAAGCCCGAACTAACGCAGTTTATCTTTTACCCAGCCAACTATTCTTAAAAGCGTACATTTTCTTAATGTATTTCTGGAAAGGCTCAAATGAAAAAAAAACATAACCTTCAGTAATTTACGAACTTCCAGTCTTTTTATTTATTCTGTAGAGTTATTTGAATATATCCCGATATATTTTCGTTGCTGAGCGAAGTTAACGAAATAAAAACTAGTTTATAAGTTTAATTTATTATCAAAGCACAATATTTAAAAAAAATTACAACTGGCTGAAATTCAAAATTTGAACACCAAAATAGGGTTGACATTTAAATCACAGTACAAAACATAAATGTGGATAACCTCTATCGGGAATAACTTATTTCCTAGTCGTACTCTTTTACAGGCTCCTGCAGAAGGCCTTACACGATTGAGATTTTAATGCGTGCAGGATGTGCAACGGGATTCACTAATTACGAAGAGATGGTAGAGCGCTCTTAATGTCTCATTCTATATGCGCAGAAAATAGGGCGCAAAGCTAGTGTTAATGGTTGGCAAAAAATAGCGACTGCATTTGGGGTTGCCAAAGGCCCTAGTGAGAATAAAGGACCCGAATTTGCAGGTGTGTCAAAACGTATGGTCATACGGCTCTATCAGTAGTGACAAAAAGTAAAACAAATGCTAATAATATATATAAATCTCTTAAATTTGAGATGAAAACTTATTTTCAGCATTCAAGAACTACTGCATAATTTTCTGTTAACAACGTCTATTAACCCATTGAATTTGTAGTTTTTATATCAGAACATTATTTGCTAAACAGAACGTTGACATAAAGTAAAAAAGTCAACCCATTTCGAACGTATAACGTATTTATCATAATATAAATATTAGAAGTCATTGATAATTTTTTTAAATTTGTGTGATTTTCAGTGAACTTACTGTCGCACTTTCCTTTAAAATCGAAATGAGAACATAATAAAAAAATCCAACCTCTTCATGAGACATATTGGGTACAGTGATTTGAATACCCGATATGAAAGTGAAATTTAAGTTGATGTCAGAAACGTTATTTATTGTAATATACGATTCGGTGGTACCTGATTGGAAAATTGTTTTAAATTTCGATACACATTTATGAGTCATCGGCGCGCTAACCGCTACTAGCATATTTTTCATCATTTCCTTGAGGGAGAATGTGCCTTAACTGACCTCTAAAGAAGTATTCGACTTAATAGTCAGAACGCTCAAGTTTATTTACACTAAGAGTAACTGGATAACGACAAAGCTAAACAATCTGTTCTCCAAATATCCTTATACTGCATAACGCGGAACCAATTTAGTAAGAACTGTTGTTTTTCTGGTAATTAATGTTGAAATGTGAGCAAAATGTAACATACATATATGCTCGACCACGACATTTTTATAAACATTTAACTGTAGGTGGTCCCGCTTTTATTCAAGCTAACAGACTAACAACAACCTTCCCCATGCTTTTGCAGCAGAAATAATCTACAGTGGGTCACATTAATATTGGGCCACCTATGATTATCGCAGTTTCATGGCCTTATGTTACATTAGAAATGAAGATAAACATAAAACATATTGCAAAACCATTTTTGTGTGCTTTAAATGAAATGCAATAGTAGCCAATAACTGAAATGAGCAGTACAAGCTAGTGAAACACAATATTTTGTCCTCGCGTACTTCATAAGTACGCCACTTTAATATTTGACCAGTTGTGGTGGACGCGTGGCACAGGCACGATGCACATTGCGTTCGTACCTCGTGTCATTCCCTGCACGCTCTCTGCGCTGAGAGGTTGTATTGAGCAGCTCTGCTGACTGCGTCAGTCAGGCAAATTGGACGTAGGGGCAAAAATACAACGTTTGAACAGCGGCAGCTGGTCATTTTTCGTCATGAAAAGAAGAACGCTCAACGAGAAATTGCGGAGCACTTGAATCTGCCGAGGTCCACTGTCGGATACATCATAAAATGTTTCAGAAGTAAGCCAGAATAGAATCGGTACCTCAAAAAGGACAGCCAAAGAAACTAAGCGAGAGAGAAGAACGTCTAGTAATCAGGAAAATAAAGAAAAATAGAAACTTACTGCTTTCAAATTTACCACGTAGGTACTCAATGAATGTGGAAAGAACGTCCATCCAGAAACCATATGACGAGTTATCAGAAGAGCAGGATATAATGGCAGGGTATCTAGAAAGAAGCCTTTAATTAATGAGGCAAATAGTATAAAACGACTTACGTTCGCAAAAGACCACACTGGCAAAGATGAAAGCTGGTGAAATGATGTGATTTTTGCTGATGAGACGAAAATGAATGTTTTGGTTCTGATGGCGGGTAACACGATGGCGGGTAACACCATGGCACAAGCCAAATGATGAGCTAAAACCTGGGAACGTACAACCTACTGTGAAACACAATGGAGGTAGTATTATGATCTAGGGCTGTATATATTCAGCAGGTGTTGGAAAGGCAGTACGTGTCGATGGAACAGTGAAAAAGAAAGGCTATCTCAACATCCTGAAAGCAAACCTACACAAGAGTGCTGAAAAACTGGGCATAGTTTCTACCCAGATAATGACCCGTACATTGTCAAGAGCTGGCTTTTGTATAACTGTCCCAAAGTCATTACCACACTTCTTCAATCACTTGGCCTGAATCCCATAGAAAATCTGTTGTATGAACTCAAAAGAAGACTGAGGATTACTACAATTAGGTCTACAAAAGAATTGGCTACGAATGTACCAGGAAAATAATTGCTAATATGCCACAACGCCTGCGAGAAGTAATTAAACAGAATGGTCATGCTACCAGGTACTAACAGACTGTTTAGTCAGCGAAGAGGATTATACTTGTGCTTGAATGATGGCCGAATATTAAAGTGGCGTACTTATGCAGCATGGGAAGACCTTATCATATTGTTTAAGTTGCATTGTTCATTTCCGTTATTGGCTACCGCTAGATTTCATTTAAAGCACACAAGAATGATTGTGCAATATGATTTATGTTTATCATCATTACTAATGTAAGATAAGGCCATGAAAGTGCGATAATCATAGGTGGCCGAATATTAATGTGAGCCACTGTATTTGGTCAAAACAAAATAACACAAATGTATACTCCGTAGTCTTTTTTTGGCTACCAGGTTGAAGTACGTTTTAGCTCTCTCTCTCTCTATCTCTCTCTCTCTCTCTCTCTTTCAGGGTCACCTTCCCCGCCATCGCTCGAGGCATGGGCGGTGTACATACAAACAGACAATAGCACACACGTGAAACTTTGAAACTTAAATTTCAAGTTACCGGTGTGCTTGATTACTAAAGCGCGTGTTCGTGTGTTGAGGTTCGAGGCACAGAGGCGAGAGACTAATGAGGTCAACTTTAGCACCGCCATGTAACACTCCACCACCTCTACACGCAGTGCACTGAAATGGCATATGACGGACAACTGTGGGACATTGAGAGGATGGCCCTATCGTTTAATAAACGGCAAAGCTCATGAAAGCCACCAGTGCAAGTTTTCATTGCCCAACAATTAGCAGAATATTGCCTTATTTTGCTCGTACAAGGAATATGGGGTAGAGCGATCTTGCTGGCTGCGCAGAACCAAGCTCCGTGTCCCAACTCTGAACTGCTTTGTTGCCAACATGAGTATAATAAATGACGTGGATAGAATATGAGGTTAGAACACTGTTGACGTAAACAAGTGCTTTGGGATGTTTGTATACTTCCTTTAACACATTTTTGATGCAATTAGATCAAAGTGAAATTGTCATAAGTATTTTATTTATATAAAAGTGCTTGTCTTTTGAAAATTAGATATAAACAAACACGTTAATCACTGTTGACCATGTGACTTTAACATATGTGTTGTTTGGGGTAAGTCAAAGTTAGGTGCATGCGCAGAAGACGAAGAATCTGTCTACCTCATTTTTAGTCTATGCTTTTGCCACGTAGAAGATTCTGAACATTATGTTTGCAGTTAGAATTACAAAGTATATGTACGTTCGAGTATTGCTAAGTGTTAATTTCTTCTTTGTAAGAAAAACAGTTAACGGGGATATTTTTGTAGTCGGTGGGCCGGGGTCGGGGGACGCTCATGTGGCGAGGTCACTGCTGTGCTTCCAGACCAGCCGACGTCATGTTCGCTGTTAGTTGAGCGCTTTGGGAAGCCCTGCTTAGCATATACTTTTCTCCTCACTTGTATCTTTCCGTTGTATGTACAATTACCATTGCCATGGGCCCGATCACTTTATTCATGCGTCGATNTATCTCCTCACTTGTATCTTTCCGTTGTATGTACAATTAACATTGCCATGGGCCCGATCACTTTATTCATGCGTCGATTAAATGAAACTGTAAAATAGTTGTGTACGTAAATAAGNACATTGCCATGGGCCCGATCACTTTATTCATGCGTCGATTAAATGAAACTGTAAAATAGTTGTGTACGTAAATAAGTTACTTATAGGCCAAGACTTAATCTTCTGTCCATGAAACCAACAGGAAATAATTAAATTAATTCAATGTTTACAAATTTTATCAACTCGATTTTAATACAACGTTAAGACATGGAACTACTTTTCGCACCTCGTTGCAACATTACTGGGAGCATGACGGTTAATGCGCCCGTTAAAATATTATTGAAAATGTTTGATTATAGAATATTTACAATTTACTAGTTGTTCGATACGTTTCTATCTAATGTTCACTGCGTGTTATTTCCTGCTTGCAAAAAGGCAGGAACTTATTGATAAAATATAAATATGTTCTCGACTTTTTACAACAAGCAGATAACACTTAATTAAAATTACGCACAAAAATATTAAACAACTCGTAAAATGTAAATTTTCTATAATCGTACAT
Source organism: Clitarchus hookeri (assembly GCA_002778355.1). Classification (NCBI taxonomy): domain Eukaryota; kingdom Metazoa; phylum Arthropoda; class Insecta; order Phasmatodea; family Phasmatidae; genus Clitarchus; species Clitarchus hookeri. The sequence continues at coordinate 401,588 of NQII01001962.1, read as the reverse complement.
TGTCAGTAATTNATTAAAATTACGCACAAAAATATTAAACAACTCGTAAAATGTAAATTTTCTATAATCGTACATTGTCAGTAATTACAATTAATCTGAAATTATAACGCGAAAACGAAGAATTTCTGCAAAAGGGGTGAAGTAATGCCTTAACGACAACGGGGACTTCTCATTGTTGTTAGTTCCAAAATACTCGGCTAACGACTACGTGCACGTAAATTAAATGTTACGTCAGAGGTACGTAACATTGCTGGATTGTCCTCTTCTCCACGTGAGCTTGACGCANCTACGTGCACGTAAATTAAATGTTACGTCAGAGGTACGTAACATTGCTGGATTGTCCTCTTCTCCACGTGAGCTTGACGCATTAGACAGCAAGGCTACCGGGGACCCCCACGCACGAAGATGCATGGTGCGGAACCATGACGGCATTTCCTTGACGTGGAGACGGGAAACCATCTCGGGAAATCCGCCCCTTCTCCCTTTCCGCGGGCCACTTCGATCGTACGACCTCCGGAATCACAGGCGCGCTAACCACGTGAGCAAACACGACCGGCGATCGGGAAGCAATACTGCTATTTACGAGTTAAGTTAGCGCTGGCGACGCGGCACAAGGATGTGCGGTAAGCATTGGTGCTTTGACGGCACACGCGCGTTAATGTGCACGGGATAGACGCGAAGATGCATTGTTTGGGTGGTCGTGGGGAAACCCTTGAAAAAATTCACACTTATGTGAATAACTCTTATCAGAAAACTAAGTAAGGTTGCATTTAGCTATCCGCCAGATCGGCTAGTCGCGCTAATTATTTTGTTAGAAACGCGCTATGGCGTTTTCTGTTTTATTTTTACGCTCTTATTTGCAAATTTCCCAAAAAGGAAAAATTGTACATAAGGAAAACTGATTTCTGATGACACCAAATGTCGTTAATTAAAAATCACTGAATTCCTTATTTTCTTTTAAATTCTTTCACTGAAGGTTCTATGTTCTTTTGTCATTGCTGGTTGTAGAGTTTTCAAGTATTACAAGCATTTATTATGCTGCAAATATAATTTTACGGCAATATTTCAATTAATCCCTTGATTAACAGTATGATAATTTTACCAATATGAGATTTTTAGTTTAAATACTCTAATATAAAGTTTTTTTTAATTCGGAGTACTGATCTAGGAGAAATTTTTTTGTGGTGAATGTGGTCATGAATTTTCGGTTAATTCAGTATGTTTGTTATGAACATCATCTGTACTTGGAAACAAATTACCCGATAGTTGGTAACAATAAATGTAATGGGAAAATTAAAGATGGAATTAAATGTATACATTCTGTAAGCAAGTTTTGATATATTTTTTAAATAATGGTTGCTCAGCGGACGAATTTGCATCACGCATGAATTTTTAATATCTCGCGAAATAAACATATTTCCTCCAAATTTATTCTCGTTCGAATAAAAATTATCTTGACCGTTACCGCTTATCACCGAGTGCACATTTGTTTCCAGAGCGAGATCACGATTGGTAGAAGTATGAAAGCAAAATAGACCTAATTTCCGTTTTCCTTTCACACATGGAAATTTGGTTTACAGTCGGATAGTGTGGTGTGTAGTGAACACCTGAAGATATGCATTTACATTGGAACGTTTCTGGATAATCCCAGACCACCAGGTGGGAGGACCGTCTGGTTATCAGACTGGCTCTAAAAGAGCCATGATGCTCAGACCCACCAGCGAAGTTTTATCTTCGCTACAGCGGTATAACTCTACAAGAAAAAATGTTTAGATGCCTAGTACGGGCAAAACTGTGATTCCACCAAACTTTACATGGCTAAAATGGTCGTCTTCGTTCGCAGTGGTGTCATCAGTCACAAACGTGCATACTAGACAGTGGCTACGTATTTTATTTAACAACAAATCACGATTTTCTTTCGGAATATGTAACCTCCATGCAAGAGTTCAGAAGACTGCAGGTGAGGAGCTCAGCAAAACAATAGCGTAATTGTATGGGGAGACATCGAATATAATTATCGTTCGTATTTGCTAATGATAGGAGCGCCACACAACGCACAAGACGTTCTGTAGCTTAATGTGCTACCTTTACCTTTCCATGCTGAGTTTCCTGGCGCATGTTTCCATCTAGATAACGTCCGCCTGCAGACAGCTCTTGTTTCTAAGGAGTTTTTACATGATGTTTTAACACTTCGTGGCCCACCCGATCATCTGATTTGTCGCCAATAAAACATTTACAGGACCAAATGGGACGCCAGTTATCTCCACCTCGAAGTATTCGAGATTTTGAGTACTCCGTTCTCGCTAATGGAGCCGCTAAGATATTAGAGCTGCTGGTGATGTTTTGTATCGAGTCATTTTCATTACTTATCTTTAGGCGGTATTGTATGCTCTTTACTAATCTGTTAGCTAACTACTCGACAACATTGCGTCTATCATGGAATTATTTCCCCCATCAGGTCGTCTTAAAGATGAGTCTTCATTTGTGGGCTGAGCATGTGAATCCAGCATACAACCACACTCAAGTACACAGAGGAGAATGTGACCCAAGACATGCTAAAAATGTTTGCTATGTCTAGGGAATGGTGAAGTAGTATAGTGAGGTATTGTACGTACATTCGCAAGACACCAAGATGGAATAAATCGGGGTTGAAATCATCCTCTCCTTTTTTATGTACATACCGCAAACTCCCGTAAGCAAGTCAAGGCATGATGCGCACGACCAAGCACGTTCGGTTTGCGTTTGAAATAGACAGGAAAGAGAATCGGACGCGCAGAACCAACTGCACACAAGGCCACTGAATCCGAAGTAGAAAGTTTTATTTTGTGGTGTCACCAAAAATAGCATCACCTGGACTGCCAAGGATCTGGTTGCATATTACTGTAGTAAAGGTCGATACCAGCGTATTGTAAAGAGTAAAATGCGACATAGCACCTTATCTTTCTTTGAAAGGACCCCACTTGGAAATTGAGTGAATAAAGAGATTTGGGCGGCTCTTAACTGCGAGGTCTTGAGAGCTGATTAGGGTGATTGAGGTCAGTATGGAGCAGCACCGGAATGAAGGACTGAGGGAAATGGCAGATACCCGAGAAAACCCGTCGACCAGCAGCATCGTCCAGCACGATGTACACATGCGAAAATCCGGGAGTGGCCCGGCCGGGGATTGAGCCCGGTTCGCCTTGATGAGAGGCGAGCAGACTAACCGCTCAGCCACCGCCCCCCTCCCCTCCCACTTGGAAAGATGGTTGGGAGATTATGTACTTTCCCTTCAGCGCGTGTTGTTCCAAGGGAAAGTCAGTGGCTGTAGTTAAATTTGCCAATAACTGTTTTCGCAGTACATTCAACATTCTGTACAAAATTGTTTTATTTATTTTCACGTATAACAGAAGAATAATATGTATTTATCTTGGCTAATAGTGAGTTTAACGTGATAGAGAGATGAGTAAGGAAACTTCTTTACTGAGCTTCACTGAGATTCCGGAATGAAAAACAAATCAAGCATAACCACCCTAACTGATGCTGACAGAAACTGAGCTCATGACCTCCAAGAGCGAGTTACGCGAACAAACAAAACGATTTAAAGAAATGTATTTCAAATAAATTTGGATTTTAATTTCACGTAATTTAATTTCACCCCACGACACTGAAGTCTGTGATTTTACGTCGCAGTCCCTTAGGCCTGCCTACCAGGGGCTTGAGCTGCGTCCAGCGTATTTGAATTACGGTATTTTGTTTTTACGAAAATATGAAATTTTCTCCCACTATGTTTGCCTACGAATAGAAAACATACTTCATGCGAGGACGGAATTTTTCTTTAAATATATCACGCAAACTACCGTATCTTAAAACATACTACTCAGACACAAGTGAAACTAAGGTAGGAGCTTGTATTGAACTTTGCTGCAGACCGTTGATAAATAAAATGATAGGTTCCCCACTCAAAGTCTTATACGAATGAGCAGCACGGCGAGAACACTGCACGCCAATTCAGCCCTGCGCGTAACGACGATGACGCTATTGAAGCACGTGGCTGTGCCGCCCTTATAACTCACGTGCTTCTAAGCCTCAAACGCGGAAAACAAAGGGGGGTGTCTCCTTAATGAACTCGCTGCAAATTAGAGATTGGCGCAACACAGTGGCACTTAAATGTGTAATTGATAGAATTCGGGACAACACTAACAATAATATTAAATTAATAGTTTAATTTCGGGAGGAGGGGGGGGGGGTTAGCTATATACTTTGACTGCAAACAAAATTTAGCCACAGAAAATACGACTCAGAGAAGGTGGGAAATATTTTCAACTGACATTGCTATTCAAAACTGGTAGATAAAAATAAAATGAGATCGTTCATTTACAGGCAGATATAGAAGAAAAAATACCATTATATGAGCACATAAGTAAACTAAAAATCATTTAAAAAGTAATTAAATGTAATATTATCGGACGACAAAACCATAATGAGATGAATAAAATGAATAAAAAATTATACATTCGAAAAAAATTCCCGTCTTTGCGTTCGACGCAGAGGACAAGTTATAATGTACACAGGAAAATAACAAAATATAAAACCAAAAACGAAAATATACAAAGCAACAAATCAGCGAGGCAGCGAATGACATAAAACCTAGAAAAACAACAAACCAAGACAGTACAACAGAAGACGAGTGTCAACACAAAAAATTCTAGTATCGAGTAGTTTTGACTTTTCAGGAATTGTAATCGGTTACCATCCTCAGGTTATTTTTGTTGTCAGTTTTATGTTGTTATATTTCTTAAAGTTTTTCTCTTCTTGCGTATTTTTTCCCCGTAGTTTAACTTCAAAGTCAACAGTCAACGGAGAAAAACTGTTAGATTATAAACGTAGTTCAATGACAAGATTGCCTTTATACTTTCCCTAATAGACTGCTGAACTGAAAAATCCCCCCCCCCCCCTGTTGACTAATTAGAAACCACATGCAGACGTTGCGGCATTACACATATTGGTTGTCCCAAACAATTATAATATACGACTCAGGTTTTCTAATCCTAAGGTCGATTTACGCAGCCCGCTTGTTTTTCTTATTCGTACGAACCTGGAATGTTTTCGCGTACCCATGTGGGGGTTTGTATGGACACATGCCAACACGTCGTGTTGATGCAGTTCGCCCGTAGCAGTCTTTCGTCGCACTCGTGTTGTGGAATTCCAATCGCCTCCTGACAAGAGACGAGTGCCAATTCTTCGTATCTTTTGACGTGAAATGGGAGTCCAATTAGGATACCTTTCACCATACATTTAGCCGGTTTACTTGGCATTTCTGTCACACTCACCACAAATAAGTAGAGCATCCAGTTTTTCCTCATTCGTGAACTTCATTGCGTACGTACAGCCAAACACTGGAATACAATTTATCATAACAGATTANCCAGTTTTTCCTCATTCGTGAACTTCATTGCGTACGTACAGCCAAACACTGGAATACAATTTATCATAACAGATTACGGGAACTGGTTATACGCTGCTATTAGGAAGAGGTTCCGACATGATGAGTCATGGCGCGTGTTGCTTGCTTACAGCTGTGAGTACCGGCCCACTTAACTTAATACGAATAGACACTTTTCTGCAAATAACTTGCCCCCGTACGTAATTTCATTTAGTGAAATCAGAATTTCGTGATTTGCAACCGTTCTGGAAATATTGTGGGTGTCCACGTTAGGCGTACCATCTTGATATGTACGTACGTATATCATTCAGACTGAATTGGGAATAGGACAACTTATATAAAATAATATCAGTCAAATTAACTTTTATTGTAACATGGTCTTACGAAGCGAAGGTTTTAAACATGTATCCTGAGAATGTGACCCAAATTTGTCGAGAGACGAAAATCCAAGGTACGGGTGAGGTCTAAGTGCTTTTTAGGTCAGAGCAAATCTCTAATGGAACACTGTTTTATAGGACTTGTTATGCTAACCTAGCATTTTAGTGACCATTGCTGCATGTTAGCAGTTATGGTGGCAATTTACAGTAGTAATTTCACAATAAAAGTTAAGGGAAGAAATGCCATCCTTCTTGAGTTTTTTGCAAATATTGTAATTAAACCTTACGACTGTACATTAAAAATTAAAGCTTGACATTGAAAAGAAGGCTACTTAACATAATTGTTTTACGTTTTTTCTGGTAAACTTCCTAAACTGTAATGGAAGATTTAACCTATACATGGTATGGAAATAATATCGCATGCCGGACTGCAAATATAGAAATGTTGAGCGTCGTTACCATACAAGGTTGGGGACTTCCCTACGTATTTGACTGTTTCGNCGGACTGCAAATATAGAAATGTTGAGCGTCGTTACCATACAAGGTTGGGGACTTCCCTACGTATTTGACTGTTTCGTGAGCGAATGTAGGAACGCTACCATGGATGTATGGGGAAATGGTTTACCATTCGCACTTCCTCACTATTCCTATAAATTGATATGGTAATTTTACAAATCATTTCATAGACTGTGTATTATCTAATGTAGGATAATAAATTATTAAATAATGAGGGAACCTTTGATTACTGTTACAGATGTGAAACGAGTTGCGGGAGAAAAAGAAGATAGATTTCGAAATAACTGTTAAAATACTTTCCCTGTGCCTTGTCAAGCTTGGTTTTTAAATATTGAATGTGAGAATTAAGATATGAAGAAATATATCTGCGTAAATCCAAAATGGTGGGGATCTGCACCCTAAAATTACTAATTTGTGCTGTTTATATAGGCTAAATGATTAAGAAATATGTCTACTTAAGTGTTTTACGTGTAAACAAATGGGTGCAAAACTATAAAATATATTTGTTAGCCATTAGTTATAGAAATGAAACAAAAAACATTATTTGTATGGATAAAAGTTATCAGTTTTATTTTTTTTTCTTCAAGCCATTGAATTCTGATAATTTTCAAAAACTTGATGTACTTGTATGCATGGTGACAACTCTATATTTATTCGAGAATTTCACGTGTTTTCCCTGACAGTATGGTACTTAATAGTATTATAAACTTCACTTTTTGGCATTACGTTTTCACCACAGTTTAATTCCAAAAGTAATTTAATTCAAAATTATGTTAAATCATTCTAAACGGCGTTTACTGTCGAAGGTAATACGGGTAATCACAAGGTTCAGAAATTTACAGGATTATTGAGGCGTGTTTTAGAAGCACGCAAGTGTTTCGGTACGTACACAATCAAAGACAGTAAAAAAGATAATAAGACGAAAATGAAAATTACCAGTTTTGGAGGCTCTCGTGTAACAAATAACGTCTTCTTGTTGACGGGCAATGGAATTTTTGCAGATATTTGCAATAGTCAATTCAAGTGCATCTTTAAGTCGCAAACTAATTAATACACATGACGATGTTGGAGCATAAATGTTACTGCTATTTGAACTGCACGTAAGCAACTGCGTTGTATCTCATTTGGCGTCAGTAAAAACGAAGAAATTTGGAACCAACCAAATATTACCTCGGCTGATGCAGACGAGCTTCAAAAACCTTTAGTTACCACGTTAATAGCCTCGAAATTTGTATTGTGTGTGGGAAGGGTGGCAGACGTCGCCGCTGGCTGGTAGGTTTTCTCATGGTATTCCTGTTTCCCTCGCTCTTGCATTCTGCCGCTGCTTTATCTTCACTTCATTTCGCCCTCTCCGGTGCTCAAGGCCTCACAACAGAAATTGAAATTTAAAATCTTCCCGCGCAAAAGCATGTTGTAGCAGTTTGTGCCATCCAAAGTTCAAAGTAGAAAGCCTGTTTGCTCGTTGATAAGCGGACAGGTGGACATAGGCGTATCTGAGGTATTCCGGGCACAAACGTCATCCTTATCGCCAGTCGGCGCGCTAGCCAGCCCAGAGGGGTGTTCCTTTCGACCCGCCGCGGGAAATGAAGGCCAGCGTTGAGCTCCCGCGCCCGCCGGGAATGCAAACCTGACCAATGGAGAGGTAACCAACCACCCGCGCGCTAACTGGGACAGCTGTGCGGCCGCGCCGTGTCGCAAAACCAGTTCCTAGCGGACCGCCATGGCGATTGTGGACGACGAGGAGTCGCGCTGCTTGCTCGAGGACGCCGCCTGGGACAAGGAGCACAAGGCTCGTGCCACATGTGAGTACACACGTTCGCCGCTGTAAATCCCAACAATTGTGTAGCCTCGCTCTGGTGCCATGTTAAATACTAGGCCCCACGTTCACTTCCCGTGTCCACCTTTCAACAAGACCGTGCTGCGTGCGAGTACTTCACGTAGTTCCGCGAAAGCCACTAGATGCCACCACCATCCACAGCGCAACTTTGTTTATCGGGAGTAGTATGTATTAAGCTTACATGTCATAACAGGTTTGCATTTTGAACTAAAACAACATAATTAGAGTAACAAAATTCGTATTTTATTAACCTACTAATGCATTTCAACAAAACATCCAAAATCGTTAATTACGTCATAACTAAATACGGCTGAGGGATACATCAAATAATGAATCTGGTTACTTAAAGGAATAACCACCTATATTTTTTGACATAAGTCCTAAATCATGAACAGGTGCTACCCATTACAGAAATAAGATAATTGATATATCCAGACAGATCTGATTTTGATTGAAAAGCGCATACTTATCTTCATAACTATAATTTATATAATTTTAATTACGAAGCGGTTAAAATTTTCCGCTACAAAAAGCAATTTTTACAAACAAACAAGGCTTCTGTCCGAAACAGCAACTGTCGTGTTACATGAGCTATAAATATTTACAGTACAATCTGCTTTAACATAGACGCAATATGTTGACACCTACTACAATAAATATTTATAGTACAGCCAATTAGGTTGACAACAAAATAAAAAGTGCTTTACCTTGGTGATTTAATGTGATGCTAATTTTAATGGTAAATTGCTAGCCTTGGCTTCGTCATTCCTTCCTTCAAAACTTATTTTTAGCTGGGAAATGAAAAAAAAAAAATGCAATTTCAGCTATAGTTTTGCATCACACACTTTAAGTGGTGGTGTAAACTATAATTCGTTCTACAACATAAGTTTTCTTAATTACGAAATTATTTTTTCGCGTGACTGAAAAAGTTCGGTTGGTTGTTTCAGAAGAGAATTTATATTTTGGTTTAGTGAGGCGCGAANNGGGGGGTCACTTACACATTGTGCAGGTGAAAGTATAGACTTTATAAATGTTCGTGGAATGGGAGTGGGGCACTCTCATTATAATTTCAGTAAACAATATTAAATAAATGGAATGAAATCAGTATTCTAAGCAATTACGATATTTAATTAATGTATTTAAACATTCTCAGGACAGTTTCATGATAAAGTGAAGGTTTTGGAGGGGACATGTCACATGTGGACCCCTCCTCCCTCCTTTATGGAACGGCCCGTACGATGTTTTAAATATCCACTTGGCTAGTTTTATTTCAACGGAAATTAAATTGACTATTAGCAAAGGCGTAGTTGAGAAGATATGGCACATACTTCCTTCCCAGGAGTCGTTTTCACGATTAATTAAAATTCTGTTTCTCTAAAAGCTAATTAGATGTAGACCTGCGTGCCATACAGTATATCTTGCATAATTATTATAATTTAAATAAATGTACTACAAAAGCTAGTTTGATTAGGAATGAGATTTTTAGTCTCTCGTTATTGTCAAAGTATCTTTAAGTTTCATTGAAGGACCATTTCTGAAACTACTTTTTAAGCCGCAAACTTAATGCTCGTTAAATATCGTTGCAAAAAAAACTTTATTTTCTTATTAGTCCGAGAAGTATGACTGATAAAACTAGTGTCATTTTGTCCCCTTCCAACATAAAATATTATCTAATACACTGGAAGTGGCCGCGGTTGGGTAGTGATGACACTTCTTTCCTCCCACCCAGGCAAACCGGGTTCCATTCCCGGTGGGTTCGCTCCCGGATTTTCGCACGTGGGAATCTTGCCGGACGATGCCGCTGGTCTGCTGGTATTCTCGGGGATCTCCCGTTTCCCCCGCTCTTTCATTGCGGCGCTTCTCCATCATTGGCTCTCAAGACCTCGATGTTAAGTGCCGCCCAAATCTCTGCACTCCATTACAACAGTGGATTCGTATGTCACCGCTTTGTATTTTGAGCGGGGGCGATCATGGCGATAGACTCCCCAAAGAATTTTTGGATAGGTATTGCAGTATGGTATTGTCGAATTGGAAAGTAACTACCTCGATGACCATGCATGAGGAAAATCAGCAAAGACGTAATTTTAATATTGATACTGTAAGTGTGCCAGCCATGGGCGCCGGCAGCAGGGTGCAAGGGGGTGCACTTGCACCCCCCCTGTCAGGAAAGAAAATACATATAAAAATTAAATTTTTTTAATTAAGTTACTGTTTGAATAAAAACTGAAGGCGTCTAGGTTGCTGTCCAAATTTGTTCATCGCCTTGTCAATAAATTCAGTATCCTCCTCTACTCTTTTCCTGTGAACACTGAGCATGCACAGGCCGCTTAGCCTCGCGTCTCCCATCGTTGAGCGATTCCACGTCTTGACACGTCGTAACGTGCTAAATGTACGTTCAATGCTACATGTTGTTGCTGGAATAGTTAAACCAATTTTGATTGCCTCACATACCGCTGGGTAAAACTGAGTGGCTTGAGCAATTACTTCTGCGTATTCAACAACAGATTCATTAAAAACCGCATTATTTGCTTCATTTGTCTTATCTCGTACCATGTGGTAGCCTCGGCAATAAAATTATGTAGAAGACCTCCGTAGAGGTTCTGTATATTTTCTGCTATCCCTAAAAATACTGATTTGTCTAATTTTCTCCTATTTTCTGGGTGAAGCTGCACAAGCGAAAATACTTTCTTGTGTGTTGAAGAAAATCGATTTTTTAGTGAAGAAATAATAGAATCTAAGTATGGGATAAATATAGATATTCTGAAAAATTCTTCCACGTTTTCAGATGGTTGATTTGATCTGTAAGTCTGTTTTTCCACTACTANAATAGAATCTAAGTATGGGATAAATATAGATATTCTGAAAAATTCTTCCACGTTTTCAGATGGTTGATTTGATCTGTGAGTCTGTTTTTCCACTACTCGAGGACGCTTAAATTCAACATTCAGTTTTTCGCAAATTTTTTGAGCTTTCTCGAAAATGACCGCAAACTCCATATAGGCATTATCGCGGTGAGATTGAAGCACATCAGTTAATTTATTTACGTGATCGTGTATTGCCTTTATATTCATATCTACTTCTTGTAATTGATTGCACACGGGTTCAAGTTTGGCAGAATAGGCAGCAATTACTAAAAGTGTTACAATGTATGTTGGAGTAGTTGCAGTCGTGTAGAGCTTATACGCTTTGGTTTTCGTTGTAGAGTTCGGCGCGTTCTGCGAAAGTTCTTCTAAAACTTGTACAGTAATCAGAAAGTTTTCAGAAAATTTTCTGATACTTTTGTACTTTGCTGTCCAACGCGTTTCACAAAATAGAGGTATATTTGGAATTTTATTCTGCCGCAACGTACTCTCTCTAAAAAAAAATTTATAATGTCCTTTGTAGTCCCAGCAGCATTTCTCACTTCACTGACAGTATTTAGGTCATTAATGACAAGATTCAATACATGGCTTGCACAGTGGAAAAATAGGGCTGAAGGATATTTATCATTAATAATTTTCTGAACACCACCTATGTGACCTGCCATTGCAGTATACCCGTCGTATCCTTGGCCAACAATTTTATTTAAATCAAAATTACAATCTTGCAGGAAGCGAATAATAGTTTCCGAAATGACTTTTGCGGTCTTGCGGACTTATTGGTTTTTTTTATCATCTTTATCATAACGTAGATAGCGAACACCAATCGATAATTGCTCTGTGCCACTAATATCAGCAGTCTCATTAGCCAAAACCGAAAAAGCCGAAGCATGTTTCACCTCCTCAATTATTTTGCTTTTCAGAACATCGGAAAAAATTTCAATCAATTCGTTTTGAATTTGATGCGATATGTATAAGGAATTTTTTGCCCCTGATTCTAAATGATTCTTCATAATCTCGTCTCCAGAGTCAACTAGAAAATGTAGCAGGTCTGTAAAAACAGAACCCTCGTCCACTTTCCCCACGAAGTGGAAGGTCAAGTCGCCCGCAAAATATACCTTTCAGCAAAAAGGATTCTTATATAATAAATAAACTAATCATTTAACGCATTCAGGAAAAAAAATCAAAAATATTTCATGAAATTATATGATTTACACTTGACCAATTTTTGTGATAACAAATCAGTTAACATTTAAGTAGTGATGTTAAAAGTTTTTATTAATTTATAAAGCTTTCAATTTTTAATGTATATTTTTTTAACCTCTATACATAATCATTTTAGAGAAAATAATACGAGAGTTTAAATAATGAATGATAAGTTGCAAATTTAGTTGAGACTTTTTTTACTATGTTTTATGGATACTGGTTACTATTTTTTTTTTCAGTGCAGTATAACAAAAATGTGAAGTATTTTCTATTATTTCGTTGTTTTTTAATCTTATTTTCCTCTGTATGCGGATAATAAACAAAACATTAAATGATTTGGGTAGAAACACCAACACAACATTCCTGGACTATATAGTCTGTCTGTACCCGACCTGGATGTCTTAATATGAGGTGAATCACCTTCATCAGAATGATGATTACGTTTTTTACACTAAAAACGTCTTATGTCACTCATAACTTGAACAAAAATTATTAAGCTACACAACAAATTACCTAAAAGGGACTATAAATAGAATCGCCGTTTAAGCAGATTTATTACAGACAACTGATTTGCGCACTATCGAAAACTACAATTATTAATATGTATAGGTATTAACAGCGTGAACTGACGCGGTCGCAGGCGAGAAATCCCCCGCATCCGTCGTGCGGCAGCGGGGATTCCCCGAGCAGTAGTCGATTGTTGGCATTATGCCAACCGTCGACTACAGAGATTAAGTATGTTTTCGATGAGCGAAATATATTCCATCAAATACGCGCGCGATTTGAATTTGACATTAAATTTGTCTACATAATATACATGTATAATTCTATATTTTATATTATTTAATAGTATAATGTGTAGATGCAGATGCACCTCACTGAAAGTAATCCTGGCGGCGCCCATGGTGCCAGCTAAATTAAATGTTTAAGTTACCTGAAAATTAATTAATACCAACTGAATGCACGTAATTTTCATGAAATAAGAAATAAGCTTATTAATTACTATTTCAGTTTCGATTGTCCACGCCGAGAAATGGGCCTGTACGTAACTGAATTAAACTCGCTAAAAACTGACAACCCTTTGAAGCGGGCAGCCCTCCAGAAGGATGGTCGTTGACCCCTCAGTGAAACAAAACTAGATGGCTCCTGCATTGTAGAAGGAACTGGTAACGCTGAGAAAATCCGTTACACGTTGGCGCCGTCCGCAGTGTTTCCCCCAACGCCAAAAAAAAATCTTATTCGCTCAGCACATCGAAGCTTACGTTATACCTGTTTGTAACGGTAGCGAAAATTCAGAAATTTTTAAGTTTATAAAAACTGTTACTTTTGTTCATTATATCATACAACTTACTTATATATCAATTTAATTAAATTCGGAACATTTTCTGCCTTTGTAACTGATTTTCAGTTGGTTGATGAAACCCATGTATCTCTAATGACGCAGATATTAGGCAGTATGTAGGCGTATTTAAAAAAGATAACTAGATAAGAGCACGGCTGTGAAGATAATTGCGAGCTTTCACTGCGTAGGCCTCACACTTTTGTCTTTTGCACATTTACCCCAATGTTGGCTCAGTAATTTCCGAGCAGCGATACGAAAATAATGTTGTTCAAACAGTGACGTGAGAATTAGTTTTCATTTGGTTTTCCAACACATCGGCGCTGTTCTATTAATTATACCAAAATGTAATTGCATATTATTTTTTGTGAACCGCGTGTCAACAGAGAGGCGAAACCATTTGGTTCTGACGGTCCTGTTAAAAAAAAAAAAAAAATAGTTTGGTGTTTGTGCACAGAAGTTGTTTACTGTTCAGCTGTTATATAATGTGTGTCCCTTATTCACTCTCAGCTACTTTACAGCTCCAACAATAAACACTTCCAGTCAGCTTCGTCAACATTTCCAAAAAGTTTTCGTTGGCCATCGTGACTCCTAATATTTTTGTTGTGTTGTAATTTACGAAGTCTGCAGTATGTATCCTACTTTACTCAACTTTAGTTTTCAAAATTTTTAAAAGTTAACCAGGGAAAAAATATTTGGACTCTATTCATGCAAAAGGCGAAATTTTTTTTATCGGCAATAGCAAAGGAAATCATCGAAATAAGAGAAATTATCTTTTACATTTTCTGGTAGGTAGAATCACTGTTGTCTAAGAGTTTCTTTGAAAATTGTATTTATGCAAGGTTTAGAATGTGATCGATTAAAACGGGGTTTACGTGCTTGTTGTCAATTCTACTAGTTGATATTTCTCTGGTCAACAGTAGTTTTTTTTTTAAATTAAAACAGAGCCGTCGATAGGGATTAACTAAAAAAAACTAAAGTAATGAGTAAAACACAAATGAGACTTGAATTTATTTGTTCGAAGTGTCGTTGGATTGTTAATATTCCGAAAGTAATTTCGTGTGTTGGCAAGACGGGTCATTAACATACATGCTAGTTAATTGTAATTTATTCGTATTAATTCGGGTTAATCTACTATTGCCATTAAAGAGTTCATTTTGCTAGCAGACGATTAATAGATTCTCCCTAGAGTAAGAATGTGCAGTACTCAGCTGGTAGGTTCTTGTCAATATTTTCAGACATGTTGTATACGCGGCGAAATAAGATTACAAATATCGCATGTGCGGAAGTGGTGACGTCGGCAGCTTTTTTTTCGTTGCGACTGATATTGTGCGTGTGACATATAGAAAAGTGACAACGCTTTAATCGCGCACGCCTCTCGTTCCACTGCATACACAGAACAATGACACGACACTCTCAACGCTAGCAAAGGGATTTGGTTCAAATATGCACGTATCGTTAGTAATCATCACGCGTACCTTGCACCTCTTCAGCCAAGTCATTGGAATAGTGCTATTGTAAGGAGTGGCATTAAACATGAAGCAACACGCGAGCTGTAAACGGAAATATCCCGAATACTTGTTGAAAGACGAAATAACAGTTATTCTACGGAGAATAGGGAGAAGTATTGCCTTGAAGGTAGGCTGTCTAGGCCAATAATTTGTAACTACATATAATTTACCTACACGTACCTCATGTCGATTGAAATAAGGCCTAATCCTACTAGTACTATACCGTCTTAATATCGCTTTCTTTTTTTGCATAAAATGTAGCTTAACGGATTTTTTGCATTTTTTTGACTGGAGTAATACTGACAAAATGCGGTAAGTTATTTTTTGTTTGCTCGCTTGAAATACGCAATACTAAATTTGGTTACATAGTTATATATTGAACTACAAATTCCTGTGGGTCATAATCATATTTTTTATTTTACGTATTATGATATCTATCCGGCTTGAATTAAAGCTGCAGGCAAAGGGGCATGTTATTATCGTAGTGGACATAGTATTGTTAACTGTAAGCAACATAAACATGTTTGGGATATTTTAGCAATAGGCGGCAAAGGTGGAGAATACTATTAGGTTTATAATTATTTTCATCTGACCAGATTTTAACTCCTGTGCATTCCTATAGCGTTCTGTCATGCACCGCTATTACATACGTACACACATTTACAGCATAAGAAACATTTAGACAGGAATTATTCACTCCTGCAACATTTTGCTCATAAAAAATGGCAAAAAGCTGTAGACTTCAACTTACGGTCCAAGTGTTAAATTGTGCCCCATGAGCTTTTAAGAAAACTGTCTATACAACTACTTCGTCCTTAGTCTTTTTTTCTTAATCTGTTACGCTAAAACCAGAATTTGTAACATTTGCGGTATAGGACTTCACATAACTTGACGCAATTTACTCGGGGTATCTGTTGTTGCAACTAGTTAAAATAGACAAAAATATGGGTCTAGAACGAAAACCAAAAAGTAAAATAAATACCAAAGTTAATTTTTTATAAAAATTTTATTACTTTCAAGTTACTAAAATAAATTTGCATAATATTTTTAAAACGGTATAAAAACTAGCAAAAATACTTACTGGAAGTTAAAGAAAATTCACTGTAAGAAAAGAGGTTTTTTTAAAAGTTTGTTTTTTTCTCACAGTTTTAAGTAGATGGATTAATTTTTGTGTTAGTCGCCAAATATGGACACAAATCAGTAATGCCAGTTTTAAAGTATGCAAGATGAGAAACGTGAGTAAGTGCGAAGGTAATTGAATCCCACCTTGCCCAAACATGGTGTACAGTTCTTCTGCAAAAACTTCATTATTGCCAATAACACCGAAAATTTAGCAGGAGGCATGCGTGATATTACGGAAGTTTTGCTCAAATTTAGTCTAATGCCACCCGTATGACCATGCGGCCAAACGCATAGTATGTCTACACCTGAATGGAATAGTCAAGCGTAACGAAAACTTAAAATACAAATTATTTTAACAATTTTGAATGCAAGTCATTAACTCGTGTTTCAGTTCTTCGTAATGTTATTCAAAAAATTGATATTTGAAGTAAAAGGTATCAAAAGTGAAGCAGAAATAAAAAGACACAGCTCAAGCGACTGAAGCTACCTCACGTCAGTAAACTAATCTAGTGAGCATAAACTCAAGACGTATGTATAAAATAGTNTTCAAGCGACTGAAGCTACCTCACGTCAGTAAACTAATCTAGTGAGCATAAACTCAAGACGTATGTATAAAATAGTAAAAGTATAGTGTTCACAACTAAGTACAAAATAGTAGTGCTCAGCTGTAAAATAACTACAGGGTTTTTTTTATCGTATCACACTCAATTGAGATATTCAGTATTATAATGGGAAGCGAACGTGATTACAATAAGAGTAAAAAGTAATTAAAAATAAAATGCATGATTATAAAAAAATGTAAACATTGTTTACATCATATCTGTATTTAAATATTTTGAATTCGCACCCCCCCCCCCCTCCTCTTTCCCTGCCCGCGATTCGTTCTCTTAGTAAGCGTGTTCAATTATAGGTTTTCTCTTTAAAATGTGATATCGCAACAAGTATTGTGGGAGTGTTAAAAATTGTAATACCATTTGAAAGCAGAGTGTTGATACTTGCAGACAATACCAAATAATGTACATTTATNAGTATTGTGGGAGTGTTAAAAATTGTAATACCATTTGAAAGCAGAGTGTTGATACTTGCAGACAATACCAAATAATGTACATTTATGCTTGAAAATCATTAAAATATGATTTTGTGGTTTGAGTCTATTTCAGTTTTGCTTGCCAGTGCATATACATATAATGCCTTTTAGAGTTAACATTTAAGACTTCTATATAGACTGTCAGGGCTTCACCGAAAGTTCCTCGCCTAACAGAAATATTAATTAGTAAAACAGTTTTGTTACATTCCTGCTTTTTAAATGCGAACTAATCTACGTTCCCACGTGCTGGCGACAGACCAAAGTCAAGATCCCGGATCTAAACACGCCGTGAAAGGTCAGGCAGAGGCCAGAGCTGGGGAAAATAAGTAAAAAAAAAATGGCAAACAATGTCGCCTGCGTTTTAATAGCGCGAGCAGCAACTACGCCTGGAAGGTCGGAATGCCAGCGATGACTTCGCGCTTTTTGTTAGGTTCTGGGAAGGTGAACACAATGCAGTCACAAGCGAAGATGGTATCTGCAAACTACAGGCGGCTGTGGGGTTCATACGACTTTCAACCCGCGCTGAATCGCATCCAGTGGCATCGTGCGATCTCGCAACCTGTCTGGGTAATATTACAACTACAATAGTTATTCCTTTTCAATAGTCTATTCCTCAGCAAACTGCAGAAGGAAAGGTTTGATCTTGCATTGGGACTGAACTTACCAGTTTTAACATTTCCGGTTGTGTTCTATAATTGTGCTCAAGATTATCACCGCTATCCCAATCTTGTAATTTAACTGAATTATTAAATTCAGAATTGAGACAAACCAAAAATAGTATGTTCTCTCCCACGATTCTTTAGACGTAAATGGCTACCGTGGCTTTAAAACCCTGATTACTCCCGCTGTAAATGTTAAAATACTATCGGCCTAACTTAGACCGCAAATACTGTCAAATAGACAATCGCATTACCTTAGAATCACAAAAAATACAGGGCAATTGAGTATAGCGGTTTTCAAATTGAAGTGATCAAATTTAACATGACTGAGTTATGATAATAAGAAAGATTATTTTGATGATTTTAAACTACTTTGATCCGTAACTTACACCGTCAAAAAAGAAAGTACCGTTATCAATGTTCAGTGTCCGTGGCACAACGCAGTAAGAGTCGTTTGGCTATTAACTGTTCTTTCTACTAACGTCATCGGTTTTACCTTTGTCTATAAAAAAAATGTTTGGAATTTATGCAGCCACGAATAATGTAACCAGAATTCTCCTTTTAAAATGGTTTCTGTCTCTGCGTTGAACAGCTCCGATAAAATAGTTGTCACTCGTAGGAATTTCGCAAATTTTATGAAACGCTATGGCGGACGACTTTTTTCATGTCAAAGTATGCGACAATTAAGTATATCGCTTAGTCTCGTCGACAGCATTGTCATCAGAGATAGAACAAGTTTCTCGGAGAAACAGAAACGGGAAAGGTATCGACCGTGTGCCAACCATCCCGCAATTCACCTGGAGTGATTTATAAAGACCATGAGAAATCGAAATCAGTATAGCCGTTCTGTGGACATGTACTATTTGATGATGTGCTTGCACAAATGTGAATATGAGACCCTTGGTTAACCAGTAGAATAGTACATTCGGACTGGGATTGTGACCAGCTGCGAGCACATCATCAAATAATATATACCACCATAACTGTCAAAATTTAGTGAACTTACATGAAACAGAGTATTCCAGAAATCGAACCCGGATCTTACCCAAAAACATGTCCAGCGAGTTACAACTGAACAACTTCGCTTGGTAATGTGCTGCTGTAGGAAATCACAAAAAGAACTTAAGTTTGAGAAGCNCGAGTTACAACTGAACAACTTCGCTTGGTAATGTGCTGCTGTAGGAAATCACAAAAAGAACTTAAGTTTGAGAAGCAAAATTTTGAACAATGTATAATTTGCGAGAATATAACACAACGTTAGAACGGGTTTTGACGTATGGAAGTTAAATATTCTGTACGCGAATAAATGTGAACCATTAGTTCCAGAAGCTCCGTAGTCATTAACTGGCACGAAGAAAAGGCGTTTTACTTGATAANGAATAAATGTGAACCATTAGTTCCAGAAGCTCCGTAGTCATTAACTGGCACGAAGAAAAGGCGTTTTACTTGATAAGTCTTACATTATTTAAATACGAAGAAGTTAGTGTTGCATTATTGAACAGCGAGAACCTTATTTTCTTTGCTCGATCCTACAACGCAGGCATAAATGAAACGCGGCGGCGCAGTCTCATCTGGTTCTCAGCAGTGGAGTTGTTTGCACAGGTGTACGCGTGTTTGAAAACTGCCGCTCTCTCCCACCACAGTAACTGCACATGTGACGCTAACCCTCTCGTCTTAGTCGGCGAAACGTTAGTTTCCTCCCGTCTGAACCTCACTTCAGACGCAGAGGTGCTATTGGGTAAAATGCGCGTGACAGCTGCGCAGGAACTAACTCCCAGTCTCAACACTTAACTGCTTTTCTGAAACTAAACCGACAATTTTCATATAGTCATATAAAACGGAAGAAGAGATGCAATTTGCACATATAACAACATAAAGCGAAAGGAAAGTTCAGGTGTGCATATACTGTAACTTATGCAAACATACTCTTTACATAAATACCTAAATTTAAATTCCAATAACTAGAATANTATACTGTAACTTATGCAAACATACTCTTTACATAAATACCTAAATTTAAATTCCAATAACTAGAATATGTTCAAGGCACGGCCAATATTATTATTTATAAAAATTGATTTGCTGAAGAAATAGATGTAAACAAACGCCCGCGTGACTTTGACCACGTGATTAACATAGGGGTCGTTATGTTAACTTTGCATTAACTCTGTGTTGATTTTTTTAAAATGATGGATTGATTTGCATTTGAGTAAAGAATGGCATGTCTTAAAGTCATAATGCAGTGTTATAAAATACGTTANCAACTACGCCTGGAAGGTCGGAATGCCAGCGATGACTTCGCGCTTTTTGTTAGGTTCTGGGAAGGTGAACACAATGAAGTCACAAGCGAAGATGGTATCTGCAAACTACAGGCGGCTGTGGGGTTCATACGACTTTCAACCCGCGCTGAATCGCATCCAGTGGCATCGTGCGATCTCGCAACCTGTCTGGGTAATATTACAACTACAATAGTTGTTCCTTTTCAATAGTCTATTCCTCAGCAAACTGCAGAAGGAAAGGTTTGATCTTGCATTGGGACTGAACTTACCAGTTTTAACATTTCCGGTTGTGTTCTATAATTGTGCTCAAGATTATCACCGCTATCCCAATCTTGTAATTTAACTAAATTATTAAATTCAGAATTGAGACAAACCAAAAATAGTATGTTCTCTCCCACGATTCTTTAGACGTAAATGGCTATCGTGGCTTTAAAACCCTGATTACTCCCGCTGTAAATGTTACAATACTATCGGCCTAACTTAGACCGCAAATACTGTCAAATAGACAATCGCATTACCTTAGAATAACAAAAAATACAGGACAATTGAGTATAGCGGTCTTCAAATTGAAGTGATAAAATTTTACATGACTGAGTTATGATAATAAGAAAGATTATTTTGATGATTTTAAACTACTTTGATCCGTGACTTACACCGTTAAAAAAGAAAGTACAGTTATCAATGTTCAGTGTCCGTGGCCCAACGCAGTAAGAGTCGTTTGGCTATTAACTGTTCTTTCTACTAACGTCATCGGTTTTACCTTTGTCTATAAAAAAAATTGTTTGGAATTTAAGTAGCCACGAATAATGTAACCAGAATTCTCCTTTTCAAATGGTTTCTGTCTCTGCGTTGAACAGCTCAAATAAAGTAGTTGTCACTCGTAGGAATTTCGCAAATTTTATGAAACGCTATGGTGGACGACTTTTTTCATGTCAAAGTATGCGACAATTAAGTATATCGCTTAGTCTCGTTGACAGCATTGTCATCAGAGATAGAACAAGTTTCTCGGAGAAACAGAAACGGGAAAGGTATCGACCGTGTGCCAACCATCCCGCAATTCACCTGGAGCGATTTATAAAGACCATGAGAAATCGAAATCAGTATAGCCGTTCTGTGGACATGTACTATTTGATGATGTGCTTGCACAAATGTGAATATGAGACCCTTGGTTAACCAGTAGAATAGTACATTCGGACTGGGATTGTGACCAGCTGCGAGCACATCATCAAATAATATATACCACCATAACTGTCAAAATTTAGTGAACTTACATGAAACAGAGTATTCCAGGAGTCGAACCCGGATCTTACCCAAAAACATGTCCAGTGAGTTACAACTGAACAACTTCGCTTGGTAATGTGCTGCTGTAGGAAATCACAAAAAGAACTTAAGTTTGAGAAGCAAAATTTTGAACAATGTATAATTTGCGAGAATATAACACAACATTAGAACGGGTTTTGACGTATGGAAGTTAAATATTCTGTACGCGAATAAATGTGAACCATTAGTTCCAGAAGCTCCGTAGTCATTAACTGGCACGAAGAAAAGGCGTTTTACTTGATAAGTCTTACATTATTTAAATACGAAGAAGTTAGTGTTGCATTATTGAACAGCGAGAACCTGATTTTCGTTGCTCGATCCTACAACGCAGGCATAAATGAAACGCAGCGGCGCAGTCTCGTCTGGTTTTCAGCAGTGGAGTTGTTTGCACAGGTGTACGCGTGTTTTAAAACTGCCGCTCTCTCCCACCACAGTAACTGCACCTGTGACGCAAACCCTCTCGTCTTAGTCGGCGAAACGTTAGTTTCCTCCCGTCTGAACCTCACTTCAGACGTGGAGATGCTATTGGGTAAAATGCGTGTGACAGCTGCGCAGGAACTAACTCCCAGTCTCAACACTTAACTGCTTTTCTGAAACTAAACCGACAATTGACATATAGTCATATAAAACTGAAGAAGAGATGCAATTTGCACATATAACAACATAAAGTGAAAGGAAAGTTCATGTGTGCATATACTGTAACTTATGCAAACATACTCTTTACATAAATACCTAAATTTAAATTCCAATAACTAGAATATGTTCAAGTTACGGCCAATATTATTATTTATAAAAATTGATTTGCTGAAGAAATAGATGTAAACAAACGCCCGCGTGACTTTGACCACGTGATTAACATAGGGGTCGTTATGTTAACTTTGCATTAACTCTGTGTTGATTTTTTTTTAATGATGGATTGATTTGCATTTGAGTAAAGAATGGCATGTCTTAAAGTCATAATGCAGTGTTATAAAATACGTTATATCTAGAATTTGGGAAGTCCTCGTGAATGTGTGCGTTTCTGCAGTAATCTTATACAGACGCTCCAAGAAGTATTCGTCGCATTATAACGACACAATGTAAGCTAATTTATTAAAAAAAAAAAAAAAAGTAGGTTCAGACATTATAGTACGAATTTTTATAATTGTAGATCACAATATTCACAAAGGAAACAAACATTTCACAGTTTCCCGAGTTAATTAACAAAAAACCAAAGTAACATAATTATTTTTGGCCTCAAAGAAGTTTTCGTCTGTGCATTCTTTTTACTATTTCAAAATGGTTTTTGGAGTAGAGTGCTTCGTAGGACCACCTTTTCCTTAAATAATCTGTGCCTTGTCTTCTTGGCATTGCCTTCACCAAATTTTCATTCTTATTTCTTTGAATTTTTCGCCACTCTTCGAATAAAGCTGCCTTTAAAACATTCTTGTTGTAAATGGGTATTTTTAGTATGTTTCATTCCATAACCTCCCACAAGTGCTCGATCGGATTGATGTCTGGTGGGTGGGGTCTGCGTGTATTGTGGGATGTTATACAGTAGCCATATCCTGGTATTATGAGCAGTATACTTAAGGTCATTGTCATGGGTAAAAATGTAGTCCCCAGTAAGGCCCATATCTATCACACTTTTGGCAATACGATACTTCAGAGTCTGGAGATATCGGTGTTGGTCCACGAAACCTCCACGAGTATATATTTTGATATTTACTGCCTTATCCTGCTGCCTTTGTCCGATAAGTTGGTCTTGGTATGGTATATATTTTATTCCCCGGAGACTAAACTTCTTGATTAAAAAAATTTTTGTGTTCTTATGAAATAATCTTTTTCTTGTCTGAAGATAATATTTTATCTACTAACACGTCTACCGCAGTTATTTAAAAAAATCCACAAGTACGATTAGCATATCAAAGTATACCGGAGGGAACATCGTTGTTAGTACACTATCTTACTTATATTGACAAGAATAAGTAATCTAGTGCTTAACCACGTGCCTTGCTCAGAGGACTCGGGTCTACTGACTTCTTGCATTTTGCCATTGCGATGTAAAACTGGCGGGGTTGAAAAACTGCCCCAAAAGTCGTTATTTATCCATATAAATTAAGTTTAAACTAGTTTTCTCTCTTACAGTAGTTATTTTTGAAAATCACTGTCTTTAAAACTGCGTATTTTATCATAAATATGGACTGGCGTGCTCCTAGTAAAGTTGACAAAAGCGTTTTCTTGTTTTTATTAAAGTGCTGTGTTTAAGTGGTGACACTGAATCCTGGTTATTTTCATCAGCACACAACGGGCAAAGAAATAACCTAAAAGAAGCTTGTTTACGTATTAAGAGTTTCATAGCGAACACGTGATCTGAGCATGATCATGTTGTGGGGTGTAGCCAGACTTACCGCTTGCCGTACCTCTGCGTCGGCGATGGTATCGATGAAGCGGACTGCGATGATGTGGGGTGTAGCCAGACTTACCGCTTGC